>CM044432.1:126443763-126489534 GCA_024363595.1 Xenopus borealis
GGAAAAGTTGTGCTCACCACTAATTTTTTAAAACCATTAGGCGGGGTGCAATGAGGCTGTATAAATATATATATATATAAATAAAATAGTACAAAGTTATACTGTTTAAAAGGCATATTGATGGGATGATAGAATAATGATAAAGATACAAATGTTACCTGAGGAAATGCTTGGTTTAATGTCACACTGGCTAATCCCTTATTAAACATGTGCCCCAACATTATAATCTACAGGACTCACAGTAAAGACATGATTTTACCCTAATTTTCTTGCATTAGATTATTATAATAGTATTTTAGGGTTCTAATTAAGTATAATTTAAAATAGTACTGGAAATGTACCGCCATCCTACCTTATCTGTAATTTGCATTGTGTATTATGTTTTCCCAGTTTTTTTCCAGCAATAGTGCTTTCTAAAGTTTTTTTTTAGTTTAACAGAGATTAACAGATTCTACCAAAACATTCATATACAGGGTAGTTATGTTACAGGTGTCAGGTCTGATTGTGGAACTGTGTCACTTGCAGCACAGAAATATATGGCAGAGTCAGTCACTTTAGCTTTTCGTTTACTGAGATGGAATAAAGAGTCTTTCTTTGCCTCATTCACTGTAAATTCTCTACTTGTTCTTTGCCCCAATGTAGATACCAGCAACTCCAGACCTCTGTTAGGATACTGCACATACCAAAAAAAATTGAAAGCAGCACCAGTATATGTGCAGTTTAGTTGCAGATATTGTCCCTCTAGAACAGAGAAATGTGGGGGGGACTGTTGAACTGTCTGTCCATAACTCCAACCTGCAATGTGAAAGGTACAGAAAGTATGAAATACAAAATTAAAAGTATGGATAGAAATAACAGGTAATTTAGGCATAAACACAAATACTCACCAAACAGAGCAGATAAAGCCAAGAGAAGAGGAGCAGTAGAAGGCATCATGTCAAAAGTGAGCATTTGAGCACAGCCCCTGTATAAATCCTCTTTCAGGATGTAGAACTGTCACATGATCCCATCATTATTATTCATGGGGCGCTAAGTTTGTTGAGTATTGAAAAGTTATTCTGTGTGAAATTATTTATATAATTACCATGTTATATATTCATGATATGCTACAGTAAGATGCAGAAACAAAATGCAATTTTATGGCAACATATTTTTGGGAAAAATATATTTTTTTAGTTAAAGTTTATTAGTTTCCCAAATTTTTGTTTTAAAAGTTGAAGAGTACAAGAAATTACAGGAATAGTCTAAACTATTGAATAAAAGAGGGTGCAGAGAAGGGCAACTAAGCTGGTAAAAGGTATGGGAAATCTTAGGTATGAGGAAAGACTGGCCAAATTGGGGATGTTTACACTGAAGTAGAGGTGCTTAAAGGGGTTGTTCACCTTCAAAGAACTAGTTGTTTTCCGACAGATTACCTGAAATAATAACATTTTCCAATTACTTTCTATTTTCTATGTATTACCATTTTTCTAACATTAAATAGTAAAGTATAATTTTTCACCTTCTAAAGCAGCTTTGGGAGGGGAGTTGCTGACCCCCCAAAACTGTTTTAAATTGTTACATTTAATGAATATATTTCTTATCTTTGTCCAGGCTGAGCAGAATCCCTCGGTTTCATTTCAGGTAGCTGTTAGAATTGATACAATAGTTGATAATACTCCAGAGATGCTGCTGAGAAATGTATCAAGTAAATGTTGCAAAAATGTAACAGTTTAGAGTCTGCACCTGAATTACTGAGCTGCTAGACCAGGGGTGTCCAAACTGCAGCCCGAGGGCCAAATGTGGGCCAGAATAAATATGAATGCGGCCCAGCTTGAAACGCTCAGTTCCCGAGAAAACATCATGTTGCAAAGGATATAGGAGGAGGGGGGACTCTGTCCATTGCCCAATTAATTATAAAATAATAAGTCTATTGAATATCCATGTGCTGTTTATACCTTATCTGATGCCATTTTAATGTTAGACTGTATACATTAATATTAGTTTAGCTGTTATGTGCTGCCACCTAGTGACCCTTTTTGAGATAGCTGCCCATATGTTAATTAGACTTATCATTCAAGGTTAAGCCTTCCCCCTAAAGTTTTCAGGAAGTAGAAGAGAATCCATTTTGAGCACACACAGGCAGCTCACAAGCAGAGGGACAGACCTCCTTAGGATCCTTCACTTTTACACAGGCCCTGGTTACATAACCATCTGTAAGTAAGATGCTATGTTTCCTGTATGTGTTTACATGTGTGTATATACTGTACAGGTTGTGATTAGGGATGGCGCGAACTGTTCGCGCGCGAACTTGTTCGCGCAAACATCCGCCGTTCGCGCTCGCAAAATATTCGCGAACGTCGCGCGACGTTCGCCATTTTGGGTTCGCGCATAGTCGCCGCTTTTTTTTTTTTTTTTTTTTTTTTTTTTTTTTCACCTCTCACCCCAGACCAGCAGATACATGGCAGCCAATCAGGAAGCTCTCCCTCCTGGACCACCCCCACACCCCCTGGACCACTCCCCTTCCCTATAAAAACTGAAGCCCTGCAGCTTTTTTTTCAATCTGTCTGTGTGTGCTGAAGAGCTAGTGTAGGGAGAGAGCTGCCTGTTAGTGATCAGGGACAGTTTGCTGGCTAGTAATCTGATTCATACTGCTCTGTATTGGAGGGACAGAAGTTTGCAGGGATTTCAGGGACATTTTAGGTTAGGTAGCTTTGCTGGCTAGTAGTAAATAAATCTACTGTTCTTCAAACAACTGTCATACATTGACCTGTATTTTTTCTGTGCTTCAGTGGCTGCGACTATTTTCAGCATTTATATGGCATATTTTTTCTGTGTTTCAGTGGCTGCGACTATTTTCAGCATTTATATGGCATATTTTTTCTGTGCTTCAGTGGCTGCGACTATTTTCAGCATTTATATGGCGTATTTTTTCTGTGCTTGAGTGGCTGCGACTATTTTCAGCATATTCGCGAATATGTTTGCGAACATTTTTGCCGCGGTTCGCGCCATCCCTAGTTGTGATGCAATGTTATTATGTTGTTTTACAGTTTTACAAAAAGAACTCTTATATAAGGATAAAGCATTCAAGTGTATTCACCTCACAGAGCAGTCTGGGTATTCTTTGCTGAGTCTTATGTGGAGTGTGTTAAGCTGGCTGGTTAACCTATATTACGCAAGGCATAGTATAGTGTGAAAACAGTACGGTAAAAAGACGGTTGCAGCAGACCTGTATACAGAAGTGACTGCATCCCAAACATGAGTCTGAGATCGGGGAAGAAGTATATATTTGAGGATGGGTCCCCGATGAGACAGCATGGCAGGTAGAAAGCTAGCGCCCAGCAAGATGAGTTACCGTAACATGTGTCCAAATCATCAAGTTCTAGAAAGATCAGCAAACAGGAGTGCAAAAGGAAAAGCCGGGCCGGTGAATAGATCCGCGGTGAAGCCAAATGTTAAAATAAAAATCTTTATTGCTTCATGTTAAAAATTAGCGTGCAGGGAGACGCGGCTTGGCGCCTTTAGTGACCTCAATCGTCACTTCATCAGAAGCCTGTGCGCCCCCTGTTGGAGGAGAATTTATATAGCCTACACCAGATAAATGAATTGATACACCACATTAAAAAGGTCACGCATGAGTACTAATCAAGCCAGAGGTTTTAAATTGTATAGCAATGTTGCCAATACAATAGTTTAAGTAATTTAGAATACAATATAAGAATATCTATAAATTTTGTAACAATCAGGCAATCTAAAAAGATATCAATGTTGCCAGTAATTATACACTTTAAACCAAATCAAGGCACAAGCAAAAAAGCAAAAAAGCTCAGAAACCAATACAGACTTGCACATTCAGAGGAGGTTTTTTAGAGGAAATTTGATGTACAGAGAATTAATATAATTAATTAAATAACTGGGTGGGAAAATCCAAGCTCCCATGTGAAAATATATATTGAGTTTGTTGTACTATAATATATGGATCCAATGAATAGTGTAATGATATCTTTACAAAAAATTTTAATCAATAAAACAATTTAATTCCCACTCCCTGTTGAGACCAGCGGGATTAATAGTACGTAATTTATAGATCCAAAATGCTTCCTTCCTAAGGAGTGAAAGCATTAATCTGTATTGAGGCTCTGTTTAACAGTAAACCTGGTTCTTATACAACCAAAACTTTCCTCCAAGCCTTGAAATAAAAAATAAACTCCTGCATTGAGGCCACTGGGAGCAAAATCCAAGTGGTTGGAGAGCAACACGTTCCTCACGAGCTACTGGTTGGGGATCACTGATGTAAATCATCAGCTCACTATACCTTCTGCAAAATCTCCCCTATCTCCACTGCAGTTCTAGCTGAGGCAGGCATCTTGGATTTCACTGGCTCCTCCTACCTATAACTTTACAGCCAACTGTAGCTCTGAAATCTCGGACATGCTCAGTTGAAATTTCTTGGTTGCCTAATAAACCTTCTAAACTATTTTGAAATTTGCCAAACTTTGTGTTAGTGTTCTGGAAGTTAGTGTGTGCCCTTCATTTGCATAATGACATCACCAGCAGGGGATAAGACAGGGAAATCTTGTGATACTTCTAGAGTTTACTAAAGCTAGGCATTCTGGGTAGAATACTCAGGGCAGTGCTACAATCTGAGCATGCTCATGAACTAACTAATTTGCATGTTGTAGTCACAGTATGGACTCCCTCAGTGAGAGAATCCATTTGACAAAGTATGGGATTTTTTTAAAAACTGCTGTTTTTTTTTTTTGTTCTTTTTTTCAAAAAACTGTATATGTAGTTTGATTAAACAGATGTAGATACTGGTCAGGTTGTTAATATCTGTTTGATTTTGGCTGTGATTGGTGCCCTTTAAGGCTGGTGCTGCTCTCAGGTGGCTAGTATAATGCATTACATTCATTGATAAACATCTAAAAAGACGTTTTCTATTTCAGAAGATTTATCTTTGAGAAATGTATAAAACCTTTTTAGCTGACGTTAACAAAATACACTGTACTACAGTCAAACCCTGATTTTAAGTCCCCTGATTTTAAGTTTTCCCGCATTTTACATTTTTTATTTGTGGTCCCACCAATTTAAAATGCATTTCAATGGGGGCATTTCCCTGATTTTAAATCATGTTTTCCCTGATTTTACATCCAAATTTTGTCCTGATGATGCTTTTTTTCCTCTATGAACGTTATTTGTGAAATAAAGAGGTCTAAATTACTATCCAGATTCTGCCTGTTCTACCTGTAAATGGTCAATTCCAATAAGTCTGCCCCTTATTCAGTCCTGCACCAATCACATATTGCTTTTATTGTGTGACTGACAGAATCTTGCTCATGCCCCAGTAGTGTAACATTAACGCTGCCTTTGTTATTAACTCTGTAAATATTGTATCTCAAAGTAAAACAGACTCCTGTGCTTTTATCCTTTCAGTACTTGAAGAAAAAGTTACTTTAACACATTTCCCTGATTTTACATTTTCCCTGATTTTACATAATTTTTTTCTGGTCCCCTGAAAAACGTAAAATGGGGGTTCTACTGTATTACACGGTTATACTGTTTGAAGGCACATAGATTAGCTCATACAATAAAGATTGGAATGGTGTTCCCGATACCCGAAATAGCATTGGAGTTCTGTCATAACTCTTTTTGTATTTTTGTATGCATTCTTTATGGGGGGAAAGTGATTAGTTAATTTGTGAGTTCCATGGCTGATTAGAAATGAGTGCAATATGTCCTATGTTGTGTATTAAGTGAAATGCTTCTATCCTACTTGCAAACAAATAAGGCTTCCTGGACTAAAACTGTAAAACAGCACCTGTTTACCTGAGGATATGCTGATAGACTCAGGGTTCTTCTATAGTCCATGGCAGTGCTCTCCATCTTTTCTGCCTGTCTTTTTTAAGCTTTCAAAACTTCAGTCTATCAGCATGTACACAGATGCTGTATTACAGTGTTAGTCTATGACAGTGCGGTCCAACTGGCGGCCTGCGCCCCCCATTGTGTACCCCCCACATGAAAGTCTGGCTGCTGTGACCTTGTGTAAGCTTTAAAAGGTATTCTATGAATGTACATTAAATGTTACCTATAGGTGTCAACTGGGATAGAGGTATTGCACTCAGTACACAAAATTAAATATTTACAGTAGCAGCCCCTTTAGTTGATAAGAAGACACCAATAGGGGAATGTAATATACGTCAATAACGGCAAAATTATTCACAATGCGAAAAGCTAAGCCTTTGCGCAAATGCAATATACCTTTTGCAAACCCGGAAACTGTTTAGCGACCACTTCTGCCAGTGGAAGGCCGTTTGTGAATTTTACACTTTGGGCTAATGCGCTGTCAATGTAATAAAACTTCTTACTGAAAGAGTCGCAATGTTTGTTCCAAAAGATTATGACACCTTCATGCACTTCTTAAAGAGATTCTGACACCTGAAGTCAAACTCTTTTTTACATCTATTATAATAACTGGCTTTGAAAGCTACTTCTAACTTTGCCATAAAGTATTTGCATGATGCTTTTACATTACCTGTCTGATCCCCCATGTTCCTGTATGAGGGGGCTGCCATGTTTGTGTAGCAGGCATCTGTTATCATTAGAAATATTGATGGGCGAATTTATTCGCCAGGAGTGAATTTGCGGTGAATTCCCGCGATTCGCCGCTGGCGAATGAATTCGTGAAATTTCTCAAAAAAAAAACGAGTAGTTTTTGACACAATGCGACGAAAACGATGCAACGAGTCAAAAACGTGCCGCGACTCGTTTCGCGAATTTTTTCGCCAATTCGCGAATTTCGCTGGAACTGGGTAGATTCGCCCATCACTAATTAGAAACTGTAACTAACAGACTGAGCAGGGACTGTTAGGTTGGCAAAGTCAGAGTGTCAGAGAGTCAGGCTGAGGAAATTCAATAATTTTTTTGTGTCAGAATCACTTTAAGAGTGCTCAATTACAATTCGCACTGTGCAATAACAATTTGCAATGCAATAACCGTTTTTACTCTTATTGGTTCGCACTATTTTGCTTTTAGCGACTTTAATTACATTCCCCCGCAAGACTCCAACCCTAGTACTATTGGAAATCAAATTGTCAATAGGGATTCTCAAAGACCTTGGGTCTATTCATTTCAGTTCATATACCCTGGTAGCTTGGTGTACCACACCACCTGTCTTTTCAACCAAGCATAAAACTGCTCTCACTAACAACACTAACACTAATTCTTCATTTCTGGTCTCAGCACACTGTACCTGACTTGTGTATTCATTTCTATGGGAACAGGTGTGATCTGATGGATGATAGATAACAGAACTGAATTTTCATTGGATATCTGGTGGGGGTTTCAGTGCTGTTCTTCATACTAGTATGTTGAAAACCAGTACATTTCAGAGAGGGAAACACACACATACAAAAACCAAAAAAGGGGATAAAATGTGGAATTTATTTTTCTTTAATTTAGAATTTTTATTTATTTTCATTTTTCAGAAAAAAGAATATTATCAACAAATGGAACAAGGGATTAACTTGCTAGATATAACATACATAATTGTGTTCTGATTGCATCATCAGTCAGTATCTTGACATATTATTCATACATCTATTTTTTTCCATCTATGATAGAGTGAGTCTCCCCTTGTCCCAATATTCCTGATTCAGCCTACATTTGGAGGGAGGTGAATTAGGGGAAGGGAGGGGAAGTGGAAAAAGAGAAAAGAAAAGGCGAAAAAGAGAAAGTGCATCTTTCATTCAACAAGTGGTACCTCTAGCCTGCAGGTTATCCAGGTGCACGGATGACACTCCAGCTCCCCCTTGTAGCTTCTGTCTTGAAGTCTGTTTCTTATAGATTCCATTGCTCTGATCCAATTTATCTTTGATATCAATGCATGTCGCGCTGGGATTTTGGGTTGTTTCCAGTTTACTGCTAATAGAGACCTTGCTGCTGTGAGAATATGAGTAACTCATTTGCAAGATTGTTTAGAGTGTATGGCACTGATCTTCATTCCTAATAGGAATGTGTGTGGGGTTGCTTGTAGAGTGCAATGCAGAACATCAGATAGCAGAGTTGCTACCATTTTCCAGAATTCTTGAGCTATTGTGCAAGTCCACCAGGTGTACAAGAAGGATCCCCTGTCTCCACATCCTCTAAAGCATCTTGAATGATCTGGGTTGCCACTTAATTTGCTAATGTGTGTTGAGGTGTAGTACCACCGGAATATAATTTTATAACCTCTTTCAAATTGCTGCCCAGGTCTTTTCAGAGATTGCGAAATCTAGATCCTCTTCCCACTTTGTCATATAAGGCTGGCATATGTCTGTATTATTTGATGCAAGGCGCATGTATAATAGTGAGATCAAATGTGTTGGGTATGAGTGGTTATGGCACATTGTTTGAAAATAGGAATGGGCCTGGTTTGTTTGGGGTTTAAAGGGCAAGGAAAGTCTAAAATAGAATAAGGCTAGAAATGCTGTATTTTGTATTCTAAACATAAACATGAACTTACTGCACCACAAGCCTTATCAAACAAATGATTTATGCTTTCAAAGTTGGCCACAGGGGGCTTTCATCTTGTAACTTTGTTAGACATCTCTACAATATCAAGACTCGCACATGCTCAGTGTGGTCAGGGCTTCTTAGGGGTCGTCATAAATTATCAAAAAACAAAGCTGATTTAGTTTTGCATGGCTGGTAAGTAAGGAAGGGGCTCCCCCTGCTGTTCATAAGTATGATTGTTTCCCTGCCAGAAGTTAGGGACTGTCTGACAATTCTTATCCACAGCAGTAAATGAAAGGAGAATTTCACTGCATACAGTCAGGTTTATTATAAAAATAGTACACATTTTTTAATTAAAGTATATTGGAGATAGATTTCTTCTTCATTAAAGAAAGTAAAAATGGGATTTTATTTCTTTCCCTTTCCTTGCCCTTTAAACAAAGTTTCTACATAATGTCTTATTTGTAAATACTGGAAGAATTGTGTATGTGGAATATTATGTTCTTCCCTGTATTGCTGGAATGGGTTAACAGTCTGGTCAGATGCAAAATCGAGTAAGGTTAACAAATTGCTGCTATTCATGGACTAAATTCTGTAGACATGCATCCTGGTGGGAAACTTTTGTTACAAAAGATGGTTCTGTAGCTGGTAGTGGCAGTGGTTAGTTTCATTTTAATTGCTATGGTGTCCCAGAGATCAAATGCTTGTGATGTTGTGATGGTGGCAAGATATCTGGCTGGGTGTCTCTGGATATCTTAGGCAAGATGAACTAAGTGTAGTGGGCTGTGAAGTGGTCTTAAATTACTTTCCAGGATTCCTCTGTTGGAGCATGTATGTGTACCATTGCTTCTAGCCTGCTGGCCAGATAGTACCTATATAGATGAGTCACTCCCAATCCTCCTAAAGATCATAATAGCAGGTTTAATTCTGGGTTTTTTCCTTTCCCATATAAAGTCCATATATATAGCTTTTTGAAGCGAAGAGGCTGTTGTTTCAGGAAAGTGTATTGGCAATGTTCGGAATAAGTACAACAGTCTGGGTAATAGTGTCATTACCACGAGAGATGATAGGATTGCCATTCAATGAGTTCCTTTTTTCAGCTTATCTATAAGTGTAGGGTAATTGGCCATAAAGTGTCATATGAAGAGGTGAGGTATATTCCCAGATATGCTAGTGAATCTTTTGCCCACCTGTAGTCAAAGTTGAGTTGTAGCATTTTTAATTCTGTTTTAGTCATTTTTAATGGTAATGAATGCGACTTTGTGGGGTTTATCTTGTACCCCAAAATAAGTTGGAATCGTTCTAAGGTCAGTAATATATTTGGTAGTGTGGTTTGTGGGGATGTCAATGTAAGGAGGATATCATCTGCAAAAAGATTGATTTTATATTCTTTCTCGCCCACTGGAAAACCCTTAGGGGCACATTTACTAAGGCTCGAAGTGAATTTTTGAAGAAAATTTGAATTTTTAAAACTCCTGAAAAAATTGGAAAATTAAAATTTTTGAATTTCGAAGTACTGGCTCTTTAATAATCCTTTGACTTTGACTATTCACCAGCTTAAAGCTGCTGAATTGCCATCTTATGGGGGACCTCATCGAACCTGTCCTGAAAATTTTTCAAAAAGTTCCAAGCCAGTGGGATGGCAGTAAAAATACCCAGGTGGTCCTTCCCACTCCCACTACCTGCTCTTGCTGCCTACGTCCTCAAACCCTGTTTGCAGTGGAAAAAAAAGTTTATGTGCATGTCTGAGGGGCAGGGGGACCCTGAAACAGTAGCCCTGCCCCCCCCCAGTCCTATCCAGAAAATAAGACTAAACCTTTACATCAGGGGTGTCCAAACTGCGGTCCCAGGGCCAAATGCGGCCCAGGATGGATATGAATGCGGCCCAGCTTGAAACATTCAGTTCTTGAGAAAACTTAATGTTGCAAAGGATATAGGAGGAGGCGGACTCTACCCATTGCCCAGTTAGTAATAATAATAATAATATAATAATACGTCTATTTAATATCCAGGTGTCCCATCATCCAGTCTATAGCTCCATCTGGTTATCCAACTGGTATAGTTTTTTGTGTATTTTCTTTACTATTACAAATCAAAAGTTTTTGTGTATTTCATGTGCGGCCCCCTGAAAATTTTTGTCTTCTTCCAATGTGGCCCTCGAAGCCAAAAGTCTGGACACCCCTGCTTTACATGAATATGAAAGTATTTAACTGATGTGACAAACCTGATTTGTATTTACATTATGTATCCTAAGTTCCTCAGTTTTGTTACAGTTTAAGTAATAAACAAACTGGTCTCATCGGTAGAGAGATTAACTGATTCTGCCAAAACATTAATATACAGGGTACTTACGCGACAGGTGTCAGGTCTAGTGATGGGCGAATTTATTCGCCAGGAGCGAATTCGCGGCAAATTCCCGCTGGCGAATAAATTTGCGAAACGCCAGCGAAATTTCGCCTGGCGAAAATTCGCTAAAAACCGAGTCGTGTGTCGTTTTTGACATGACGCGTTAAAAATGATGCGACGCACGTCCAAAATGACGCGACACGCGCCAAAATGTGCCGCGACTTGGGTAGATTCGCCCATCACTAGTCAGGTCTGACTGTGGAACTGTGTCACTTGCAGCACAGAAATACACGCAGAGTCACTGTGACTTCTCATTTACTGTGATGGAATAAAGAGTATTTCTTCTCCTCATTAACCATAAAGCCTCTGTTTGTCATTTGTCCAAAAGTAGTTACCAGCAATTCCAGACCTCTGTTAGGATACTGGACATACCAATAGAAATAGCAAGCACCAGTATACAGTATGTGCAGTTTAGTTGCAGATATTGACCCTCTAGAACAGAGAAATATGGGGGGGACTGTTGAACCGTCTGTCCATAACTCCAACCTGCAATGCAGAATGTACAGACATTGTAAAATACTAAATGTACAGAAGTGGTAGGAACTGTAGGTTAATGAAGGATAAACACAGTCACTCACCAAACAGAGCAGCTAAAGCCAAGAGGAGAGGAGCAGTAGAAGGCATCAAGTCACAGTGAACAGTGAGTGCAGCCCCTGTACTCAGCCCATATATAAGCTGTTTCCTCTCTCAGCATGTAGAACTGTCACAAGATGCAATCTGTAGCAAAGTTTGATGACTGCAAAATCTGAACTGTGCAGCTCCTTGCCTTAGGGGCACACCTGGTGCATATCATACAGTAATAGAATGAGAAAAACAGTAATCCTTAGAATGAGTTCAGAATTTATTCCATCCTCAAGTGGGTCACTCAGCTGCCTTACTGAGCCACATATACCAAATTAACCTGTGTGGGTAAAATCACACATGGATAGGCTTTGCTAACTCACAAGCTTTTTCACTGCTTTGACAAAGCTGCCATAGAAATGAAATGGAAGCTATGTAGCAGTTAAACTACAGCTAACTATGTGACTAAAGCTGGCCATTAACGCTAAGATCCGATCGTACGTATCCTCGATTCATACAACTTTCGGATCATGTGCTGAGTGTCCCGACATTTGTCTTGCCATGCCAATCAGTCATTCAGTCGATTGGACAGGTTAAAAGGTTTCGGTCAGCTGATTTTGCCGATCTGATGAGTTTCAGTGGGAGACTGTCACCAGCTTTGTTGGACATAAACTTTCACATGATTGCTGTTAGGGAAGAACATCTGCTGATCTGTTCTTTTACTACTTTATTTGATCAGGTCGGGAGATGGGGATGTCCGATCATTCGATGATTCCTATCAGTGGCATAACTAGATCTTACTGGGCCCCACAGCAAATAATTTTTCAGGCCCCCAAAATGTCCAGTGGTTGACCTGTTTTACCAATATTTATTGTAATTGAATATGAATTAGGGCCTTTTGGGGCCCCTATAGCTCCTGGGACCCCCTTCGGCCACAGGGTCTGCTTCCTCTGTAGTTATGCCCCTGATTCCTATGATCAGATCCTTGTGCCTATGGCCAGCTTAAGAGACTGCTTATAGGGCCTAACATTTACATATCTACACCTAGTATGTAGCAGTTAAACTAGATTATTAAGAGACTGTTGGGGAGGCCCAGGGCCGGATTTACATAGCGGGCACCCCTCAGCCCACTGCTGTTTGTTGCCCCTGATTTTCATCATTGGGACAGAAGCAATGGAGACTGGCAGATGGGAAATGTTTTTAAATTATTGGGTCTCCTGTGCATCTCCAGTGTTTCTGAAACAATGTGGGTGGGGTTGGGTTGCACCTAAAATCCTGCTGCCCTAGGCCCGGGCCTTGGTGGCCTTTCCACAAATTCGGGCCTGGAGAGAATAAACACTGGAGCCTGACAATTATATGCACAGCTTATTGTGGTCCCCAAAACAGCAAGACACTAATGTAAAGTTGAGCTAATTCATATTGTAGCGTAAAGATTGTATAGTTGGTTGGTATCCTGGGAGGAGGAGCTTATGTTAGATGCTTATATACTGTACTCATTAATGCAGGGGACCTCAAAGTTTGGAGGCAGTTTAGCAGCAGGGGTAGGTGGGCCTTTGTGCCCTTACCTGGATGGACTTGATATTTCTATTACATTGCACCAGCGACAGCAGGCTAAAAGCAAGCTGTTTTGTAAAATGTGCTGATAACCCTTACTGGCCCATTACAACTGCAGTTGGCCAATGGCACAGTATAACTATTAGTGAATTTTCTCAGATGCTGCTGAGAAATGTATCAACTAAATGTTGCACAATTGTAACAGTTTAGAGTCTGCACCTGAATCACTGAGCTGCCAGACTCAAACACCAGAGACACCAACATTCAACGTAGATTTTAGGAAAACAGTAAAAAATTATCTGAAAACAAATGAACTGTACCCCTTTAATGCACTTATAGTAACTCTGGAATAATAAAAAGTCTGGAGAACACTAATATAGGATTATAACTTGTTGGAAACTATTAATAATTACAGTGTGTTTATAAAAAAGTAAGGACAGTACAATTTGTATTGCTACTGTATATTTTAAAGGGTAGTTGGGAGTTTATCATCAACAGTTTTATAGGGATGCACCGAATCCAAGATTCATCAGGATTCAGATTCATCCAAATCCTTGTGCCTGGCCGAACCGAATCTGAATCCAAAAAATCATGTGACTTTTCATCACAAAACAAGGAAGTAAAAAATAGCTAATTTGCATATGCAAATTGGGGTTCCAAATTGGATTTGGGTGTTCGGCTGAATCCAAAATAGTTTTATACAGTAGTTTTTAAATACATACATAAAAATTGTGAATTTTTTAAGCAATTTACGAGTGCTAGTTTTTATGGGTACTTTAGAATTGGTGTTTTAAACGTTAATCATTATTAAGTATATATTTTGAATATTGAATATAAATTACATATTTGATAGCATTATCCAAGCACCACCTCTGGAATTTTGAGACAGGTTTGGTTACTTAAGAATTTATCAGCAGTTGCACTTTGTCTTATAAAAGTGTACAGATATTTCTGTATATCTCTTTATTTGAGAACCAGTCCTTTTGTAAATGTTATATTTCCTCACCAAAATACATTTCCAAAATCTATGTCAGGCAGGAATGCATTATCTCTGATTAGTTAAAAATGAAGACACAATCATGAATGAATGAATGAATGAATGGAAACAAGATCTTCAAGAAAGAATATGGGAAGAATATGACGTGGGTTTTTCTTTTAACAATCCTGTGGTATTTGTGGAATTTTCTTTTAACAATACAGTTTACTATTTTTTTCTTTTTTATTACTCTTTGTTTCTGTAATAACTGTATTTTATATTATATATAATTCAGGGTGGAATATTTGGTGTTGGTTTATAGGTGCACTGAAACTAGGCTAGATAACAATAGCATAAGCTGTTAGATGCACATGCTTGTGTGACAGGTGAGCTGGCTGCTTCAGTCATTGTGTCACTCACAGCACAGAAATATACACCGGAATCCTCTAGTTCTGCTCTTTCTTTAGTCATGTGGTAGGATGTTTTCTGTTTGTTGTGCAAAGCTGAAAATCCTTTGTGTGTTTTCTGTGTAAGGTCATTCAGTAACATCTCTGGAGCTTTCCCTGGGTACTTGATGTACCAAGAGAGATACGGTGTGTAAGTTGCTTTGTAGGTGCATTCCAAATAAACAGGTTCTCCAGTGGTAATGAGCTGAGGGTGCAGTGTCTGATTTATTGACTGTCCGTAGATTCCTGCTGAAGAAGAAAGAACAGATTTAGAGATTTTCCCTATCAAAATGAGAATCAGGCAGCAATAGCAATGAGTACAATCAGTATTTTTTTTTTACCTAATCCCTTTCATATCATAAATCATGAATATTTCCTTTGTGTCTTCAAAATTATAAATACACACCTATGAGGAATGCCCAAGGAAATAAAAACAAGTAGAAAAACAGCATGTTTCTGTCTGTTGCTGTAATAATGTGCTTCTTTCAGGCTCTCGTTGTTTAAATATATGTGGATACCATATTGTCAGCTTGTTTTAACTATGTCACTTCCGTTCCTATGGAACAATTGTGGTTATATTCAGCCACCTGAGCTACATTTAGCAATACAACACATGACTGTCGGGAGCTATGAGTGCATGCATAGTAACGGCAAGCTATTAATTCTGAAAAGAAGGAAAGTCTCTCCTGCATAATGTATTCATGCAATTCCACACAGCTGCCATTCATGGTGGAGGGAATGTTAATGGTAATGTATTTTAACCTAGAATCCCCACCACTTACATACTGATGTGATAGAGGATCTGCTGTAACATATTGCAAAAGTTGAAAATCTCTATTTCAGTCTTTTACTTATATTACTCGTATAATATCCGGCATATTTGATTAATTAAAAACAAAATCTGAGATTCACAACAGTTCCCAGATTAACAATGTATATCCATAGCTGCTTTACAGTACCCCTGGGCCCAGGGAAATTTGTCATTAATGGGCCGCCACAACTTCAAGAAATTCTTAACAGTGTTTCTGTTAGATGAACTTGGAAAGACCAATAAAGATATACAGTAAAATAAAGAAATGAATAAACTTTGGAGTGGCTAAACTTTGTATTTGTTTTAGAGGGTAAAATCCACTAAAATCTGGTTCACTTATACCAATAAAAGAAATCTTTCCAGAGAACTCCCCATATTTTTGTCATTGCTATTAAAAAACAATACCTCCATTATATATGCCAGCTTTTCATGAAAATAAATGGTTTAAAATGACTATAATCATCTGATTAAAATGAGAGTTTGGTCATTTCTAGAGATGCTTCAGTCAAATGCCTTATGCTTATTTATTAAAATAACACTGGAATAGTAATTTAAAATTCTATGTGATTAGTATTTTCACTATGTTAAAAAGGTTCTTCAGTAAAAGAATTCTATGGATGCAATGATTTTTGGATTTGGGTGATTCCGCTGAATAATGAACCAAAGCAATTTCTACATGCAGATATGAGAGAATAAAAATGTTACTAACATTTTCAACAGAAAACAGTCATGGTAATTTGTCCACAGCTGTAAATTCACATGAGTTTTTGGGGTTTGATTTGGTTTTACAGAACACGTACACCACGCTGCTTCCTCAAATCGGACCCTGTCTATTAAAAAAAAAAACAGTTTTGGGTAGCCTTTTAAACTTTGGGATGTCAATCAAACACTATTCTAAAGTAAAACTTTAGACCTTGTAAAGCCTTGTTAACTGGCTTCAGCATACTGGGCCACTGAGTGCATAATACCATTACAAATGTGATTTGGCCAAGAACAATTCTTCAGAAATGCTCATTAGTTATACAAATGAGAATAATAAAAAAGTCACACCAAATATACCCTTGATATTTAGAGATAGTTTTATCCTTTTGATCATAGCAGAGGTCTGACAATAGTCAGTATAGTCATTTCACATATTTCAAAGGAGAAAGTACCCTGCTTGCTCTAAAAATAATAATAAATCCATCACATTCTAATACCCTTAATCAATATTCAGGTGATTGCAAATTTAGTAAGACCTATAAATATAGCAACTTCATCCAGGCCCCTGATAGTTGTCAGTCTAATTAGACAATCCCCCAACAAATGGATTATATTAAAGTGCAGTGAATAAAATCAATTCATCAAATTAATTAATTTGGAAAAATTAATCAGTTCGTCCCACAATTATAAATACTAATTAAAAAGTCACCTATTGATGTTTTATTCTCATTAAATGAATGTGTAGTAATATTTCAAGTTACTGGAAAAATATTAATTCACATTCATTTAATGAGAATAAAATGTCAATAGGTGACTTTTTAATTAGAATTTATAATTGTGGGACAAACTGATTAATTTTTACAATTAATTAGTTTGATGAATTGATTTTATTCACTGCACTGTACTTTAATAAAATCCATTTTTGGCGGATTGTCTAATTAGACTGACAACTATTGGGGGCTTGAAAGAAGTGGCTATATTTATAAGTCTTACTAAATTTGTAAATCTCTGAATATTGATTAAGGGTATTAGAACGTGACGGGTTTACCCCGCTTATATTTTGAGTAAGCGGGGTACTTACTTCTTTGAACTTTGACAAATGAGAATATATAAAAATAAAATCTATAAATGGGACTGTAGTAAAATAAGTATATTTGCTCCAACAATTAAATGATAGTTTGAACCAGTTAAAAGATGAAGCTCTTTGGAACTGGAACCTATACAATACTACAGTTATGGGACCTTTAATCCAGAATGCTGGGGACCCAGGGTTTTCTGGATAAGGGTCTTTCTACTAGGAAACTCAATTGAACATTAAGTAAACCCAATGGGATTATTTTGCCTCCAGCATAATTATAACTTAGTTTGTATCAAGTACAAGGTACTGTTTTATTATCACACAGAAAATGGAAAAATGTTTTTACAAATTGGAATATTTGGAAGAAATTGAGTCTGTGGGAGGTGGCCTTCCTGTAATTTGGATCTTTCTGGATAATGGGTTTCCAGATAATCCCAATATCCCATGCCTGTACTCATTATCAGAATAACTTAAATTCAATTTTTATATACCCAACGCTACAATGTTGACTCATATTTTTTAAGTGTTGGGGCCATCTTGTGGCAGTTATTTGGTATTTACACTATGGAAGTTTCCTAACGTCTCAATGCTGATGTAACATAATAACAGTAGGCAGAGTAAAATTTGTTCCCCATTGTGTGTAAAATGAATTCCCTGTTCTGTGGGAAATGTACACCGCTTTTAAAACAATGGGCTCACTTTTAAAAATGTGTGTGTCCAGAGGAAAGGGTGGGTTAGAATAAGTGTTTTTACCTTATTTGGCTATGTGCTGACCTCAGATTGTGTGTTGGTGTAAAGCTGGATATAGACGTAAAGCTTTTTGAAAGATCCAATGGTTATCCTGAGACCACGATCGTCTCAAAAAGATTGTTTAAATGCCTGATGTGTCCGTCAACTAAAAAGACCATTTCAGGCGATATTGCCAGCAAAACTGAAGGGTTGCTGCCTGCTTGGCCCTGCAAACATGGGTAAATTGCACGGGGACCGATAAAGATTTTCTAACCTGGCAGATCAATCTTCAGACCGATGTCAGACGAAAAATCGTAAGATGTACGATCTTTGGTATCCCACTAACCGCACAATAATTTGACAGATTGATCGGACTTCCCTAAGATCGGTCGTTCGGCAGAGAAAGATTTTTGCATCTTTGTGGACCTTTAAAGTCTATAACTAAAGGGGCATTGGACAGCACTCCCTGAGAAGGAGAAGTAGGAGACACAATTAACTGGGACAATGTAGCACAAGCAGATCTCAATATAGTGTATACTGTAATACATTTGCTGACTAGGTTGCAAAGTCACTGGAATCAGGGAAACCTGGGATATATACATACAGATGAAGCAACTATGGTTTGAGTGTTTGACACAGAATAACTAAACTCAGAGTGTCCCATTTTTTCCATTTAACACAGAAAATTGCGTCACAGCTTCCCATCTAATTAAAGTGTTCATCATTGTGAACAATGGTGCTTTGGTATGCTAATGAACAGGTTAAAAGTATTAAATGAGTTAAGATAACTTTAGATAACACAGTTTCTTCAATTAGTCCAGAGTCACAACACATTTAACACACAAATCCAAGTGGCTTCATCTGTATGTGTAACATTATGTCAACTTCTTGAGTTCTGGTTAAGACCAAGTGCCACAAGTGCCTTGTGTCTCTAATAAATTAGTACATAAAATCAATTTTTAATAAGTGAAGTGCATAGTAACCCTCTTGGTTGTGGGAGCTCTTCCTTTTCTAAGTAGCATGTAACAGGTGTTGCTGATGTGGCACTGGTCAGATATGTGAAGCTGCCTGCCTAGGGAGTACTAGAAAACAAGATTCCCTTTCTAGATCACATGATCACATGCGTTTAAGCTTGGATTTGATATATATACCATGTAGTTACTTTTTAAATTTCAACGAATACACAGAACTTCACAATGAAAGCATTAGAATGAAATATATAAAAGTTTCAAGAAATGTTTAATATAAGGAAATATATAATAGCTGATAATTCCTGATTTAACTTCAAAGTGGCTCCTGTACCTAACATTTTAGGCTAAAATATATAATTTAAGGGAGAGAAGTGTAAAGATATGTTTGTTTGTCCAGGTGATGTTCACGATTCAGTTCATGATTTTGCCCAATCTTAAATTTTTTTATGGAGAATTCACATGCGTCTGAATCCCTAAGTCTTCACCGGCACTAAATCAAAACTCATATGAAAATACTGAATTTTATATGCCAGAAAAATCTGCATGCCTTATAACAAAGGTTGTTTGTATATTTTCTTTGAAACTTCTGAGAGGATGCAACAGCTGTTCCCATTTAGAACTGTGTTGTGATACAAATATAAGGTTGACTGTTTTTGTGATGTATCTTGGTGCCTTTTATCACTCTGTCACTCTCACCCTATTAAAGCAGAATTTCTGGTTTGAAAAAGGAAATTCATCTCTTAAAGGTACCAGGGGAGCAGATTTTTGCCAACCCTGGTAACCTATTTGGCGCTGCCGCCTGAAGCAATTGGAGGAGCAACCCTGGATGTGTTAGTGACAACTGGGTTAGTGGGAGGATTCTTCTGTTGAGGCAGGTGGGGAAGAGCCATGGTGAGTACTGACATGGAGAGGATAAGGGAAAATGTTTTACTACTCATCCCAGCTGTTGGGATGTAAAAATAAAAGACTAGTTGCTTTAGACTTGACATGGAGCGGACGGGGAAAATGTTGGATTGTAAAAAAAAAGGCCAGTTGCTTTACTTAATTCTACTAGATGTTGTTTTCTATCTCTTATATACAAAAGTATGGTTTTACAGAATGCATTTATATTTTTATGTAAATTGAGACAATTGTAAATTGATACAAAAAATGGACATTGTTGACAAATGTTATAGACTATGCACTTCACATGAGGCACTTGGTATACCAAAATATTGGACAGGTAAGAAAGAGAGTTTTCTGATGTCTTGGCTTTATAAGGTGTATTCACTTATGCTTCAAGTATGGCTTTTGGCACAGCTGTGCTCTGTGTTTCTATCACTGTGTCTCTCACAGCACAGTAATACAGGGCTGACTCTTCCACACGTACTTTGCTGATAGAAAGTTGTGTTGACAAACGCTCTTTATCTATACTCATAGTAACACGGCAAATGTTGTTGCCTTGCAGGGTTCCTGAAGCGCAGATCTCAAGGGATAATCCAGGGAGTTGTTTATACCAAACCAGAAAATCGTGGTTTTTAATAGAGTGGTTACATCTTAATATGATATCCTGGCCTTCCTCTGCAAACATTACTGGCGTCTGAAAGACCTGACTGTTGCATTGTACACCTAGCATTTGAGAAATAAGTGAGGAATAATTTATGTAATCATTTTCACTAACAAATAAACACTACCAGCTCTTTTACATAAACATGCAATTATCCGAAATCATGTGTGTGTGGGGGGTAAAAGAGAAATCTGGATTACTTGAGTGTAGCACTCTATGTTTAATAAAAGAGAAAGAAGTGAGTAATTATTTGCACATACTGTATAATCAATTGTTAATTACACACTGATTTATATCAAAATCAAAAGAAAATTGTTTGTGGGCATCATAATGCATCTCAGTTGTTCTTACCTTGAAAATAAGAAGCCAAAAGTAATGAACAAAGGCAAGTGTGTATGTTATAGCAGTAGACCATGTCTAAATGTGAAACAGAGGAAATGTTCTGGTCTCTGCAGCAGAGGGAATGCAGCTTAAATAGAGTGCAGCTCAGAGACCCTCCCATTCTCACTCCCATTCTGCACTTCCACCTGCCACTTCTAAAAGCAGTAATCGCTCTAACTCTGTAACCCAGCACCACTAGATGGAGCTGGTTATTGTACAGTCACTGCATTTGTTTCTGTGACTGTGGAGCCTTTGCACACAGATACACCCCACTCTCCTCAAGTTTGATGTTCTTTATATTGAGATGGCTCAACTTTCTGTCTTCACTGAAGATCATACTGTATTTGTTCAGGGCGTTATTTTCAGTAGTCTTGTGATGGCTGATCAGATATTTGGGTCCTCCATCGTAGCTCTGCCTGTACCAGTAGATCAGCTCATTAGTGGCAAGGGTAGTGTGATTACATGGAATTGTATAATCGGTTCCTTCTATGGCTTTAATTGAGGGTTGCTGAATTATGTCACTGCTACAGATACAACCTTTAAAAAAACACATTAGCATTTCAGTTCTTACTGCTGCGAGCTGGCATAAACAGAAAAACCAAAATATCTTTATATGCAGGTATCATGGAAATGTGCCAGGCAGCAGGCATATATTGTACATAACTGTCCAGCTACTAGCTCTACTTACGTACATAGAAAGAAGATGATTAAGGTTCTGAGCTGAGACATTTTTGTGTTGAAAAATTCTGAGAATTATGTTTATATTGGTACCTGCTCCTGTCACAGTTTAATGTAAAGCCACACCTACATAGACGCATAAAACATGTTTGGTTATTTAGCTGTAACACATACTCCGCCTCTGTTCTTTTATGCACAAAAGGTACAGCTGCATCTTCTGTCTATTATTTTTTTTCTCTCTCTGCCACTGAAAATATTCTACTTACTGCTTTCAATATTTATCCCCCCTGTACACAAATCTGTCAAATACTTCTTGCCTACAGGAGGAAATCTCATTCACAAACTCAATTATTTGTGTCATGAAACACAGAAGTCTGAAGAATTGCCAATTTATGGTTTAAAGTACATCCACTGCGGTGCAAATTTGAATTTTCGATTGTTTTTGAAGACCACTTCGACCAGTGAGGTTTAAAAATTCGATTGAAATGAATGATTCGAATAAAAATCTATTCGAATATTCAACTATTGGACAGTCAAAGTACTTCCCCTTTAAATTTTTATTCGACTGCCTAGTTCACCAGATCAAACAGAAATTTTAATCATTTTTAATGATTTGGATTATTTCATTATAATGGAGTCTATGGGAGGCAACCTTTCTGTAATTCAGAACTTTCTGGATAACCGGTTTCCAGATAACGGATACCATACCTGTACTTAGAAGTTAGATAAACTTGTGTTGTGTGGCTTTTCATATGAAACTGTGACATAACGTCTATCAGCATCATAAACCACTGCCAGCTAAAGTAAAGTAAACTTGTGTAAGGGTCGACCAGGCCAGCCAGGCGCCCTAGGCAGAGAGTGCGCATGCACGAAAATGTTGCATGTGCTCATGTGTGAATTTGCTGTGCGTGTGCATGTGTGAAACTGCATGAAATTGCCATATGTGCACATGTGCAAATGCTATTATGCTGAACTATAGCAACAGCAGCTGAGGAGAGAGTGCGCCGGACATGGGGTAGGCGACAGAGGAGGTACATGCCTGGCACCCCACCCAGCTTTGCACCCTAGTCACATGCCTACTCTGCCTACCGTTTGGCCCAGCCCTGGTTGTGTTGCTTTTCAAATGAAACTGTGACGTAAAATTTATCAACATCATAAAACACTGCCAGCTAAAGTAAAGGGCCCTCATTTCGACCCTTACTATATGCAGTTACTTTTTGTACAGGTGGTTGGCTTCTTTATATAACTGTGTCACTCTTTGCACACAAATACACTGCACTCTCCTCCAGTCTGATGTCCTTAATGTGGAGCTGACTGAATTTTCTGTTGTTGCTGAAGACCATACTGTATTTGCTCTTTTTATCATTTTCAGTGGTCTTGTAACTGTTAATCAGGAAATGTGGTCCTCTGTCAGGCATCTGCCTGTACCAGTGAATCATCTCAGCGTTGGTAAGTGAAGAATGATCGCAGGTGAGAACAGGGTCTATTCCTTCCATGGCGTCCATAGTGGATTGCTGAATGATATCACTGCTGCATAATGAGCCTAGAGAAAAAGAAAATCATTGGCATCTTAGTTATTAATATTATGAGCTGGGGAAGAATGAATAAATACATCTCTATAAACAGTTTTATGTGTTTGTCATTACTAACCTCTTGTTTGCACAAGACAGTGTTACCAAGCAAGAAGTCTTTATATTCTTTACTTACACAGCAAGAGCATGATCACTGTTCTGAATCGACACATTTTGGTAAAGAGAAAGAATCATAAATTCATGAAATGTGACTGACCGTCTTTATGTCCCATTTTTGCTTTTATAACTTCCCCACCCCTTACACCCAAAACCACATAAGATAAACAGACACAGCACATTTGCTTTTGATGTATGAAACTAAATTTGCAAGATTTCCAAGTTGATCTTTAGCACCATCTTGGGCCCCTTGCTAAAACACAATCGGTTCTTTAATTCTAAATAATCTTCCTGTTTTCCAGACTCTCTGGTGGTAGCAGCCCCCACTTTCACAGAGAGTACTATTGCACTATGGACCTACAAGCATATAATTAGAAGCATACCTAAATGTTACTGGACACCACATCAAAATCAATCAATCGCCTCTCTTTTTGTATGCTACTAAGCCCTATATGGCAGGATTGTCCAGCATGTTATGTGCCTCCTTTGGCAGTAACATGCTGAACATTCTTTCTGTTAGACTGAATATAGATGGTGGGAAATACTTCCATTCATAAGCTAGAGGTTGGGCACTGTGTTGGGTGATCAGGCCTGGATTGCAGTCCAGATGGCAATTCCTTAATTCCATGGGTGTTCTATTGGGTTGAAGTTAGAACTCTGTGCAAGCCAATCAAGTTTTTCCACTCCCATTTAAGCAAACCAGTTCTGTATGGACTTCCCTTTTGAATGGATTTATTATCCTTCTAAAATAGGAAAGAGCCCCAAACTGTTTCTACAAAGTAGGACATACATAATCATCAGGAATGGCATAGCATGAGTAGTGACACCTGTGTCATCAAGTGGGGTATAGTTACATATAGTTACATAGTTAAATTGGGTTGAAAAAAGACCGAGTCCATCAAGTTAAACCCCTCCAAATTAAAAACCCAGCATACATACACACACACACATCTCCACTCTTTCAAACACAAAACATATACCTGTATGCCCATAGCTATACTAACTGTAGATTTTAGTATCAAAATAGCCTTTGATATTATGTCTGTCCAAAAAATCATCCAAACCCCTCTTAAAAGCATCAACAGAATCAGCCATCACAACATCACCCGGCAGTGCATTCCGCAACCTCACTGTCCTGACTGTGAAGAACCACCTACGCTGCTTCAAATGAAAGTCCTTTTCTTCTAGTGTGAAGGGGTGGCCTCTGGTGCGGTGATCCTCTTTATGGGTAAAAAGGTCCCCTGATATTTGTCTATAATGTCCTCGAATATATTTGTAAAGTGTAATCATGTCCCAATCTTTTACAAATTTGTTCTCTCGCTCTGCCTTTTGGTTAGATGTAGTAGTGCCTCAATCCTCTTAAGGGTCACCGCTGTCCCCGTTATATTTGTACTGCAACAGGATAGTTTCGAGGAGAGCACTCAGAGTGCTCTCCTCGAAACTATCCTGTTGTAATCATGTCCCCTCGCAAGCGCCTTTTTTCCAGAGAAAACAACCCCAACTTGGACAGTCTCCCCTCATAATTTAAGTCTTCCATCCCTCTAACCAGTTTAGTTGCACGTCTCTGCACTCTCTCCAGCTCATTTACATCCCTCCTAAGGACTGGAGTCCAAAACTGCACTGCATACTCCAGATGAGGCCTTACTAGGGATCTATAAAGAGGCATAATTATGTTTTCATCCCTTGAGTTTATGCCCTTTTTTATGCAAGACAGAACTTTATTTGCTTTAGTAGCTACAGAATGAGACTGCCCAATTTATATAACTTAATAAGCCAATTTATATAATCAGGAGTGTCCATATATTTTTGGTCATGTGATGTATTTGCTTGTGCTGCTATGAACTGCATGTTCCCCATCTTGAATATTCCTTTAATTTTAACCTTGAATATTCCTGAATGTTTTTCATAACTGCTTTTTTCCTGTAAAGGTTTTTGTATGTTTGTGATAACACATTTTTATACAATTCCAGTAGACTTCTCTCCAACTGTTTTGGCATTATTATCCAACAAACAGCACTGTTATCAAATAATGGTGTGCAATATGTATAGATAAGTTTCTACAGGGAGGCATATAGGAATAAATACTCCCAAAAGTATCAGAAATAAAACAAAAATCAAACTAGTCTAATTATATGTCAATGTATTTTATTTTATTATAATAATAAGTGGAGGCTACAATATGGGTTACCATTACATTCACACACTGAGGTCAATTTTTTCAGGAGTCCAATATCTTTTAAGGGTGTGGAAGGTGTGCCCAACCTTACACAGACCTTCACATAGACACTGGGAGAATATAGACACCCCAAACTGACTGTGCTCAGGGTGGAATCAGACTTAGGGTCCCGTCACTGCAGCAGTGCTTACCACCTTCTCACTGTGCCTCCAATACATGTAACTGCTAGTATAAAATAAACAAATGATTAAATGTAAGGATTTCCTTACATAATAAATCATTTAATTTCTCTTTATGGTTAGGCTCATACACATTGGTTAGAGGAATACAGTTCATAGAGTTGAAGGTGGATGAACTGCACAACACCAGCCCCCCCATAAAAATAATTTACAGAGGGGCCCAGCATTCATCGAAACCAGTACTTTCCCCCCACTACTTTCCCCCAGCTTGTGTCCCCATTTCCTAGCTGCTTGCTTTCAGATAGGAGAGTAGCCAAATAGGGGGATTTAGCTACAGCTATAGTGGAACCAGACCCCACAGTCAGGCCCCCTGACTCCTGACTTCCACCCTACAACCATCTGCTTCTTCTATAGTTATGTTATTGGTTTATTGAAGACAATGGCCAGGGGCAACAGTGAAGAAAACATCTTAGATGAATGGCCTATATTGGGCCTAATGAGTCAAATGACTCGCCAAACATGTCATCAAGTTGTATTTAATGTTTCTCTAAAATCTTTAAAAATAAACTGATAGCGTAGTGAAGTTAATAAGAAATGCCCTCAGATACAGACCATGGAAAATGTCCCAGTGAGGGATAAATGATTATTTAATGACATGTACTGTATGTCATGTCATTCATTCCATAAGACCCAAACAAATCATTTGCATAATGATATTTGTAATCACTATACTCCTTTCTGGGTATTCTATGACATAAGCTAGCACAGCATTAGCTCATTAAATCAAGTAGAGTATTGATTACACAATGACAACAGGCCATGTCTGGAATACTAAACTATTACCTGGCAAGAGAATATAACAGATATATATATATACAGTGCACATGATAAGTATATATATATAAAAAGTAACTCAAAGCAACTGGACTTGCTGAGATATTTTAATGAAGACGTTTCACTGCTCATCCAAGCAGCTTCTTCAAACTGCTTGGATGAGCAGTGAAACGTCTTCATTAAAATATCTCAGCAAGTCCAGTTGCTTTGAGTTACTTTTTTTATATATATATACCATGACCTGGATGAATGAGAATCTTCATAGTCACATGATAAGTAGTTACTTATCTCCCATTTTCTGGCCCAAATACATTTGCAGCGGTTTCCAGTTGTTTTAAATGATTTTTTGAATTGGAAAAAGTAAATAATATAGGCAAAATCTGTAGACTACCTCTTTCTAAAAGTTATTTTTTGTAATATATATATATATATAATCAATTGTTTCCAGACCAGCACTCCCTTATGCAAAATATTATCTTTTATTGTTGCATGATATCAATCTCCAACGTTTCGATCCCCATTGGGACCTTTTTCAAGGATGATATCACAGTTTAAAACCAAACCTTAAGTAACATAGTGCATTACATCAAACCAATCAGTGTTCAAGGCTAATTAGCCCGTGGGTGTTAAAAAGGTGAACATATCCATTTACAACGCATTCATTAAACAGTGAATTCAAGTTACCATTATATCTATACCAAAATTGCATATCTCTAAAACATGCATATAGTGTTAAATAGTGATAAATATTTCAATATAAATAAATAAGAGAATAAATACATTCTCAATACAATTCTATCTGTGCCATGTTTAAAAGCAATTTTAAAACATATCTTTACAATATGTATATAGTGATAAACGGTGATAGTGATAAATATTCCAATATAAATAAATAAGAGAATAAATACATTCTCTAATACAGTTCTATCTGTGCCATATTTAAAAGCAATTTTAAAAAAACATTTTTTACACATCCACTTGGTGTCACCCACATCCCTCAGAAAGTTCATATCACAGTGTCCTTATAATCCAATAGTGAAACAAATCTGAAAAAAAGAGACAAAAAATAAGAAATAAGATTGTAACTCTTATATAGACTTCAAAGTCGTTACACTGTAATTAAATTGCAGCAGTTGTACAAAGTATCAAACTGCTGCCTTATATCTAATACCACAGAATCAATAGAGTGATGCTTTCTATTAACCCTTGAAGAACCTCCTTGCATTAAAAGATATTCAGTCTGTTAATTTTGATTTAGTCTAGAAAGCAGCTCAAATTTACTTGTCCATTCATACCATAGGGGGTCATGCAATTTAATTCGTAAATTGGATTCGTAAAAATGGATGAAAATGAAAAACCTAGCAAAACAAAAAGCAAGGGGCAGATTTACAAAATTCACTTGAATAATTCGAAGTTCGATCGAATTAGAGCAAATTCCAATCGTACGATTTTATCGGATATTCGAATATGCAAATTTGGCCACTTCCATCGTCGAATATGCTAAATTTGAGTCATTCGACCATTCGACCATTTGATGATCAAAGTACTTCAACTTTAAGGGGCAAATTTACTATTTTTCACCTAAAATACCTCGAATCCCCTCGAATTTCGATAAACATTCGACTATCGAATGCTTATCGAATAGGTTTAGCCTATTATTTCCTCAATATTTCGATTTCTCGATGAAATCGTACGATCGAATACCAATCGTTTGATTTCAGGAAAAAATCTTACGAATTTTGAACGATCAAGGCGTTCGATCATACAAAAGAAGCCTATGGGGGGGGGTTCCCATAGGCTTCTATTGGTATTCGGTAGGTTCAACCTGGCGAAATAGGCATTCGAAGAAATTTTAAATATAAAATCCTTCGATCATCGAATGATCGAATATTCGATCATTCGATCTATTCGATCATTCAAATATTCGGTATTCGATGATCAAGGTGGCCAAATTTGCATATTCGATCCTCCGAGAAAATCGTACAATCGGTATTTGATCGAATTCGATTGAACTTCGATCTCTTCATTCGAATTTTGTAAATTTGCCTCTAAAATTTTATTTGACTGCCTACGTCACCAGATTGAACCTACGGAATAGCAATAGAAGCCTATGGGAACACCTCGATCGTTCGAATCGTACGAGAATGATCAAAGGAAATTTCACGATTTTTTCGTGAAATCGAACGATTGCTGTTTGATCATACAATTCTTTCGCAATATCGAATAGCGCACAAAAAATAGCATAAAACTATTCGATAACCATTCGATTTACTACCGAATTTGAGGGCTAAAAGCCCTCGAATTTGTGAACAAGTGTTCCCCCCGAAACGTTGATATTTGGTGGCATAAATAAAAGGGGTACATTCCCCGACTGCAATATTGGTGTGTGCGGACCGTCTTTCTATCCACACATCTAGAATATGCCGTACACTTTATAGAGCACTTGTAAGGCCACATCTAGAATATGCCGTACAGTTTTGGTTTCCCTCACTCAAACAGGACATTATTGTATTAGAGAGGGTACAGAGAAGGGCAACTAAGCTGGTAAAAGGTATGGAAAATCTTAGCTATGAGGGAAGACTGGCCAAATTGGGGATGTTCACGCTGGAGAAGAGGCGCTTAAGGGGTGATATGATAACTATGTATAAATATATAAGGGGATCATATAATAATCTCTCTAATGCTTTATTCACCAGTAGGTCTTTCCAGTTGACACGAGGTCACCCATTCCGTTTAGAAGAAAAGAGGTTCTGCCTAAATATTCGGAAGGGCTTTTTTACAGTGAGAGCTATGAAGATGTGGAATTCTCTCCCTGAATCTGTTGTACAGGCTGATACATTAGATAGCTTTAAGAAGGGGTTGGATGGCTTTTTAGCAAGTGAGGGAATACAGGGTTATGGAAGATAGCTCATTATACAAGTTGATCCAGGGACTAGTCCGATTGCCTTTTTGGAGTCAGGAAGGAATTTTTTCCCCCTCTGAGGCAAATTGGAGAGGCTTAGGATGGGGGGTTTTTTTGCCTTCCTCTGGATCAACTAGCAGTTAGGCAGTTAAAATTAAAAAAAAAAGTTGAACTTGATGGACACAAGTCTTTTTTCAGCCAAACTTACTATGTTACTATGTGTTACTATGTTACTATGTTACTATGTTATTGCTCAATGCTTGCACTTTAAACACTATACTGTGTTAGGTTATGGCTTTTGGCACAGCTGTGCTTTGTGTTTCTGCCATTGTGTCACTCACAGCACAGTAATACAGGGCTGAATCTTCCACCCATACTTTGCTGATAGAAAGTTGTGTTGACAAGCTTTCTTTCTGTATACTCATAGTAAAACGGCCATTGATGTTGTCTTGCAAGATTCCTGAAGCGCAGACCTCAAGGGATGATCCTGGGAGCTGTTTGTACCAAACCATTAGCTGATAATTTGTAATAGAATGGTTACATCTAAGTGTGATATCCTGGTCTTCTTCAGCAATCATTATTGGGGCCTGGAAGACCTGAGTGTTGCACTCTGTACCTAATAAATAAAAAATACATTAGAAAACTTTTGCACTTGCAATCTTATTACAGTTATTTTTTATCCTCTCATTAATACAAATATGCATTTATTTTTTAAAACGTGGGTGGTTGAAACAAAATATCTCAGTTGTTCTTACCTTGAAAATATGAAGTTGAAAGTAAGAAACAAAGGCAAATGTGTATGTTATAGTGGCAGGTCATGTTTAGATGTGAAACAGAGGAAATGTTATGGTCTCTGAAGCAGAGGGAGTGCAGCTTTATTAGAGTGCAGCTCAGAGACCCTCCCATTCTCACACACTCCCGTTCTACCTGCACTGAGTGCACCTTTCACAATACATGAATAGAAGTACAAATAAAATCACGAAGTTTGCATATTAATGTGCAGGTAGGGTTGCCACCTGGCCGGAATTTTTACCGGCCTGGCTGGTATTTTTGATGGTTGAGCCCAATGTTATTAATAGGAAAAAAAGATGAATATATAGGAATTTATGTATTTTTTTCAAGAAATGGTGGCAACCCTATGCGCAGGTACTCAAAATGCATATGTAGTGCTGTTCCAGCAGAATTCTGCATTGAAAACCATTTCTCAAAAGAGCAAACAGATTTTTTTATATTTCATTTTGAAATCTGACATGGGGCTAGACATATTATCAATTTCCCAGATGCCCAAGTCATGTGATTTGTGTTCTGATAAACTCCAATCACTCTTTTCTGCTGTACTGCAAGTTGGAGTGATATCACCCCTCCCTACCCCCCTCCCCCCAGCAGCCTAACAACAGAACAATGTAAGGTAACAAGATTGAAGCTCCCTAACACAAGATAACAGCTGCCTGGTAGATCTAAGAACAACACTCAATAGTAAAAAACCCATGTTGCACTGTGTTCCATTCAGTTACATTGAGAAGGAAAAACAACAGCCTGCCAGAAAGCATCTTTCTACTTACACCCTCTATATAAACAGCGCACAATATCACTGTCTACATCATGCTAAAGGTTTATTAAAACTACAGTAAGCCAGTTAACAGTAATACTAATTATGGTCGGGGTTTGGTTTGATATTCAGAAATATCTTTTTTTAGACCAACTTCAAGTGTGATGGATTTCATTTATTTCTATTTTTGTGTCTGTGTGTGCCTGTGAAAGTGCGACAATTGCATTTCTGACCGTATAACAATAGTGCCATCTAGTGATTCAGCTATAGAATAAGCATTATTGAATAAGCATAAAATAGACATATGGCTTCATTTATCAGTTCCATGAGTGCAAGTGCTACAGCCCTAATATTTAAACTACATGGGAGATTTTGCAGGAAGGTGCTGGATTGACAACGCACTAAAAACGTCAAGTCAGATGGGTTAAAAAACAATTGGACTGGTAGAAAATACTGATAAGCAATCTACACTGATTTTTTTGCCATCAAACACAGCATGCCTATTGGAAGGGAACACTGCATGCTGAGTCTGAATCCAATAAGATAAAATCTGACGGATGAAAGCAGTGTCGGATTGGCCTACCAGGATACCTGGGAATATATATTCTGGATGAAAAACTTTCTAACTGAACTAAACTGAAGTCTGAAGTACTGTAGGTGCAGGAATAAACCACGCCATCTGACATTATCTGATCTGATCACACTACAGCAGTGGGGATCAGATTTTGTTGTGTTGTACAAATCTCATGCTGTTGCATGACTATATGAAAAATTGTTCCCCTAATAGTCCATTTTTGGAACATCTGCATGTGGCTTTAGCCATATTAAGAATCTGATACAAAGGGCAGAGCACAGCACATTTTTTGTGCAATGCTGCCCTGTAATCCAAACAGTAAGGGACACATTTCTCAACATAGAAATCAAATTTTTACAGTGATCCAAGTTTATTTATTTATTTTTTTGCAGCAAAAGTCAAATAGTCAAATTTTAGCTACCACAACTCGAATGTTCAAGATTTATTAAGCACAAAAAACCTGGAATATAAAAAATCTGATGAGTTCATGTAGAAGCCAGTGGGGGGTTTATTAGCAAGTTTATTAGGACATTTATTAGTATTGGTATTAGCAAAATGCAAGTTATTTTTCAATTCGAATTTTCAAGACATATTTGAGAAATGGCAGACATTGAAAATGATGGGCACCATATGATTCTTGAATAGTTCAGATTGTTTTTTTTCCACATTTTTACATGATTGAGTTTTTGAGTTTCAAGGTTTCAAATAAAGAAGCACACATTCATGTATGGTCTTTTGTTTTTTTTAAGTTCTTTCAATTTAAAAAAAAACTTGATTCAAAAATTAAACATTCCTTGCATTCCTCTGGAATTTTCTATCCTGTACATCTGACTTATGCACAACCTAAATTCCATGTTTACCCATGTGTTACCAGCTTAGCACTAAAGGCAGCTTTGCCTTCAGACTGAACTGCCATTCCAGAATTAAAAAGATCTGTGTTTGGTGCATAACTTGTGGTGCAATTAGGACATGAATTGTGTTTGTTCCTGCATGTTAAATAAATAGAGTCAACAAAGACTTTACAAAACTAATACAAAGTGAAAAATATTAATACAGGTATGGGACCTGTTATCCAGAATGCTTGGGACCTGGGGTTTTCCAGATAATGGATCTTTTAGTAAGTTGGATATTCATTATTTAAATCCCCTAGAAAAACATGTAAGCATTTAATAAACCTAATAGGCTGGTTTTGTTTCCAATAAGGATAAATTATATCTTGTTATAACTCAGTTTGGATCAAGTATAAGATGCTGCTACAAGGTAATTATTACAGAGAAAAGGGAAATAGTTTTTAAAATTTGGATAAACTTGAGTCTATGGGAGATGGCCATTCTGTAATTAAGAGCTTTCTGCATAATGTGTATGTTACTAGAGGTTCTTTGAGTCTCTCTGAAATAATCCAAAACACACCAGCTATGCATAAGCAAAGGTTTTTATTACATACATAAAAAATAAGTACATTAACAAATGAAATTGGAATATGAATAGGAGAGAGCTTGAATAGTAAGATGAGTAATAAAATAAAAAGTAGCCATAACAATAGATTAAGCCTAACTGTACATTTGTTTTTAGATGGGATCAGTGACCCTTATTTGAAAGCTGTAAAGAAGAAGGCAAATATAACAAAAACTGCAAAAAAATAAAAAGGAAGACCAATGGAAAAGTTACTTTGATTTGGTAATTGTATAGAATACTAAAATTTAACTTAAAGGAGAACTAAACCCTAAAATTTAATATGGCTAAAAATGCCATATTTTATATACTGAGCTTAATTCACCAGCCTAAAGTTTCAGCTTTTCAATAGCAGCAAGGATCCAGGACTTCAAACTTGTCACAGGGTGTCACCATCTTGGAAAGTGTCTGTGACTCTCACATGCTCAGTGGGCTCTGAGCAGCTGTTGAGAAGCTAACGTAAAGGATTGTCTCAAAATATCAAGCAGAAAATGTGGTTGGCCTGTAATATAAGCTGATGCTACAGGGCTGATTATTAGATTCTTATGCTAATTGCACTGGTTTCAGTACTACCATGTAGTAATTAACTATTAATTAGTAATTAATTAAGTAATGGCATTAAGAAGCGGATCTGGACTAGTCTGACCCTGCCTCCATGGCTGGGGGGGCCTTGATGTGACAGCCAGAGGCGATCCTGCCCATTTTGCCACCTGAGATGACCTTCATTTTGCAACCCCCCCTCCCCACGGCACTCACTTTGTCAGTGCCAGATGGGGGTAGGAGGGGTGTAGAGAGCACAGCTGCACACTCTGTACTAGAAGAGCTGAATTTCCGGGATGAAACTGGAAAATTCGGCTCTTAAAGCTTTAGCCGCCCCAGGTAACCAGGGGGGCGCTGCCACCTGAGTCAAGAGTCTCAACTCGACATTGACGGAGCACCCCTGGTGACAGTCCTTTTTGTGTACCAGACACTCCAGTCTGACAATTCTTCTGTTCAAAAGTTTCCTTTCCCCCCATTAACATCACTATCCCATGCAATGAAATGTTTTATATTTTGTGTAGAGTTTTAGCTTGTACCCATCTTCCTATTAGAAATTCTTTGTTTGCTGCAGTGTCATTTAATTATCTTTTCTAAATAGACAGGTTACTATGTCCTTATGGTAATGACTGGCATTTTATACTTACATTCACTTATACAATTACAGTGCACTCCTTTTACTTAATTTTAACAATACACAACACCAAGAGACACAAGCACCAAACTGTACAGTGTTTTTGCACCAGCTGCCATAGGATGTCTCACACTGTGCCTCAGTTGCACACACATAAAATCCAGAATCAGTCACACGTGTGTTTGGTACAAAGAGGAAACTGGTTTTGTCCTTCTTCTGGAGCTCAGCTGTGAATCTTCCTTCTGTTCTGATCCCATCAGTAAAAATAGTCATGAGTTCATCTAGTTTCCCTCCTGGATACTGGTGATACCATTTCAGAGAGTTAATAGCACTTTCCGTGTACATACATTTCAGAGATGCTGTATTTCCCTCCACCACATAAACCGTCTGATAATGCTGACAAGTCACATCTGTGTACAGAAAAATTGTGTTAATCAGAAAATACAATGTTACAAACTAGAGCTATAAAAGAAAACACATATTTGCAAATGTTAAATCAATGCACACATTTCAATTTTCAGTTTTTCAATTGCTCCGTTTGGTAACACCAAAAGATTATTCTGTATTGTTTCATAGCAAATATATTTCCTGAGAAAACTTACAGTGTATAAAAGTCATCGGTAGAAAGACCAAAATCCAGTTAACTTGCATTATTCTAAGTCTAGAGAGCAACTGAAATATAGTGTGCAGTGAGATCACATACACCACAAGAGTAATGAACCAGACTGAGCTCATATATTTGGCACAGTTTCTTTTTTTATTTTTTAGGAAGCAAGTAACCTTAACAACACAAGCTTTCTCTTTCAGTGCTAGAAAACACAGAGAGAGACACATCAGTGTTGTTGTGCTTAAAGAGAAACTGACACCTGAAATGCCATAAAAACAAAATACATCTGGCACACATTTACTATGAAGTAAAACTGTAAAATTACTGTTTCACAGAGATTTTTTTCAGATTCAGTGGGATATTTGATTTGATAACATTAACATTTGATTTGATAACATTAAGGGGCCGATTAGCAATCGAATTCCTGTTTTTTTCCACTAATCTCGAACATTTTTTTGTTTTCCTATGGTGTCAGTTAACTAAAGTGTGATAAGCAGCAATAAAAGACTGAGCCAGAAAAGACACCAGAAAATCCACAAGAAGCAAGATTACTTCTATCATTGTGAATATTCTACAAGGTAATGCTTTTAATCTATCTATGCGCATTTATAAACAAGAATATATATACAGGTATAATATAATAGCGGCTGCCCAGCCTTTATTAGCTCTAGCTTGGATAGACACATACAGTAAGGGACCATTTCATTCTGGTCAAATGTTCTTCAGATAGATTTGCTATACCTGCTTTATACTGCAACTCTAATACATTCAAATGGTTTTCACATAGATTTGTCATATTATTGTGTTATGTAGAGTGTATCACTTCTTGATTTCTAACAAACTTGAAACCTAGTCAGCACGGGCCAAGCCAACCGGGTGTCATTGACGACTAAGCTTGTACACAGTCCCCAAACCAGGACTGTGAACACGTGCCTTCCACCACAAACGGTGCCCGTGTATACGCTGTAGGCAAGGGACACACAGAGGAGGCAGGGAGAGGGGAGGGGTTGGAGGTATATAGGGGAGGTACCAAGGGAGGGCACCAAACATGGACTAGGGGTAGGCAGAAGACAGTTTAATAGGTACCTGCCCAGCACCCCTATCATTGTGCCCTAGGCAGGTGCCTCTGCTGCCTACCCCTAGTTCTGGCCCTGAACCTAGTTAATGTATATAAGCTCAGTCTAGAGCAGGGATCCCCAACCTTTTGAACCCGTGAGCAACATTCAGAAGTAAAAGGAGTTGGGGAGCAACACTATCATGAAAAATGTTCTTGGGGTGCCAAATAAGTGCTGTGATTGGCCATTTGGTAGCCCCTATGTGGATTGTCAACCTCTACATTGAAGCTCTCTTTGACAGTACACCTTGTTTTTATACAACCAAAACATGCCTCCAAGCCTGGAATTCAAAAAGGTCCTGATTTGAGGCCACTGAGAGCAACATCCTAGGGGTTGGAGAGCAACATGTTGCTCACAAGCTACTGGTTCGGGATCACTGGTCAAGAGGAAAAGGTTGTTTTTTATTGATGACTTTGCCCCCACTGAAATTTGTAAGGATGCACCGAATCCAGGATTCAGTTCGGTATTCAACCAGGATTCGGCCATTTTCAACAGCCTTCCGACGAATCCTTGTGCCTGGCCGCACCGAATCTTTAAAATCGTGTGACTTTTCATCACAAAACAAGGAAGTAAAAAATTTTTTTCAGCGCACTTAGTATTTGCATATGCAAATTAGGGTTCGGATTTGGTTCAGTATTTGGCCGAATCTTTCACAATCAGTGGCAGAACTACCGGGGGAGCAGGGGGTGCAATTGTACCAGGGCCCGCACCCCCTGCGAGCCCACCAGTAGTCCGTGCCCTGCTGGAAATGGTCCACTCCAAGCAGAAAATGCCGGAAATCTGCTTCTGGTGGGGAATGGGAGGTTCCGTTACTGTTCTCAATGCATTTGGGGGTTCAGCCGAATACAAAATAGTGGATTTGGTGCATCCCTAGAAATTTGTATGTGGATGGTTATGCATACATATTATTCATGGGGACTAAATATTAATGCTAACTGTGATTTTTGGACAAACTATCTAGCTAAGCTCACATAAAATACTAAAATACTTTTATCTTGTCCCTTTGTACAATTCAAAAATGTTAGCTATTATGGGAGATGTACAGAATGAGGGTGAGTTCCAGACAGTATAGCGTTATGTTTGCACCATAAGTGGCGGTTAGCAGACACCAGGGCCTAGGGATGGCGCGAACCGCGGAAAAAAAGTTTGTGAACATGTTCGCGAACTTCCAGAAAATTGCGAACGGTTCACGAACGGTTCGCGAACCCCTTAGACTTCAATGGGAAGGCGAACTTTAACAGCTAAAAAAGACATTTCTGGCCAGGAAAATTATTTTAAAGTTGTTTAAAGGGTGCAACGACCTGGACAGTGGCATGCCAGAGGGGGATCAAGGGCAAAAATGTATCTGAAAAATCCATTGTTGACACAGCGCTGCGTTTTGTGCTGTAAAGGGAAAAAAGTCACTCAGGTGGTGGTTGTGGACACTGTAATATTATGGATATTTAGACAGAATGTGAACAAGCTCACACAGCTAGATGGCAGTTGTTTGAAGAACACACTGGGCAAAAAATGCCTACAGGGCAAATAATGGCTACAAGGTCAACGTATACACTACTACAGCGGTGGATACGGATTACGTAAAATATATTATGGCTGCTTGAAAAAAGTCACTCAGGTGCTTTTTCTGGAGAGGGTAATATTATGGATATTTAGACAGAATGTGAACAAGCTCACACAGCTAGATGGCAGTTGTTTGAAGAACAGTAGATTACTAGCCAGCAAACTTACTATCCACTGTCCCTGAAATCACTAACAGCTCTCTCCCTACACTATCTCTTCCAAGCACACACAGGCAGAATGAAAAAACGCTGCAGGGCTTCGGTTTTTATAGGGAAGTGGAGTGGTCCAGGGGGTGTGGGGGTGGTCCAGGAGGGAGAGCTTACTGATTGGCTGCCATGTATCTGCTGGTCTGGGGGAGAAATGGCAAAAAAAAAGCGCGAACAGCCGATGTTCGCGCGAACAAGTTCGCCGGCGAACAGTTCGCACCATCCCTACCAGGGCCTACAGACAAAGGCAGCCCAGTTGTGACCTGCCCAGTTCTCCTACCTGTCTCCCACAATTATGTTCCTGATTCCCAACCTTACCCTTGTGTAGTGCTACTGCATGAGGCGTGTGACTGATATCGTACAGTAGTTTGAAGTTACACCACTGCTGTGTGTGCATGCAAAATCTTATGTGCTGGCATTATACATTGAGCTCCTTCCTGCCAAAGTCCAAGTTTTCCCCCCAGGGCCTGTGTGTCTGCATTTACACAACTGGGGGCATAATGAATACTGTAGATTGTTTAAAATATTAGCATAAGAATCATCAGTCCCTGTCCCAGCACAGCTTACCATTTATGGTATATTTAACATAGACATTATAATCCCTTTTATCAGTAACTAATAAAAGTGGATGTTCGCCTTTTACAAAAGTCCTACCAAAGTGTCAGGCTTTGCAAAAGAAGCAAATAGATTAATGTTTTCAAATTGAATTTAAATAAAGCCTGAGGCTAAACTCAGTTCAAATGTAGAGATCGGCAGCAGGAAGGATCTTTTGTGAGGACAGCACAATTTGATTCTGTTCCGTGTATGCCCATGCCGCACAAATTCTCTCACATAGCATCAATCCAAGTTCATAGTATCACCATGTATCCCACGCAAGCGCAGGCTAAAATATAAACTTGAAGACATTGCTAGGGCTGTATACAAATTGTGGTATTGATTCTAAGTGAGTAACCTATTATAAAGTATTTACTGTATATTTATGTGGTTAATCCAAGTTATACAAAACATACAAAAATTATATGTCTTTGGCCTTTTTTAATTTAAATGCATTGTTCTTGGCTATTTTCATTTAGCTGTTTTTGTTTTTTGACAAAAATCACTGTATCGTTAGGAGCCAGCACAATGTTCTTGCATTGGCTGCCATAGTATGTCTGACACTGTGCTTCAATAGCACAGACATAAGATGCAGAATCAGTCAATCTTGTGTTTGTGACATAGAGGAAACTGATTTTGTGCTTCTTCTGGATCTCCGCTGTGAATTTTCCTTCTGTTTTATTCCTATCATTAATAACAGTAATGATTTCATCTGGTTTCCCTCCGGGATACTGTCGATACCATCTCAAATTTGTAATTCCACTTGTTTCATATGAACATGATAGAGAGGCTGTCTGTCCTTCCTCCACATATACTGACTGAAAAGACTGACAGGTCACATCTGTATTGGGAAACACAACACCGTAACAAACAAATTAGCTAAACTGTGTGCCTTGTAAAACACAACCAAACAGTTATTATATAAAATATACATTTGATGTTAATTTTACTTTAAATATACAGATTAATGTCATTCTGCAACAGTAAAAGAATTCTAGCACATGCTAATTAGTTTTGCAAGGAAACTTACAGTAAATAGATAGCAGCCCAATTAGGACAGAATGCCACTGACTCTGCATTTGTACACAATAGAAAGAGAAAAATTGTGAACAGATGTGTCTCAGAGTAACAGTAAAGGTAGAAGTAGGCTGTGTTTATATCTGGTTAGGTATGCAAATACACACACACACACACACACACATACACATCATGGGACCATACATAACCACATGCCCCATTTCTACTTCTAGAAATCAATGTGCTCTACAATCAGTACTGCCGGTTACTCTAAAATAAAAAATAGTCATGATACAGATGCACAAGATAACATTTTAGCAGAATGGCTGGTCAGCAAGGGAAAACATTTAAATGGCTTCTTATTGTTATGTTGCAATTACGTATAGGTCAAACATGTTGTTTAATTCTGTAACATAATGGAGGAACATATACAACTTGCAGGAGGACATATACAACTACAAGTTGCACAATATAAAAATATACATACATTCATAATACAGTGCATATATCAAAATATACATTTAGCTGTTCATAAATATACAGACCAATACAAGTCTTTAAAAAAAAAACATACACAAAAAGTAAAACATAATTAAGACTAAACATTGAAATTTAATGAATACAGGTTTTGTTTTTATAGCGTAATACAGTTCATCGTCCGTTCCATACAGGCCAAATATACACAAACACAAGTAGAGAATTTGCATATTGTTAACTGCTATTCACCATACTCAGACTACAATAGATGTGTTTCTGAATTAAATACAGCAGTTTTTCTAGTGCAGGGCAACACTGCATTATATTTTCATTAGTTTAAAACAATTTCATTTTTTGATGTTACTGGTCCTATAACATCACCACTCATCATCTGGAGACTTTACAACAGCACCACCTTGTGTTCTTTTACAGAACTTCTCCCTGGTTTACATTGTTTGAACATTGTATACACAATAAAAGCAATGGCAGCATATTGCTGACATCTATTTTATATATATATATATATATATGTATCCTTATTTATATAGGCAGGCCAGGATTTGTGGAAAGGCCACCAAGGCCCAGGCTTTAGGCGGCAGAATTTTAGGGGGTAGTTTGCTGCCCAACCAGACCCACATTGGTTCAGAAACACTGGGCATGCACAGGAGATACTATAGTTTCACATTGGTTCAGAAATTTAAATTTCCTGTGTGCAGTGTCGGACTGGGATGACAGGGGCCCACCAGAAAACCTTAGACCAGGGGCCCACCAGCAAACATTTGACCAGGGGCCCAACTTTCCAAACTATTATTCCTTCTCTCCTCACTTAACCTCTTTATTCTCCTATTCTTTTAGATCCACTTACTATACTCTCTTTTTACACATAAAGAAATAGGGAATGAACATGAAATAGGCCAAAAGCAAGAGGGCCCACTGACACCTGGGCCCACCGGGAGTTTCCCTGGTATCCCTGTGGGCCAGTCCAACACTGCCTGTGTGCCAATTCCCATTGCTCTGTCCCAATGATGATAACTTTTAGCAAATAAAAGGGAGGTGACAGGGACGACAGCGTGCCTAGGGACGCCCGCTAGGTAAATCTGGCCCTGCTCACGCTGTTTATTTTAGCCTTCTTTTGTGACTATTGGTTCTGTATATGCATCATGGGAAGCATCACAACTGTGCATACTGCATTCCCTTGAGATTGCAGTTGGTACTGGATAGATAATGGAATCTACCTATGTAAGAGCAGCCAGCACTCCCTCCCACCAGCTGTGGACTTATTGCTCCTTGAAAAAGTCCCTGGTTGGTAAGTTGATGATTTATATGCAGTATGTTGATTTAGACAAGCAGTGATGGAAACGCTCTAATGGAAATGGTGATGGTTTGGCTGTGATTGCACTGAAGTGCAATTGCTCCAGGCAGATGAAACAGCCTTGCAAGGAGTGGAGAGATGGAATGTTTATGCTAAATACTCAGTTGGTATTAGTGAATATCCTTTACTTACATTACAGATATGCATGCTTTCTATATATAAAAGGAGAACTGTTATAATGTGCTCATAACTAACATCAAGAACATTCAAGCTCCCCATATATCAGGGAAAATGTATTAACTTGTCCACACTCTGGATTGTGTGTACCAACTAAATGAACTGCTAATATCTGCTAGTTTCTAAATTGTTACTTCCATGCTCACAGTGAACATATTAGCATGTAAACATTTATTATGTTAATACCAGTTTGTGTTTAGCTATTTGCACATTTAAAGGTATATAACATCTCTTTGTGAATATATGTTTTTATGAAGGTTTTATGTATCATGGAGCAGATGGGTGTGTGGTGCATCCACCAGATGCAATAAAAGATGATACTGGCTCTGTTTTTCTATTGATAGTATGTTCTAACTAGCTCCATTTGTCTGTTTGCTGAATCTGCCTGCCAAAGCTTTTTTGGTCAACACTATAAGGGCCTTTACATACAGGCGTTCTGGACCTGCGCTCTCCTGCATTGCGTTTGGCTGCGCTCAGCCACAGGGGAGCGCATCTGAATCTGAGTTCGGCACTTACACATGTCTCGTGGGTACAACACCATTGAAACTAATGAGGTGCGTCTAGACCTGCACTCCCCTGTGGCTGAACGCAGCCAAACGCAACGCAGGGGATCGCAGGTCCAAAACTCCTGTGTGTAAGGGCCCTAACTAAACTGCACAAAATGTTACTTACCCTTAACTTACTGACCAGATATGATTGATTAATAACCCATAACTTCGTATGTGTATGACCAACTTAAAACTTTTTTTTTTTCATTTTAGTAGAGGATCATGAGAATTCAGAACAATTTCCATATTAATAAAGATGGTTGAATACCCCGGGTACATTTGTGAATTTGTGTCTGTATAATACATGAGTAAAAGCCAACATCAATCTAAATTTGAACAGTTATTCAGTGATAGCTTACAACAGAACAGTATTTTTGCATTGCCTGCCACACAATTCTTTACTGCACAAACATATAGTGCAGAGTCGGTCACATGTGTAGCTGGTATGTAAAGAACGCTGCTGCTTTGTTTTTGCTGGAGTTCAGCAGTGAATCTTCCATCTGTTTTATTTCCATCATTATAGATTATAATTAATAAATCCAGCTTCTCTCCTGGATACTGACGATACCATATTAGACTGCGAAAGTCTTGTACATACACGGCACCGATGCTGCATTCCCTTCCACCACATATATTGGCTGAGAAGATTCACACATTCCATCTGTTTAAGAAAATGAATGAAAAATAAAAGTTAATGAATTAATTCAGGAGTCTCTAATCATAGCAAAGCAAAAAAAACAGTAGAGGTGAATATGATACAGCAAGTAGCTTAGAGTCTAATAATACTCAATCAATGTTCTAATACAAATATGTAACCAGGGAAACTTGGTAGAGATCAGAAAAATGAAGACTGAAATCCAACAACTGTCCATTATTTGCATACAACAAAACAAGAAATAATCTGGAGGGTTCTTTTAGGACTAAAACTTAAAATAAGTGTATTGTAGGCTGTGCTCTTATCTTCTGCAAAGAGGTAGCATGTGACCTTAACCACATCCCATTCTCATTTCAGCACCACAAACTGTAACATGCAATACATGGTTGCAGCAGTACTCAATTAAGCCAATTAAGTCAATTAGGGCCGGTACACACGGGCGTTTTGGACCTGCGCTCCCCTGCGTTGCGTTTGGCTGCAGGTCTAGAAGCACCTCATTTTGTTCAATGAGGTTGTACCCACGAGACGCGTGTAAGCGCCGAACGCAGATTCAGACGCAACATGCTGCATTTTTCCTGTGTTTGGCGCCTACATGCGTTCGTGTGAGTACAGACCCATTGAAAATAATTGAGTGAGTCTATACCTGCGCTCCCCTGCAGCTGAACGCAGCAAAACGGAACGCAGGGGAGCGCAGGTAAAAACACCCGTGTGTAAGGGCCCTTAAAAAGTTTCACCAGATCAAGGCAAAAAAATGGAGCGCACCTGAATCTGTCACAGAGGGACAAAAATAGTTATTCTATAATAATAATAATAATAATAATAATAATAATAAAAGGACCATTCCCTTGACCACTATACTTCAAAGTGTTGGCTGTCAACAAACATAAGCACTACCTGTATATCCCTGATATCAGGACATTGATACAGTATTTTAATATTAGTTCACTCACATTAATACCAGTTGAGTGTACGGTTGCCACCTGGCTGGTATTTTTGATGGTTGATGCCAATGTTATTAATAGGGAAAAAATATAAATATATAGAAAGGCCAGTATTTTTTTCAAGAAAAGGTGGAAACCCTAGTTGAGTGGTATTTCTGTAGCACACCAGCAAGTAAGCCTGAGAAGTGTGTGAGTAGTGGTGCTTGCTAACGGTGTTTCCCGGTCACCCTAATGCTATGGGCCACTCCCAGCAGTGTGTAATGACCCCTTTAATGGAGAACTAAACCCCAAGGTACAAAAATCCCTCCCCTGCGTAGATCAGTACCGGCAAATTCCTTCTCCGCCACAAAACTCTGATACATCCAGGAAGAAGAGCGCTCGGGAGAAAATGACTGCCGTGAACTCAGCTGGAAAGCACCTAGAAGGAGGGGTAAGTAAAAATTTAGGGGCATTTGCCCAGGGGGGAGGGGGAAGTTATATAATTACGGATAGTTTTTTAGCAGTATGAATTAGTAAGCTGGCCAGTCATCAGCATATTATTTAATTAAGTTATTGCAATAGTGGAGATACTTTTTTTCTATTTCGCGTGTTGTTATTACATCTCCCTTGGGGGCAAATTCACTAAAATACTAAAATTTGCTAGCGTTGGCTTCTCAATCGTTCGCCGTACTTCACCAGGCAAATTTTCACCAGCGATACGCAAATTTACGCTCAGGTCGGCGAACGGTAGCGTAGTTGCGCTAGTGTTACTTCGCTACGCAGAGCGCTGTTATGCTAGCGAAGCCTAATTTGCATACGGCGGGAACTTTAAGTTATAATAGAAGTATATGTTACAGTCACTACATTCCACTACACAAGCCCAGGAAACCTTTAATAAATTAAATAAAATTGTCCTATTGCGCTACATGTGCCCCCTGTATAGTTGTGTTGCCATATGTTAGGAAATGTAGGTGGGAAGGAGGGTAACCCCCTAAAAAAAATTTACCATTTTCACCCTCCTATGCTAAAAAATGCCAGCGTTTTTTTGGGACCTCCTATCTATTGTATTGAACTTCGCCAGGTCTGACCAGGCGAAGTAACGTCTAACGTAAGTGCTAACGTTCAGGAAAATGTTCATCTTAGTGAATTTGCGAATTTCAGATCCTTCGTCAGTGCGCAACTTCGCCTGGTGTAAGGGTGTGAAGTTGCGCAAGTCTATCTACTTCGCTAGAGTAAATTCACCAGAGCCGGTGTTAGTGAATTTCCGAAGTTACAAATTGACGTCACACTGGCGAATTAGCGCTAGCGTTAGACACTTCGTGCAATAATGAAATTGCTCCTTGGTGAATACTATAGAAAATACTTGTCTAATGTAGTCACATGTACATTGAGATGTTTATGACTTCCCTAAAAAGTTGTTTTTGACAAAACTATTTTTTATTAAATAAACGATTAGCATAAGCCCCACTTTGTTAGGACTTTGCAAAAAGTTGGACATCCACAGTAACAAAGAAGGTCACAATGATTAGCATATGGAGAAAGGCAAATGGCACAGGGCATAGCAGTTCAGTACAGGTACTGCATTATTGCATTATTGCAACTACTATTTTCCCTTTTATGTGTGAGCTGCACAACTATTTCTCTTCTTATTCAACCTCTTTTCTCCAAGTCATTTTTCTTTATATTCTATAATCTATTATTCTATTTTTGCAAAATGCTATTTTTAGGTGGAATTTACACATGAAGCCAGCAGGTGGAGCACTTAAGTAACAAAGTTAAATATAATAACACAGAATAGAAATGTGTTTACCCACCTGATATTGTTTACCCATATATTGCAATGTATTTATGCTGGCCAACCATATCAGAGTCATCCCTGGTCTGGCCAGTCCTACACTCAACTTTCATCTGATTCAACTTACTTACTTTCAGGTTTGCTTACTTTAAAGGGAATCTGTTATGGAAAATTGTTTGTTTTTTTCAAAACGCATTAGTTAACAGAGCCACTCCAGCAGAATTCTGCATTGAAATCCATGCTTTTTAAAAGAGCAAATGGATTTTTTTTATTTTTAAATCTGACATGGGGCTAGACATGTTAGCTTCCTAGGTGCTCATCAGTCATGTGACTCTGCTCTGATCAACTTTAGTCACTCTTTACTGCACTGCACATTGGAGTGTTAGCACCCACTCCCTTCCCAAGACCCACTGGAACTTCAGTTACATTAAGTAGCGTGGCGAATGGTTGGATTTTTCAATTCAAAAGGAATTTTGGGCTATTCGATAGTTGAAGTAGCCCAAAATTACTTCGAAATTCGAATTTTAAAAATTCGAATTTTATTTGAAAATTTACCTCGACCCTTAGTAAATGTGCCCCTTGTTTTTTCAGAATAAAATTTTATACTGTAGAGTGAATTATTTGCAGTGTAATTTTAGATATAAAACTACATCATAAAAATCTTGACAGAACCCATTTAAAATGTGTAAATGCTGGGGCTTCATCATCCAATCAGACTTGTGCAATCCATCCCAGTCCACCCTGATCTGGTGAGCAGAGGTTGGGTTGGTAGAGGTTAAAGTGCATAGCGAGAAAGAACTGGCTGCACATCAGGTGGGAGCAGGTTGGAGTAGACAAATTAAGTATAAAGGATAGATACAGAGGTTTCGGCTCTGCTAAAATGTTTTTTTTTTTT
>CM044432.1:126498860-126547746 GCA_024363595.1 Xenopus borealis
TCTTTTTTAGCTTTTAAAGTTCGCCTTCCCATTGAAGTCTATGTGGTTCGCGAACATCGCGAACAGTTCGAATTTTTTGACGCAAGTTCGCTAATATGCTCGTGAACTTTTTTTCCGACGTTCGCTACATCCCTACTCCCTGGATCTCAAGAATTCAAATCTTAGATACCATCTCACCTAAGGCTATCTTTGAATATTTTGCCAGACTCTCCAATGTCTTAATATAATTATCTTTATATATCTTTATATATGGAGTTAAGGTACCAAATGTTGAAACAAATGCAACTCTATTCGATCTTAAAGGGATACTGTCATGGGGAAAAAAAATTTTTCAAAATGCATTAGTAAATAGTGCTGTTCCAGAAGAATTCTGCATTGAAATCCATTTCTCAAAAGAGCAAACAGATTTTTTTTATATTTCATTTTGAAATCTGACATGGGGCTAGACATATTGTCAATTTCCCAGCTGCCCCAAGTCATGTGCCTTGTGCTCTGATAAACTTCAGTCACTCTTTACTGCTGTACTGCAAGTTGGAGTGATATCACCCCCTCCCTTTCCCCCACCCAGCAGCCTAACAAATAGAACAATGGGAAGGTAACCAGATAACAGCTCCCTAACACAAGATAACAGCTGCCTGGTAGATCTAAGAACAACACTCAATAGTAAAACCCATGTCCCACTGCGTACTATTCAGTTACATTGAGAAGGAAAAACAACAACCTGCCAGAAAGCAGTTCCCTACTAAAGTGCTGGCACAAGTCACATAACCCGGGGCAGCTGGGAAATTGACAAAATAGCTAGCCCCATGTCAGATTTCAAAACTGAATATAAAAAAATCTGTTTGCTCATTTGAGAAATGGATTTCAATGCAGAAATCTATTGGAGCAGCACTATTAACTGATGTGTTTTGAAAAAAATCATGTTTTCCCATGACAGAACCCCTTAATTTCACCTTCTTTTATTTCCTGATTAACAAATCATTATGTTTTATTTGATTTTTATTATTTAACAGGTGCAAATGTGTGTTGCACCTCAGGAAGGGGGTTGGTCTCTGAAAGCTTGTGCTTCACATTTCTGCAAATAAAATTAGATAAAAATTTGATGTGCTTCTTCCCGCCACAGTCTGGATTACATTTTTTACATACACACAGTTATGTTTAAAAACATGCATATAAAATGCATGAGCTTTCATGTGCTACCTCTTCATATTTACAAGTCCCACAGTATACAATACACGGTTTCAATCACTGTGTTACTATAATAATAAAGTAATGTCCAATCATATAGGTTGCTGTGTAGTCTAACAAAGTTACAACAATATCTTAAAGTTGACTGGCAGTTTTTGTTCAGTGAGTATTTGCTTTTAAGCACTGTGCCTGCAGAGCACACCAATAGGTGGCTGAGTCTGATACTTCCACCTGCTTGATAGACAGAGTGCTGAGCTTTTTGTCCTTCTGCAGCCGAAATACAAGTCTGTCCTCTGTAACCTCCTCATCATTTCTAAGGATTGTCAGAAGCTGGAGTTTCTCCCTAGCAGCCTGTTTATACCACTGGAGGCCAAAGAAAGTGGTTGTATATTCACATGTCATATTAAAACTGCTGCCTTCCACTGCAGAAGCAGAACGAGGAATTTGGTTAACTTCTTCCTTGCACTTCACATCTAGAAAAATAGACATAGAATGAGAATAATGCAATCAGTGTATTTAGAGACCTTTCTTGTTGACATCCTGGTTTGAACTCACACAATATGAGCTGAATGTGGATATAGTACTTATATTACAGTTGGAAAGTCTTATGCATCTCTGTAGTTGACCAAAGGCTGCCCATTTGGCACGAATGAAGGAGAAGCAGATGGCTGGTTTATACAGCAGACGGCAGATTCCTTGACATATATATTTATGATTCTTTCTCTCTATTTACTCTTGCCCAGCATTGTTATATACTGTTATACTCTGGGGTAAATGAATCTGATTCTGGGATGTAGGGATCCCGCAATTGTGTGATAATTCATAGAACCTCAGCTCTGTAGGTTGTAGTAGGACATATATAGAGATTAGGCTAACATCAAAAGATGTTCTGCAGCTGTCTTTCAGTAATATGTTTAGATAAAGCTACTTACAATAAAAGCACATGATCTGCAAGAAGAGAATTGTCAGTTGGTTCTGCATGTTGATCCAGTTCTTATACTGATGTTGCTGTGAAAATCAGGTCTACAATCTCTGTACAGTCTGTTCAGTATATAAATACAGGCACAGTCATAGCCTATGAACATCTTCTGTACCTAAAGAGACAAAGTGAGTCCCACCTACTAAACCAATACAGTAACCCCATCCCTCTGGCTTCCTGCTGTTCTCTCAGTAAATGCTGACATGTATTTAAGCTGCTGTCATTTCTGTTGGAAGCACCAGCCAGGTTCTTTGCTTTGGCATTTAAAATATTATTACTAGTGATGGGTGAATTTATTCGACCGGTGCGAATTTGCAGTGAATTCCAGCGTTTCGACCACCAGTGAATAAATTCGTTCTGGCATCCAAAAACTGACAATGGTGCCGTTTCGTGATTTCCGCAGGAAATTAACAAATTTTTCGGCTTTCCGACCAAGGTTCTAGAACATCAGGCCAAAAATCAAGATATTTCATTTTAATGAGATGACACAACAGAGAGAGCTTTCATGATTTAATTTTATAAATGGCTAGTTGCCTCTGACTTACAAAATGATTAGTGAGATAAACAAAAATTCAGGGTAAATATAAGACACAAGCACATACACATACATACAACTCAGATACTTATGAGTTTACTTAAACAATTACAACTTGGGACCTTTAGGAACTCCACAGCAAACTGTCCAAAATGTCAGGCCCCAGATGCCAATTTTTTCCACATGCTATGGTCATGTGCTGTAATTTATGATTATTGGTCCCACATTAATGCATATATAAATACCCAAGCCTTACTCCCTGGTGTCCTAACTCCGGAGTGCTGTCTGTTGGGCCTGCTGTACAAACTAGTTCCCTATAGCAGAACCAGGATGGTCCTGTGAAAGCTATACTTTTATGGGAAAAAGTTGATAGCAATTAAGTGGATGAGTCCAACCACCCCCCACCTCCCCTTCGAAGCAGGAATGGATCACACTAGTAAATTGGAAATCCAAAAAAAGGCAACGTCAAGGCTTGATAAAGGGCCCAGTGGGGTCTGAAACGTTGCCGTTTTTTTGGATATACATGGGCTTAATAAATCACAGATTTCACTAAGTCAATATTGGTGTGCTTCTGGATTTTTCGTTACATGATCCCAGTTTGTGAGGCACATATATAAATGTGGTTACCCCAGGAGTTTGGAAATGCATCATAATACTTTTACCAATATGTGTAATGAATAAAGACTGTACAAATGTTAATGCTAATACAAGATCTGTGTACCTTCATACCTTGAGCGTTGTCATGTAACATGTTATGGGACTACAATGTTACCATATAATTCTATAGCTGTCTTTTTGTTTGTTTTTTTCCTTTTTGTCTTTTGAAATTTTAAATAAAAAACTTGGGACCTTGACCTTGACAGCGTGATTCAAATAGTGTGGCTTAAAGTGTTTCCTCACTCTGCTGGTATATGTATCTTATATATTAAATCACGGTTGTCCAAACTTTTGGCTTCGACGGCGACATTGGAAGAAGAAAAATTGTCTGGGGGGGCCACACATGAACTACACAATCACTTCTGATTTGTAAAAGTAAAGAAAATACACACAAAACTACAATACCAGTTGGATAACCAGATGGAGCTACACACTGGAATATGGGACACCTGGATATTAAATAGACTTATTATTATATTATTACTAATTGGGCAATGAACAGAGTCCCCTCTCCTCCTATATCTTTTGCAACATGACGTTTTCTCGGGAACTGAGCGTTGCAAGCTGAGCCGCAGTCATATCCATTCCAGGCCACATTTGGACCTCGGGCCGCAGTTTGGACACCCCTTTATTAAATTATAATAAAAACCTGTTTTGTTAAGGGAGCATTTTTAGCCTCACTGTTTTATAAGCTTTATCTGTAAAAGAGATAAACCTTCTGAAATAATTGCTACACTGGATCTACATATTGTACACAGAGTACATTTGCATACATTGCTGTGTCACTCAGAGCACACAGATACACTCCACCATCATCTGGTATGATGCTCTGTATATGGAGCTCACTAGACTTTCTGTCTTTAGTGAAGGTCATTGTGTGGAAGCCAGAGACAGTATCCTTAAATCCACTAATCACAGACTGGGGCCCTTGACCTGGGTGCAGTCTATACCAGTGAATATAACCAGTAGGGGTAATGGAGTCATGGCTACACGGCAGAGTAAGTGTCACGAACGGCACCCAATACCAGAACAGGTGCCAAACACCTTTGTCTCAGCTCGGCTTCACCAGTTAAGTGACCGCCTTTGGCCTCGGGAGGAGCCCTCAGCTTACTCAGATGCCACCTGGACTTATCGAGAGGTGTAGAGCAAAAGTTCTGGCTAGCACAGGGGCACGATCGTCTCACCAGGGAATTGGAATGAAGAATACCACCAAGCGGAGTAGGCAGGCTGGAACAGCACAAGCTGCGTAGAATAGTCAGACAGGCCAGGATCAGGATTAGAGAGTGAAGAGTAGTCAGGGGACAGGCAAAAGGTCAGGATACCAGAGGACAGGAATAATCAGAGAAGCCAAAGGTCAGGATCGGAGAGAAGCAGGATAGTCAGGCAAAGCAAGGGTCAAATACCAGTAGATCAATCAGGAACAGTAATGCAAACACACCCAGGAACTCACAAATCGAACCTAACAACGGGCCGTGTTTAGCAGCAAACAACCCCTTTAAATACTATTTGAATTTCGCGCCAAGGCGCGTGACGTCATCACGCCGGCGCATAAACCCGGAAGTGCGCCGGCGCGCGCGCCATAGGAAGACCGGCGCTGGGGAAGAGAGGATGCACGCGGCGAGCGTCCCCGCCAAAGGCACGGCGGGCGCTCCCGCGTGCTCGGGGGCCAGCCACTAGACCACCAGGGTAAGCGCTCCTTACAGTAAGATTCATTCCTGCAGATACAGTCATGATGGGAGGCTGAATTACATCGGCCCAGCTCACAGAACCTGTTAAAGTTAATAATAAAACTAGTTAAAAATACATTGCTATTGAAAATTAAAAAATAATAAGAGATAAGATAACAATATTTTTAAAATTTATGGGTAGATCGATAGATACAATTTTACCACTTTACCATTTAAAAAGAAAATGTACAAACATTCTGTCCTAGAGAGTTTTGCATGTTCATCAAGGATTGAATGACAGCTCCTCTAGATTGCAAGTTCTTGTGAGCAGAGCTCTTTGATACCATTTTTATTCTATAAAATTTGACTATAGAATTATAGTAAGACCCATATTTAGTGCTGCCTAAATTGCTGGCCGTAACTGATGATGCTAAGGTTATTTTATAGAATTAAGTGCAAAATATCTCAGGACAAAAGCTGCAAAATGTCAATTTTCTTGGGTGTCCTGTCTTATTCGGCCTAAAATAAAATACTTACAAAGCAGAAGAAGTGAGCCTGCTGTAATGTGAAACATTTCCCTAACAAGTTTAACACTGCACTCAGCTGATATTTGCATCTCCACATCATAAAACTGAAAGGGTGGAGCTGCTATCGAAGATAAGACTTGTACAGGCCTCCTATAATATAAAATCTGGCACACAGCACCATCTAGTGCATTTATGTTGTGTATGTATTGCATCACACTGACTATTCAAATCACAGCAAAAAAATATTAGAGGTTCAGGGGCAATTCTAGTCTTAAAGCTGCCTGAGGTGGTATTATTTTTTAAACATATTTTCTTATTTATTGTTTCATTAGAGGATCATTTTTATTAATTGCTTTGGTTTATAACTGCAATGTTTACATTTTCTTATAAAGGTTGATATACATTAAATCAATAAAAATGCTGTCCAGAGGAGACAGATATATAACCATAAATTAGAAATTCAATTAGAAACTTCAATATAGTTAATATTTTACATTACAAATGGAATGAGAAACCCTATAACTACAAAAAATTCACCTGGAAATTCCTGTTCTCATGGTTTTAATCATATGCAGATTCATATAGTATATCCACTGCACACCCGTAATTTACTCACTGCTTTGGTGGTGCTGGTTCTCCACAGGCCGGGCAGGGTCCCTTAGTGACAGCAAAATTGGAAAAACGGATCCGCACACACACAATTCTCTTGCAGTTGAGAGGCCACCTAGGCCCGGGCCTAGGGCGGCAGGATTTTAGGGGGCAGCAGGATTTTAGGGGGCGGCAGGATTTTAGGGGGCGGCAGGATTTTAGGGGGCGGCATGCTGCCCAACCACACCCACATTGGTTCAGAAATTTAAATTTCCTGTGTGCCAATTCCCATTGTTCTGTCCTGATGATGAAATTTTGAGCAAATAAATTTAAATCCGGCCCTGGTAGGGGAGATTCCCCTTTTAATGTGCCACCAAAGAATTCAACATTTCGGTGGAATTGTGTGTGTGTGCAGATCTGTTTTTTCAATTTTATATATATTTTATCATATGCAGACCCCTTTATGCCTATATTATTATTATTATTATTATTAACATGTATTTCTATAGCGCCAACTTATTTCATAGCGCTGTAAAGTGAATGTGATTATACAACTAAATCACATGAGTTACATACATAGAAGATAAGGAGTTACATACATCACAATAAATCCTGGAACAGAAGGTGAGGAAGGTCCTGTACAGAAAAAGCTTACAATCTAAAGGGAAGGGAATGATACACAAAGTGTGGGAGTGGGCAAGATTAGAGTAAAGTGGGTGAGAGATGTAGTACTGTAAGCGGTATTGAATTGGGTAGTTAAGAGTGAGGGTAGGCTTCTCTAAAAAAGTGGGTTTTAAGAGATTTCTTGAAAGCTGAAAGGTTGGGAGAAAGTCAGACAGACCGTGGGAGAGAATTCCAGAGGAGGGGTGCAGCCCTTGCAAAGTCTTGAATGCTGCATGTGAGGAGGTAATGAGAGAAGAATTGAGTAGCAGGTCAGTAGAGGAGCATGGTAAGCGGTTGGGTGAGTATATGGAGATTAGTTCAGAGAGACAACTTCTATGGAAAAATTCAAGATCTGGAATTGAAGAGACACCATAAACCCCATAGTAACTTACCGCTCAGAGTTATTATAATGTTTACTGCAGCTACAAAGAAACTGTTGTTCCTAAACTGGTTATCTAAAAATACTCTGTCAATAAAAGATATCTTGTCTCTCTTAAATCACCTATGGCAAAAATCAATAAGGATTAAGATTAACCCCCATCTTAAGCAAGTTTATATTAACACTTGCAATTGACTGTGTTAAATGGGATAAGTGGGATGTCTGAGTTTAGTTATTCTGTGTCAAACATACAAACCAAAGTGGCTTCATCTGTATAATGCATTCATACCATTTATTATTTTACAAGGCACCCAACAATTGCTTCTATGCTGTGTTACAACCTGTTGGTTTCTTCAATGAGAGAGTTCCACAATTCTTGGCACTCAATCACTACCCACTTAAATACATTTATTCCCACTGGATAGAAAATAGACAGAACATTGTTTACTTTTCAATGTGTAAAGCAGTATAAGTTTGGTACAAGTTTCATTCACTTCAGAAAAATGTATTGTCACATATAATACCTTTACTGGCTGTTAAATGGCTATTAAAACAATTTTTTTTGCATTGTGACAAGGTATCTGGATATTCAGTCAAGTCAGTAGGACAGTTCAAAATACAAACCGGGATCATTTACACTTACCAATCAGGATTATTTGGATTTACACTGTATTTACACTGCTACTTGGAAAAGCCTATAGCTGATTTAAAAATAATGATCATTAAACTAAGGCAGAATAAACAGAATCATTTAACTTTTTAAGTATAAAAATATACTATAAGTTAGAACCTCTGATGTGACAGGAAATAAAACATTTGCACAAGGGATCCATTATCTGGAAACCCATTATCCAGAAAGAGTTGAATTACAGAAAGGCAGTCTTCCATAGGCTCCTTTATAATCAAACAACCTAACTTTCTAAAAATGATTTCCTTTTTCGCTGTAATAATAAAAAAGTATCTTGCACTTCATCCAAACTAAGATATAGTTCATCCTAATTGGAAGGAAAACCAGCCTATTGGGTTTATTTAATGTTTACATGATTTTCTAGTAGACTTGAGGTATGAAGATCCAAATAATGGAAAGATCCATTATCCAGAAATCCCCATGTCCCAAGCATTCTGGATAACAGGTCCATTACCTGTTTATCTTGTTTCATGAAATTGTAATTACATTATTACAGTATTGCAACACATTATGGGAGATTCCTGAAAGTTCTACAAAGTAAAGTAAATTCATTAATTTCTGATATTGTGACTCTTGTTTATTGCAACTGCCCATCTGGTCCACTGTGCTGGCACTTCAATACAAAATAAATCTCTATAGGAATGTGCAAAATGGATACTATGGTGCAGTACCCTTGATTAATTATACTGACATGCCAACACATTGTAAATAAAATAAAAATGTGTTTAGAAAAGTAGATTCACAAGGTTGCAACAGAGAAGTAACTCCAAACTTCTTATACTCCTTGGTGTCTGTTCCAGTACCCCGTCCAAGGTACCAAATTTGTACTCACAATAGCTAGTAGATGGAAACAGACGAGGAGAAGTGCAGTACTTTGCTGCAAGTGATCCTTTTATTAAACACTACATGTTTCGAGCAAATGCCCTTTATCAAGTGTACCAATTAGACATTGTCAACATCTGAAGACATCTTGGACTCAGCTCATGTTGTATTTGGTTGGTATTGGTATTTGGTAAGTACAGTAGGTCATTTTACAATTAGTTTGCTTGAACTATCTACCTTGATCTTCGGCACAAGGCACTTCTCTAAACACCTTTCTATGAAATGAACACAGCACAGTTTTTTGCCCTTGCACACAAGGTCCCTGTCCTGCAGAATCCAATCCTATCGGTATCATATCTGAAGCTTGACTGACAAAGCAGTTTTTGTTCATTAAGGAACTGTTTTCTAGCACTGTGCCTCCAGAGCACACCAATAGGTGGCTGAGTCTGACATTTCCACCTGCTTGATAGACAGAGTGCTGAGCTTCTTCTCTTTCTGCAGATGGAATACAAATCTGTCCTCTGTAACCTTCTCATCCACCCTTTGGATTCTCAGAAACTGGAACTTCTCTCCTGGCACCTGCTTGTACCACTGAAGAGTGTATACATTTGATTTACATTCACATGTCATATTAAAACTGCTGCCTTTCACTGCAGAAGCTGAACGAGGGATTTGGTTAACTTCTTCTTGGCAGTTCACATCTGGGGACAAATAGATATAGAATGAGAATAATGTACTTAGAACTTGAAAATATAGTGTAAGGGAATTGATATCACAAGGGTGATGGGATACTGCTGCAAAAAGTGCATTTAATCACCACCACTTAGAATAAAGGCACTTTTTGTCAGAAATATGTTTAGTAATAGCAACTTACAATAGAAACACATGATCTGCATGAAGAGAATCGCCAGTTGGTTCTGCATGATGATCATGTTCTTATACTCACTGTTGTTGTGAATGGCAGGTGTCTCTGTTTAGTCTCTTCAGTATATGAATAAGAGGCACAGTCCCAGTCTTGCATAATGAGACATAGGAAGTCCCACCTACTAAACCATTACAGTAACCCCAGCCCATGGCTTCAAGCTTTTCTCTCCATAAATGCTGCAATGTACACCAACTGCTTCCATTTCTTATGGGAACCTTCTCTCTGTGGCATTTGACACATTAGGTCTTGACATTTAAATCATTTAACTGTGATGAGTGAATTTTTTAGCAAGGCATGAATTCACTGCAAAATTCTGCACTTCGTCATCTGCATTTTGCTTTGCGAAACTGTTACAAAACTCCATGAAAAAAAACGCCCATCCACTTAAATGCATTTGGACAAAAAAGTCTCTAAGACAAAAAAGTTGCCAAGACAAAAATGTTGCCTCAAGAAAAATGCCCATTAACTTTAATTCATTTGAAGTGATAAAAAAATTGTCTTGCACTTCAAAAATTGTCATAAGTAAAAATAAATTTGATGCCTCTAAGCTTCAATGCGTTTTGTGAATTTTTTCGCTGCTTCACAAATTTTTTTGCAGATTCACAGATTCCTTTGGCGAAGGAATTTCTCTCATCGCTTGGGTTTACCCCAGGCATCTAGCATACTCCACAGCATATATCTAGGAACCAAAGTAAAATGTCATGCCTATTCTGACATTTAATTATGCCTTCTGAAATTCATACAAGAGAATTTGCAAGAATGAATTTGGCATGATGTATTCAAAATGGAAAAATGAAAAAGAGGAATAGACGTGACAGATCTGTAACTAGGAAAACTATTATATATACTTATTACTAACATCAATCTTTTTACAATTATTTTATCAAGAAGGGTTACTAATCCAAATTGTGAGATAAAAAAAAAAGCTTTTGTACAGAATTACAATTACAGTTATATGTTACAGAGCAGAAAATACCAATCACTCCAAATGTAACAATTTATGTCTAAATAGTTAAATTAATGATTTTGAGGAGTTATCTCCCATAGACTCCATTTTAATCAAATTAATCAACATATTTAAACATATTTCATTTTTCTCTATAATAATAAAACAGTACCTTGTACTTTATCCCAACCAATATATAATCCATCCTTAAAGGGGTGGTTCACCTTTAAATTAACTTTTAGTATGTTGTAGAAGGGCCAATTCTAAGAAACTTTTCAATTGGTCTTCATTATTTATTTTTCATAGTTTTTTAATGATTTGCAATTTTCTCCTGTTTCTTTGCAGCTTTCAAATGGGGGTCACTGACACCATCTAAAAACAAATGCTCTGTAAGGCTACAAATGTTTGGTTATTGCCAATTTTTATTACTTATCATTCTATTCAGTCCCTCTCCTATTCATATTCCGATCTCTTATTCAAATCAATGCAGGGTTGCTAGGGTAATTTGTACCCTAGAAACCAAATTGCTGACTCTGCAAACCAGAGAGCTGTTGAATAAAAAGCTAAATAATTCAAAAACCACAAATAATAAAAAATGAAAACCAATTGCAAATTATCTCAGAATATCACTCTCTACATTATACTAAAAGTTAACTCAAAGGTGAACCACCCCTTTAATGGAAGCAAAAACAGTTTTATTGGGTTTGATTTATGTTTAAATGATTTTTAATTTATCTCCATGAGTATGGAGTATGGAGATGCAAAGTACAGAAATAAACCCTATCTGGATAACAGATCCCATACCTGTACTAATCCTAAACCCCAAGGATCCTCTTCATTAAAACCACTAGCCTATGGTACCTTCCTGTAAGTTTCACACCCAAAATGACTATCATTTTGCCAATCAGATTTCCCAGGCATACCCTGAGTCTTGGATCTTAGATTGCCCAAATTGATCCCTGTGGATCATGGAGTGGTGCTCACAGGTGACATTTCTCAGTGAAAAGCAGCATTATATAGGAAAATGATTATATTCCCTGGTGTGGTGCCTAAAAAACTGGCACTCACTCACTCATTATATCTGCTTACAGGAGCAGTTAAACCACAAACTAAAAATGATGTATTTATAATGAAATGCTAGCAATCATGTATACTGTTGTGCCTTTACATGCTACATATACAAATCTAAACTAACTCAGTATCATTGCAAGGGGCTGTGTTTACTGTGGGCTGTAGGAAGGCTATATTGTAGGGAATTTCATTCCATGGAAGTATGGAGAGGAGCATGGGGAGGATGGAATGTGCTGCTCATTAGCGATGAGCAAAACTTTTCGGTATGTACAGATTCACCATGAACTTCCGGGTTTTCGCCACTGATGTAAATTTTCACATAACTGTTGCAAAAATGGTCTTGTGCAACACAATAAAAAAACGCACTAAAAACGCATATGTCATGGTTTATTCAGATGGTATTTTTGGTTAAACAGCAACAGAGTTACGTAGGGGAAGATTTACTATTGGTCGAATTCGAGGGTTAATTAACCCTCGAATTCGACCATTGAATTGTTGCAGAATTTTAACCCTTCAAATTCGAATATTGAATTCGAAGGGCTTTAGCGCAATTCGACAAATCAAACGATCGAATTGAAAAAAATGTATCGAATTTTTTTTATTCAATCTTAAAAAGCTAAAAAAAAACCCTATGGGAGCTTCCCATAGGATTCTACAGCAATTCGGTAGGTATAATCTGGCAAACTAGGGATTCGTATTAAAATTTAAAGGGCAAGTACTTCGACCACCGAACGGTCGAATGATCGAATAGATTTTTATTCGATCTATCCAAATCGTTCGATTTGATCGAATTTTTTAAATTAGCCACAAGTGGCCACAAAAAATATTTGAAAATTTTTTATTCGAATTTCAAATCATTCATACAAATTTAGTAAATCTGCCCCTAAGTGTAATAATAGACATTATTACCAGTAGACCAGAGGTAATGTCAACAATGACAGACATGTTTTTAAGAAACTGGCAACATGGGAGAATTTTTTCTGTTGAAAGAGCAGTTATAGCATAGTGGTTAGTAGGTCCTCTAACAATGCAGCAAACAACTGAGAGAATAATGCATGTGATTTTGCAGTCCCAAAGCAGAAACATGGTGCCATGGGAAAAATTCCCGTAGATTCTAATGTAGTTTGCTACAGAAATGGCCCACAGTCACACAATAATTAAGTTTTGCAAACTTTTCCCTGTTTTGTAAAATTTTCTGCAATTTTCTAGTGATACTAAAAAGGACAGATGCACTCATCACTACTGCTCATTAATGATATTACTAGGGATGCACCGAATCCAGGATTCGGTTCGGGATTCGGCCATTATCAGCAGGATTCAGATTCGGCCGAATCCTTCTGCCTGGCCGAACCGAATTCGAATCCTAATTTGCATATGCAAATTAGGGCCAGGGAGCTAAATCACGTGACTTTTTGGCACAAAACAAGGAAGTAAAAAATGTTTTCCCCTTCCCACCCATAATTTGCATATGCAAATTAGGGTTCGGATTCGGTTCGGTATTCGGCCAAATCTTTCGGGAAGGATTCGGGGGTTCGGCCGAATCCAAAATAGTGGATTCGGTGCATCCCTAGATATTACAATACCTATTCCTTATGACTACAGAGTTTAAAGAGCATAAAGTTTTGGGTAGATAAACCTCCCTTCAGCAGATATCATGTTACCAATGTGAACAGAACCCTTCAACATTTTCTATATTTTTAAATATATATCTGAATAATGTTTGGGCATAAAGGGAATAGCCCACCATTATTACCTTGAGAGGCAATAGTAAAGATCCCCCAGCTGCCTTGCCTACGCTGTTGGGTGCCGTTTGTTATTTTAGATACATTGTTAGTTGTTACACTGAGGGCAGAAATACAGTATTTATTAGTAGTTCTTACTTTAGTAAGGTTGCACACTTTCAGACAGGTCGTTAGAGTGCATACTCAAATTACACAGTCACAAAAAACGAATGAATCAGAAAATCAATTGCATTGTTGCACATTAAATGGAATATGGCATGGAAAGGATTAAATAATACTTTTCCTTTGTTTCCTGTCTTTTTTGGCATAAAAAACGTTTCCCTAACAACGTTGACACTGCATTCAGCTAATATTGGCATTCTCACACTATAAAAGTGAGAGGAGCTACTATAAAAAAGCAGTTTTTTTACAATAAGATTTTACGCCAACGCCATTAACTTGAAAAATGGCACACAGCACCATCTAGTACATCCTTGTTGTACATGTACTTTTTTTATAGACCTTTTAAATATGGGCAGATATACTGTGCGCTGTGTCCAGGGTGTTTACTTTGTAATAAAGAGTATGGGAAAAAAGCAATTTCAGGTGTTTTGGTGCCACCTCAAGGGCTAAAATGCTACAAGAGATTCTAGATATACTGTATATACAGGAACACAGCAACTGGCTTACAAGAAACTGTTTAGATATGCCTCTCTGGGAGATGTAATAGTAATGATTCAGGTTTTCAGATGTGTTTTCAGCAGTGTAGGAAAATCTCTTGGTCGCTCCACATCATGTATATATATATTTTAATAACTATCTATACTAGGGTTGCCACCTTTTAGCCCAGTGGAAACCCAGGAGGGGTGGGACCATGAGACAGAGGGGGTGGGCTGTGACATGGAGGGGGTGGGCAGTGTTGTTAGGGGCATGGCTATGATGATGGGCCAATCGCTGTGTGACTCATGGGGAATTCAGTTTTGACACAGGCAGCCCTTCAAAAAAAAACTGGCTCTGCGTGTCAAAACCGGACAGGTGGCAATCCTAATCTATACTCCCTTTAAAAGCAGTGCAGCTAATGCAGCCCACCTTCATAGAGGCACTGGCACCAAATGACAAATGAAAACACTCAACTACGATATTACAGAGTTAATTCAGTCTTAATTCTGAATAGTTAACATAAAAGGCTTTCTATGCATCAATCAAATCGGGGGAGAAGGGGGTGCAATTGTACCAGGGTCCGCACCCCCCCTGCGAGCCCACGCTTGCAAGAGAAAAACGCTAAAAATACTGCTTCTGGCGGGGTGGGCGGTCCCGGCTGCACGGCCTGCACCCCTTATTTCCATTACTCAATCAAATGATAATGATAACTGTAATACTTTAATACTATAATAATACTATAATACAGTACAACCCCCCATTTCATATTATTCAGAGGACCAGAAAAAAATGGTGTAAAAGTGGGAAAATGTAAAATCAGTGAATGTATTATTCATTATATGTATTGGTGGGAACACAAAAAAAAGATCCAAAATTAAGGCAAATTTAAAATCAGGTGATGTATAAATGAGGGTTCACAGCATATGACGCAATTGCCATTTGAAATGTGCGTGTGTTAAAGGGCAAGGAAAGGCAAAGAAATAAAATCCCATTTTTACTTTCTTTAAAGAAAAAGAAATCTATCTCCAATATACTTTAATTTAAAAATGTGTACTGTTTTTATAAGAAACCTGACTGTATGCAGTGAAATTCTCCCTTCATTTACTGCTGTGGATAGGAATTTTCAGACAGTCCCTAACTTCTGGCAGGGAAACAACCATACTTATGAACAGCAGGGGGAGCCCCTGCCTTACTTACCAGCCATGCAAAACTAAATCAGCTTTGTTTTTTGATAATTTATGACCACCGCTAAGAAGCCCTGACCACACTGAGCATGTGCGAGTCTTGATATTGCAGAGATGTCTAACAAAGTTACAAGATTTGGAGCCCCTGTGGCCAACTTTGAAAGCATAAATCATTTGTTTGATTAGGCTTGTGGTGCAGTAAGTTCATGTTTATGTTTAGAATACAAAATACAGCATTTCTAGCCTTATTCTATTTTAGACTTTCCTTGCCCTTTAAGGAGGTTGATGGTAAGGCAGTCAGAAAGCTGGCACATACTAGACAAAAAGTTAAAAAGCATTTGCCTATAAATCATTAAGGCCCTATTATATTTGAGTTTACCTGCTTACGGGTGATACTGTCACAAATATTTTGGTGTGGCTGTAGGATCTTTTCCCTGGGACCACCAGTATCTTAACAATGGCCAGCACATACAGTACAGAATATTAATGGTAATTTTAGTTCTTGGTTAGTCTTCTAGTTTTTGTTCAGTGAGGAGCTGCTTTATAACACTGTGCCTCCAGAGCACACCAATAGGTGACTGAGTCTGACACTTCCACCTGCTTGATAGACAGAGTGCTGAGCTTCTTCTCTTTCTGCAGATGAAATACAAATCTGTCCTCTGTAACCTTCTCATCCACCCTTTGTATTCTTAGAATCTGCAACTTCTCCCCGGGCACCTGCTTGTACCACTGGAGGCTGACAAAAGCTGTGCTATATTCACATGTCATATTAAAGTTGCTGCCTTCAACTGCCGAAGCTGAACGAGGAATCTGGTCTACTTCTTCCTTGCACCTCACATCTGTGACAAATAGACATGAATTGAGAATGTTGCACTCATTGTCCAGTTTAACAGTAAACATCACATATATGTTTGCTTTGTTCTCATGGCCTACAAATAATGAATTCTTCATAGCGATGGGCTTCATCAAAAATTTTTAAAATTTGCCGAAATGCATCGGTCTATGGGCATGGGCGCAACAATTTTTTTCACCCATTGGAGTCCAATGGGTATCATTTTTGCGGCAAAAATTTTTGCTCATCAATAATTGTTAATAATTTAAGCGCACTAACCAGTTCAGCACAAAATAAAATTAAACTGCTGCACTTTTCTATGCCAGGAATATGTTTTATAAGAGCAACTTACACTGGAAATGTATTATCTGAATGAAGAGAACTTGCATCAACCTCTGGGTGGTGATCCAAACCATATTCCAATGCTTGAGGCTCTGTAGTCACTACAGCTGTCAGTCTAGATTATGACTAAGAGGTGCAAGCTCCATTTTAGAAAGGAGCACGGCAGTTCCCACCTACAAAACCCAAAGTAACTCAAGCCCATCCCACTTCCTGCTGTTCTCTATCAATATATTTTATTGACTTTACAATTGCAGCTATTTTAGATGTATATGCAAGATACTTGTGTGCCGTAAAGGGGTTTTCTTTTGTCCAACAGGAGATTTTCAGAGGTAGTCCAACTATACCCACTAGCACTGTAAGGGCTCCTACACACGGGCGTTTTTACCTGCGCTCCCCTGCCTTGCGTTTTGCTGCGTTCAAACGCAGGGGACCGCAGGTATAGACGCACTCAATTATTTTCAATGGGGCTGTACTCACGCGAACGCATGTAAGCGCCGAACGCAGGAAAAATGCAGCATGTTGCGTCTGAATCTGCGTTCAGCGCTTACACGCGTCTCGTGGGTACAACCTCATTGAACAAAATGAGGTGCGTCTAGACCTGGCAGGGGAGCGCAGGTCAAAAACGCCCGTGTTTAGGAGCCCTTAGGGGCAGATTTACTAAGGGTTCCAAATTCGAATTGAACAAAACTGAAATTCGAACATCTAATTTTTTTGAGGGCTTTTTCGATCAAAAAAGGACCGTTTTCGTTCTAATAGGTCCGTTTTTGATAGATTAAAAATCGTTCAGATCGTTCGAATGCATTGTTCGAATTGAACTATTTTGGCCAAAATCCTTCGATTGTCACAAAACTTCTTAAAGGTTCCAGGAGGTCCTCCATAGGCTAAAATAGCAGATTTAAGGTGGCAAAGTGTCGAATTTGAATTTTTTTAAAGAGACAGTACTTCATAGTTACATAGTTACATAGTTAAATTTGGTTGAAAAAAGACCGAGTCCATCATTTCGATTTTCGAATGGTCGGATTTAAAAATTCGATTAGAATTTTTGCCTGTTTGATAGTCGAAGTAGCCAAAAATTACTCCAAAATTCTTTTTTGTTAATTCGAATTTTCACTTTGACCCTTTGGGATAGATTTTCTACCCTAACAATTTTTTTGAAGGGACTTTTCGATCGAAAATGGACCTAATTCGATCAAATAAGTCTGTTTTCGATTGAATAAAAATTGTTCGAACTGTTCGATCGCATCATTCGAATTCAAGCGATTTTGTGAAAAAATCTTTCGAGTTCCTAGGACTTAGAAAAAATTTCAGGACAGGTTCTAAGAGGTCCCCCATTGGCAATTCAGCAGTGAAGTGTAGAATTTGAAGTATTTTAAAGGGACAGTACTCAAATCGAATTTTTGCCTATTCGATAGTCAAAGTAGCCCAAAATTACTTCGAAATTCAAATTTATATTTGAATTTTATAATTCAATGTAATGTTACTTTCCTAGAGAGATTTCAGCATTATCACCAACAGTATCAAATATTTTTGACTGTGGGGAAATTTGAGCCTCATTTTTCTCCATACTACAAAAGAAAGTGCCCACGTCATTTAGAAAGTCAGGAACATTTCAGATAAATGCAGGTCCTAGACAAGGCAGCAATGATTGCAAAGTTCTGCCACAAGGAACCCAGAAACGAAGTGACCCATATTTTGGGGACTGTACTCTTAGGTGTCTACTGGAAAGCTAAATGCAGATATAATGAAGCATGCCCAATAACACCCCTTTGTGGTGTTTGCAGGTGTCACTGTGCATACACAGGACTTTCTGTACAGCTTGAAAGTTTTTATTATATTTGTCTAAATGCTTTCCTACTACAGGGGGAATATGTGGTGTTTATACAAATGGCCTGCAGGTGGCACTGTGCATACATAGGACTTTCTGTACAACTTGAAAGTGAAAGTAAGACTTACTGCTGTTATGTAATGGCTGCATGAACCTGCTAATAAAGCACTGTTATACTCTCCTCATCCTCGGCTACCAAACACAACACCCTTGACTTACAGTAAGTCAAAGGGAGTAATTTTTCGTTTGGCTGTGTTCAGGGTACATTAATTAGCCTCCCCGCGATACCATAATATGTATTAATATATTTTTGGCTATTTGGAAGTAGGAACTTACCTGCAGGATGGGTGTTGCACCTGTGTTAGAACTATGGATATATAACCTGTGAGAAGGTGTAGAGATTCCATGCAATTGCCAGAGCCATGCCAGAGCTCCTTAAGATGTGACTTCCAGAATCTTGACCAAGAAGGACATATCATCAGTCTAAGGCTGATGTTTTTCTAGTTCCCATTTTCTTAAATCTAACCTTAAGTTTAGGCTGGACTGCTAAAAAGTTTTTTCCCCTTATATGATTGCCTTTAGGGTGGTGGCTGACAGGGAGTTTAGTTACCCAGTGACAATTCTCCTCTACAGTGGGTGACTAATCTACCTGATATACCTTCCCACTGGCAGGGTCGGATTTGTGGAAAGGCCACCTAGGCCTAGTTTTTCATGGGACAGTCCTGATTTTTACAGATCAGCCCGCAGTCCAGTTGCACTTGGATACTTCAGTAACAATTTCAGATAAGCAAATATGTAATTGTAACAATTTTAGATAAGTTTCTTGGGGAAACTGATTTCAGCTCAAAGGGCAATTCACTGTCATTAGCAAAACTGTAATTTTTCTTTGACAGTTCCTGACCTTGGGACAACTGATGTATTACTGTCAGACACTCAGACCCAAGATATGAACAAATATTGATAGTACATTGTATTTTGTGTGCCTATTAATGGACATTTAGTGGAGTTGTTTTGCCCCCCCCCCCCTCCCATTTAAGTGATTTTATTACACAAGTGTACAGCCTTGATAGGGCAGCAGCCCAAAACGTTGCCTGGTTTTTTCTACAACTAAACACTTTTCAGCACTTATTGAAGTGCTACAGCATGAATATCTGGATTACATTGGCACTCTTGCAGTGGTGTAAGTAGCATGCACCCAACACTATAAAGAGCAACTGATATAGCAGAGCATTTCCTCTTTTTTCAGGTTACATAATGCTATAATCCACTAATAGCCCATACCTGGGATTTGTATATTTTATACCTGGAGTTTGTATATTGGGATGTCCTTATGTATAAAGTCCTCCCATGCCTTGGATGATGGTCCCCCAGCTGTATTCCACTTCAAAGCAATAAGGTTTTTAGAGAAAACATACAAAGGATCGGCTTTCCTAGGGGAAAGCTCCTCCAGATGGTTGAGCAACAAAGTTGTTGGGTTGAGGGTTTTGTAGACCTTGTCTATAGTTATAATTATGTGATTCTATCTATCTATTTATCTATCTATCTATCTATCTATCTATCTTATCTTATCTATCTATCTATGTGTGTGTGTGTGTATCGTTATTATATACTGATGTATTATATACACTAAATTTGTATATAAATATATAATTATATTCAGTGTTGTATACAGCAAAATCTTATAATAAAGATTTATTATTCAGCCCAATGCAAAAAAAAAAAAAGGTTGGGAGTTGCATCTCTCTTTATTAGCTGTCGCTGTAGCTGGAAATCGGCAGTGTGCTGCGGGGGGGTCCCCGATGGGGTGCGGACCCTGGCCCAATTGCACCCCCTGCTCCCCAGGTGGTTCCGCCACTGTCTCTTGACATATTTTTTGTGCTTTAACACAGTATATGCTTGTTTTGTGAGTATGTGTAGCATGTATTATATGGACAAAGGAAGGAAAGGGACATTTACATTTTCTCTCATTATGTATGCATTTCTTTCGTGTATGCAGAAGAGATGACAATAAATATGACTTGACCACTTCTACTGTATATCCTCCCCATCTCGTGATTAGGGCAAGGAAAGGCAAAGAAATAAAATCCCATTTTTACTTTCTTTAAAGAAAAAGAAATCTATCTCCAATATACTTTAATTAAAAAATGTGTACTGTTTTTATAAGAAACCTGACTGTATGCAGTGAAATTCTCCCTTCATTTACTGCTGTGGATAGGAATTTTCAGACAGTCCCTAACTTCTGGCAGGGAAACAACCATACTTATGAACAGCAGGGGGAGCCCCTGCCTTACTTACCAGCCATGCAAAACTAAATCAGCTTTGTTTTTTGATAATTTATGACGACCCCTAAGAAGCCCTGACCACACTGAGCATGTGCGAGTCTTGATATTGCAGAGATGTCTAACAAAGTTACAAGATGACAGCCCCCTGTGGCCAACTTTGAAAGCATAAATCATTTGTTTGATTAGGCTTGTGGTGCAGTAAGTTCATGTTTAGGTTTAGAATACAAAATACAGCATTTCTAGCCTTATTCTATTTTACACTTTCCTTGCCCTTTAAACCTGAAGATTACAATACACTATAAAAAAAAATCAAAAAATCAACCAAAACACTTTAGGAGTCAAATCATCCATTTGAAACACTAATTTTAACTAGCACAGCGTATTAACAATTCCGGTAGAAAGTAAGAGACTGAAGCAATATGACAGGAATTTATTCTCTTACACCAAGTAATTAACAAATTGGTCATTGAAAGTTACCAAGCACAGAATATGCATGTGTCTGTAATACTGTACGTTTTTCTCCCCACACTCTACATTTGCTTATTGTACAGAAAGCATATTTAGCCGCACAGCTGTGTCCCGCAGAACACAAATATATACTCCACTCTGTTCTGGCATGGTGTTCTGTATATGGAGTTCACTGGACTTTCTGTCTTTGCTGAAGGTCAATGTGTGTAAGCCAGAGGCTGAATCCTTAAATCCACCAATTAATAACTGGAGTCCTTGATCAGGAGTGTTTTTGTACCAGTCAATATAATCACCAGAAGTGATGGAGTTATGGTTACATGGGAGAGTAACATTTGCCCCTGAGATTTCCTCCATCAAGGGTAGCTGGATAACATTGGACCAGCAAACAGACCCTGTCAGATTTAAGAAGATAATTTATCAATTTGGTAAACTAAAGGAAAAACAACGTGATAAATCATAAAGTTGGTCAAGATGTGCATATTACAAAGATGTGCATACACAAAATGTGTTTATTTCATAACTATTTGACTATATAAACAAAATACTTACAATGGGAAAGAACCAGCAGAACCGTAATGCTTTGGATTTCCATAGTTCATGAGTGGAACTAAACCAAAAAGTGAATGGAAAAGTGTTACATTCCCTTTATACGTTCAGACATTCACTGTATATGACGGATGTCTATTGTCTACAATGAAAATATATGCTGTCTCACAGCACCACCTAGTGCAACCCAGCAATACAGCAAAGATATGTTCAAACCACAATAAAATCAATACACTTTCTTTCACTGCCCTCACCAATCTATTTATACACTGCTATGCTAGGTTCTGTAATTAATTAAATATGCTGTATTAAAGATAAAGTGGAGGTTTGAATAAGAACAGAATAGTCTGAGAATGGTGTCTAAACTGACTGATATGATTAAAATGTTATTCATATTATTTGGATTATCTTAATTAATACATGTTTTAATCAGAACAAAATATTATTTAAATTAAATGAGTGGTTTATGAATTAAATCAAGATGTGTATGTTAATTTACAGTGTATCATTTAATTTGCTCCCATAGCTCCAATCCTTTATTTTTTGGGTCCAATTCTAAGGTGATTCCATCTATGTTTTCTGCTGTATTGCCTTAACCCATCTTCCGTCAGGCCTGAAGATTGGCGCTTGTGCTATTGTGTGCCTCCATTAATTAATTTTAACTTTGATCTCCTACTCAGCTCTTTTTCATATCGCTTTAAATACTTTATTTCTTCATTCCAACATGATTTGCCCATTCTTTGTTATGGTTTTAATCTGCTTTCTAGTTACTTAATATTCTAGCAGTTGGTTCTACTAATTTTAATATCATTTGGTAACATCATGGACCCCAATGTTGCCACTGAGAAGTTTGGCAAATTGTAACTTGCTGTCCAACTCTTTGGGCACATATGGCTACAACAAAAAGCAGTTTCCACCATCTTTGACTAATCACCCTTTCCAAATTAAATATATTGAAGGCTTTTCTTATTGGAAGGGCACCTGTTATGGCATCACTTTTCTTCAGATCTGCCATCAATCAAAATGAATGGACTTCTGCTATTAGATTTTGTATGTGAATGGACAAACATTTCGCATATAATAGGCATGTATGCTGGAAGATATTTTCTTGAAACCTGAGTTAATAGGCATACAGCCTCTCTCTCCATCTTATTTATCCAAGCCCAAGTTCTGTTTTAAACTGGTACATGTGGCCATCAGCATCTGCAGAATGTGTTTGCCTTCTGTGTTTATAGTATTGCCATTAAGGGTCTAGGGAAGGTTTAATAAAAACAATGCATATACTGTGCCATACAACCAGAGACAGGCAAAAACAACTGATACATAGAAAAATGAAGAGTCTATACTAGTTTTGAAAGCAGATATTACACCCTGGCGTGTCTTCTTTTCCCTCATGCACAGCAACCCTGAGACATTAATAACGTATGATGTACAATATATAATCCTTCCTGGGTAGATAGTCTGCATGCAAGCCTATGGTTGAACCACAAGTGGAGGAACAGCAAGGGGATGGAGAGCTGCTGGTCGCTAGAAAAAAAATCCTGGAAATGTGTCTTGGAAAGTGCAACATTGTTTGTATTTGAATGCCCAATACATTATACATATATACTGTATATGTATGTGAGTTTGTAAGAATTACACTATGTTCTTCTGCCAACACTATTCCTTACACTGCCTTTACTTATTGTACAGAGAGTGCATTTGGTTGCACATCTGTGTCACTCAGAGCACATAGATACACTCCCTTCTCCTCGGTTTTGACATTCTGTATATGGAGCTCACTGGACTTTCTGTCTTTGCTAAAGTTAATTGTGAGCAAGTCAGAGACAGTATCCTTTAATGCTTTGATTAGAAAAATGGGCTGCTGACCAGGGGTCTGTTTGTACCAGTGAATATAATCAGCGGGGTTAATAGAAGAATGGTCACACTGCAGTGTAAGGTTTGTTCCTGTTGAAACTTCTTTCATGGGAGGCTGGATAACATTGGCCTGGCAAAGAGACCCTGCCAAAAAATAATAAAGGTAAGATAAAAATGTAAGGTTTTTGATGGAACAAATGTAAACAGTTGCATAAATATAATACAGCTAGTGCAGCATATTTATATTGGAATATATATATATATTTTGCATTGCAAATAAATACTTACAAATTGAAAGAAAACAGAGCGTTATAAGATGTAGCATTTTTTTCACAAGAACTGAAGTTGCACTGCATGAGATACTGAGCAGCAGTTATCTGAGTCTGAAACTTCTTACTTAGGGGTGGAATCATGTGGTTTGAACTTAATGCACTCAAACGTTCCATGTCACATACTGTCTGTCAGTGTCACACACCCCCCCTGAACAAAAACTGACACACAGAGCCACCTAATGCAATAATACATAAATACTGCCACTTTCACTTCAACTAAATCTCTTACTTTTCTCATTCATATTCTAACTTTGCCGTATTTTTATTATCCCAGTGTAACTGTACATGAATTTTCAAAATCCACTTTGAAAGAAAAGCGTTTTTGTAATCTGAGTTTTGGAGCCAATCTTGCCAAGTTATCTATAATTGTATACATATGGCAAGTAAGAACTAAAGCTGGCCATAGACACAAATATTCTCTCGTTTGGCAACATCGCCAAATGAGTGGATCTTTCCCCGATATGCCACTAACAACCAGGCTATATCGGGATAATCCGAACAATGGGATTACGACAAGGGCAATGGGCTAACGCCAGGTCGGTCAGGTTGAGATCAAACCTTCCCGATCAATATCGTGGCCAGATATCGATTGGGAAGACCTGTCGGAAGTCCCCATACATGGGCAGATAAGCTTTCAAATTGGACAATTTCTAGATAAACCAGAAAATAGGGAAGGGAATTACTTAGACTAAGGGTCCCCTTTGGGCACAATTTTTGGGGGACGGCAAAATAAATGGGGATACATTTGCCAGTCGCCTACAGTTGTATAAAATACAAGTGCTATTTATTATATTTTATTATATAAATTAAGATTTAAAACTGAGAGAACAAGGGTGAATACTACCCTGCCGCTCCATGGGGTTGGTGTGAGTTGGCTCAAGGAGGGAGGGAGCAGATGTGTGGCCATATTGGATGGTTGTCTGCTTCACTGCTTTGCCAAGAGCTGTGATTGGTAGCTCAGCGGTTATGCGGCAGCCAACAGTTTAAAAGCAGAGTGGCTGCGTGGGCCACTGCAAACCAGTGCCAGTGCCACAGCAAGCCAGTGCAGGAGGGCCTGCTGTGCTTTACCCTGCCCTCCCACCCCCTAGAATATCTGTTAAATTGAATTTAAAAAACACATATTTAATTTGTTTTGTCGCAGCTTACATGAAGAAAAATTCAGGTAAATATTAAATTGATTAATTCTGGATAGTTTACAGAATTTTCTTTCTTGAGTGTTTTCAAATAAAACAAACTGTGGCCTTTGCACCACCTCTTTGTGTCTAAAGGGCAAAGTAGCTAATGCTAGCGACTTTTCTCCAGAAATCCAATCCACAGGGACATTGCAAAATCACTAACAGATGCAAACAACAATTCACTATTGAACAGGACCATCGCTAGCAATCATTCACACTCTATTGCCAGGAAGTATGTGACTACTATAAACCCTTATTGTCAAGAAGGCTTTACCAGTGTTCCATGACAGTTGTGAAGTGCTGAAATAACTGGTTTGGTTTGCTGCAAAGGTGTTTGCAATTCATTTTAACCATCACTATCGTGAAATTAAAAGTTAATATACTGTAAGCTTCATCATACTGAAATAATAAACTTAATAAAATTCCCCACATCTATTTCTCTTTATTCTGTCTTCATTTAGGAGCAGGGGCGGATTAACATAGAGGGCGCCCCAAGGCCCGCTGACGTTTGTCGCCCCGTCCACTCCCTTTTATTTGCTAAAATTTTCATCATCGGACGGAGCAATGGGAATTGGCACACAGGAAAATTAAAATTTCTGAAGCAATGTGGAATTGGCAAAGTTGTGAAATGACGTCACACTGGCGGATAAGCGCTAGCGTTAGACGCTTCGCGCTTAATGAATTTGCCCCATGGTGTCTTGTGATTTTAATAGAGTGAGCTCTAATACATCTTCTAGGCAAAAGGAGTCTGCCTATAAGATATATTGGATCTAACTGTCAATGACTCCCAATTGCTGAATGAAGATCGAATGAAGAGAAACAGATGCTCAGAGAGGAAAAGTGAAGATAAATTTGATTATTTCAGAAACGATGCAGACTATTTAATTGATTGTATTTAGAAAGTTTCTTATTTCAGTATGAGGAAGTTTATATTCAATTTTAATTTTCGCGATAGTTCCCCTTTAATAACAGTGATGGCATGACAGTTTTTGCCAAAAGATGTACTTTACATACATGTAGAAGGCACCTTGACCGTATCACTAAATTTATTTCTTCTAAATGAATTCTATCTTTATTTTTAATAGCAGTCTGCAGTAACAAAGGTAAACGCTGGAAATTATCAGTAACATAGTAGTGCATGATCATCCTCACAGTCATTAAGGTTTGATCACTTAATTTCCCACTTTTGATTTCAGAAATAAACATATGATGTCACTCGGTCACAAAATAGTTCAATATGTAACAGGTATCTCATGTCTTGCATCAGGATATTGTACTCTGCTCGTATGAGTCTAAACTGCTGTGCTTCCAGTGCACAGTAATATACTGCTGAATCTTCTATCTGAGTTGTATTCTTGTACAGAAAGGTGAACTTGCTCTTTATGTCCAAATACATAGTAAAACCCTTTTCTGACTTGTAACCAGTATTAATCAATAACAGCAGTGTTTGTGGTGGTTGGTTACGAATCTGCCGGTACCATTGCAAGGTTCTCTCTGTGCCTGTATAGGAGCAGTTGATTTGAAAAGGATTCCCTTCTATAACATTCTGATTTTGGGGCTGATCTACAGTATACTGTCCCATAATGCCTGAAAAAAAGCACACAGAACGGTTAATAATATGTTAATTCTTATTTAGATACTGCAGTATATACTTAATACTAATTTTGCACCTGAAATGAAAATGGCAAGTAGACCAGAAATCCTCATCTTTGCTTTAGGGTGCTCCAAACATGAAATGTGCCTCTGTTCTTCTGCTGGTTTATCTGCAACAGTTTACTTTGTGGGACGGGCTTAGAAAATGTGGTCAAAGCCACAGCTTCTTCAACAGCTAGATGTGGGATGTCTCTCTACATTGTATCTAATGCGGTTTGATGGAATCTAGGTGTTAAAGCCCCCCTCAGATTTTTAGCCATTGTTATTGTTAAAATGTTTTACTCAGTAAAACCTTTTGCAATGTGTAGAATAATGCTCAATATTAAACCAGTAGGGTATGATTTCATTGTCCTGTAAGACTGCTGCAGCCTTCCATGCAACTTGGCTTATTAAAGGAATTGTTCAGTATAAAAGTAAAAACTGGGTAAACAGATAGGCTGTGCAAAATAAAACATATTTTCAATATAGTTAGTTAGGCAAATATGTAATGTATAAAGGCTGGAGTGACTCTAAGTCTAACTTAGCTTTTCAGCTCTCTTTTCTTTACACTGACTGGTTAGCCTGGTTACCAGGCAGTAACCAATCAATGACTTGAGGGAGGGCCACATGGGTCATAACTGTTGTTTTTGAATCTGAGCTGAATGCTGAGGATCAATTGCAAACTCACTGAACAGTTATGTCCCATGTGGCCCCCCCTCAAGTCGCTGACTTACTCAGATTTAGAGAGCTGAAAAGCAGGATGTTGTGTTGTATTCTGTTATGTGAGACATCCACTCACTCCAGCTTTTATATATTACATTTTTGGCTAACTAACTATATTAGAAACATTTTTTATTTTTCACAGCCTATCTATTTACCCAGTTTTTATTTTTACCCTGAACTGTTCCTTTAATTTCTCTCTATACTTCCTCCATCAGCAAACTAATCAACTCATATGTGTTGTGTTTGGTAGCCGAGGATGAGGAGGATATAACAATGCTTTATTAGCAGGTCATGCAGCTATTACATAACAGCAGTAAGTCTTACTTTCACTTTCAAGTTGTACAGAAAGTCCTATGTATACACAGTGCCACCTGCAGGCCATTTGTATAAACACCACAATATGGTTTTCAGTATCTCCTCTATGCAGACAATAATCAGATCTATCTCTCCTCTCCTGAGTTTAACACAGAGCTCTAAAATCATGTCTTGTCGCTCTCTCTACTTGGATGTGCCTATACTACCTTAAATGAAACACCTCTAAAATGCAAATATTCTCTTTCCCCAACACCCATAACATTCCAGAATGATACTTAACCTTTCCACTCCATCTCCTCATCAAGTCTGCCCTGTATTTCCTCATAAACCGTCACTTATCATCTTACTTTCAGCTAAGATATATGATCATTTATCATCCAAGATACTGCCAAAGTTCTAATTCTCTCTCTAATCCTCATATCACACCAGGGCTAATGTCTCTCTCTATTTATTTTCCTTCCCTTTCATAGACTTTCACCTTTCCAGTCCATAATAAAAAACTGCTGCTAAATTACCAGTAAGAATAAAATTTTGACTAATGGCCCTCAAAGCTGTCAACAACTCTGCCCCATTCTACTTTATCCCATCTATTCAATACATTACAGCTTGTGACACATATTAAATCTATTAATGGAATAGTGATTTAACTAAAGTGTGGCCATCTGCTTTTGCATATAAAAATATTTGTTCAATTCATGGATGTGACAACTAGGGACAAATTTACTATTATTCCCGGAAATTAACTTGACCAAATTCGCAATTCGATAAGCATTTGACCAACGAATGCTTATCGAATCATTTTAGGCTATGATTTTGCTCGCGATACGATTTCTCGATGAATTTGTACGATTGGATACCGATCATTCGATTTCTCGAAAAAATTGTGAAATTTGCTTCGAGTCCCCGAAAAATTTGTACGATTTGAACGATCTAAATTGCCCCAGTAAAAATATTTTCAAATCTATGAGTGAGGAATAGCTCAAATCATTATAAGAATTGGATTTAAAGTTTTAAGGTGATTTCCTGTAAATTATAGGTAAATGGCTATCCTACTTCAGTTAATGCAGTTCAGCCAAGCCAGAAAAAAGAGAGTAAAAGAGAGACGGAATCTGCACCAAATTTAGATTTTTTTCAATGTTTACATATATATGCCTTAATGTTTGTAACTAAATCTCCCCTGTATTGTACTTAAAATGTTACTCAACTCATGCATCAAATTAAGGTTTTGGTCTTGTCATGGGTAAAACATGTTTTAACCTAATTCCTTTAGTGCTTTAAAAGTGTAATTAAATTCAAGCATACGCAAATGATAGTTCAGATAAGAAACTCCTAAATCACAAATGTATTCCCTGCATGAGAATATTGTTCTCTGCCTGTATAAAAATATGCCATTGTGCCTCAACTGCACAATAATACACTGCTGAGTCTTCCATCCTGGTATTGTTCAGATAGAGAAAAGTGAATCTGTCCTTGGTATCAAGAAACAAAGTGAAATCATTCTTTCTCAGGTAGCGATTAGTAAGGAGCACTCCTATTGCTTGGAGTGGTTGGTTCCAAGTTTGCCGATACCATTGGATGCTGTACTCTGTACCAGTGTATGAACAATTGATTTGAAATGCATCTCCTTCTTCAACAAACTGATGGCCCTGCTGGTTTACAGAGTATTGTCCCAGGGCCCCTGAAAAAAAAAAAAAAAACATAATATATATTTACAGCTATTTTAATCATTGTTAATCTTCTATAATGAAAACATCTTTCATCTAAAATTTCCCATTTAAGGTTTTAGTGTAATTAGAAAGCTAGAGAAACTATATGTATTACAAAGCACACCGTTGGCTCTTGTGAAATGAACAATATTACTGCTTCATGGTGCTGAAATATATGTTTTTCATCCAGAAATGGGAGCATCATTCTATTATAAATTATACCCACTGCTGCTGATATGCATTACCTGTAAGGAGAGTCAACACAACAGCAGAAATCTTCATTGTAAGTACTATATGCTGAGTGTAAACACTGTAAGTTCTTTGCACGTTTTTCACTTTAGAGGGCTGCTTTAATTAACATATTGGGTGGGGCAACCTGTGGTTCATCAAAATCATCAAAGGACATTTTTGTAGCCATCAGAGAAACCTGTTTTCCCCATGCCCCTTCCTTTCTAAAGAAACTATGCACTTTAGTCATTTTTCCTCTTTGCTTATTGTAAGGATTCTCTAGTTACATGTTTAAGTGAGTAACTCACAATACAATACATTTAGCAACCAACGTATATGATTTGACTTATCCTGTATATCAGATGCCTGCTGGCTAGATACTGGCAGAATTTCAGTTGTAATTGCTAATTTTTAAAAATCCCAGATGAAATGTCACAACTGTTAAATAGAAATAATTCTCTATTAGGTCTTGGCAAATATTAAAACAATATTGCTTCTTATACAACACACACACAACATTATTGTTATTAATAATAATATTAACAGGTTTTGTATAAACCACAAACACACTGCCAGACAACTGTACAACAGAGGGGTCTACACATAAAGCATTAAAGGGGTTGTTCACCTTTGAGTTAACATTTAGTATAATGTAGAGAGTGATATTCTGAGACAATTTGCAATTGGTTTTCATTTTTTATTATTTGTGGTTTTATAGTTATTTAGCTTTTTATTCAGCAACTCTCTAATTTGCAGTGTCAGAAATTTGGTTTCTAGGGTACAAATTACCCTAGCAACCCTGCGTTGATGTGAATAAGAGACAGGAATATGAATAGGGCAGGGACTGAATGGAAAGATAAGTATTAAAAAGTAGCAATAACAATACATGTGTAGCATTTGTTTTTAGATGGTGTCAGTGACCCCCATTTGAAAGCTGCAAAGAAACTGAAGAAAATTGCAAATCATTAAAAAACTATGAAAAAGAAATAATGAAGACCAATTGAAAAGTTTCTTAGAATTGGCCATTCTACAACATACTAAAAGTTAACTTGAAGGTGAACCACCCCTTTAAGACAATGCACAAACAGTAACAGATGCAGGGATAATGAGGACTTTGCTCTTTAGAGCTTACAGTTTAATGCAGAAGACGGTATGAAACACAAGGGGGTTTACACAGAACATCTGCATTAAACTGCACGAGTGCTGATTGATTGATAGGTCACCAATAGCAGCTTTGAACTGTCTGTCATAAGTTATATCATGAAAGTAAAGATTTGATTGGTTGCTATTGGAAGCTGTACTTGTAGACATTAGCACATTTGCTACTAAATTTATTAAAGTCTGAACGCAAAAAACTCTACAAATTTGGGGGTTTTTTTTAGAATTAAATCAGAATTAATCAGAATTATTTGTGCAAATAAAACAAATTTTCAAATTTTTTTATTTCATTTTTATTAATTCCCAAGGATGTAAAAAGTCAGAATCTTCCGAGATTGCATACTGTATAAGTCAATGGGAGAGGTCCCTATCCATTTGGAAGTTTCTGTGGTCTGCACTATTAGGCCAAAAATCCAACTATTTCAGCCAAAAATCAGAAAAACTCTGTCTTTTCAGAAAAAAGCCTGAAAAAAACAGCGATTCAGCAAAGAAAAAATGGAAAGATTCGTATTTTTACTCTATTTCTTTGTGTTTGTCACCGATCCAATGAAATCGGGCTTTTAAATAATAATTAAGGTTCAATTGTGGATTGCAGTTTGGTCAGACTTTTTTTATTAAAATAAAATGTTACTAAAATTTGGATTTTGATTAATCTTCCCCATAAAGTACCATGTGAAAGCTGAGCTAAAGGTGATTTTAGTACTCAATTTTAGTGAAATAGTGACACCTTGTGTCAATTTACTATCATGCAACACTTACATAACATAGATGTTCATATTGTTGGCTGCATATGTTTTGTTGCTAAAAAAATATTTTTAACTTTTTCATCAATCCGTTCATAATGGAACATGAGCCTTACAGCTACAGCCCTGCACTTTTGTTGTTATGTTCTTTGTTAGGTGGAACTGCTGCCTATGCTTTTTGTCCTATATTAACTGCTGATCTACAATTTTAGTTTTGACAGCATGGCATTATTTAACTACAGAGGATGTGATGGTATAAACACCACATTAATCCATTCAAAATTCCAGTGATTAGACAAAAGTCTACATAAAGATTTTAGTCCCCTGGTGTCTCTCCTCTTAAAAGTATTAATATTGTCCTTTATTTATATAGCACCAACATATTGCTTAGTGCTTTACATTGTACAGGAATAGGATCCCTTATCCAGAGACCATTATTCAAGAAGCATCATATCATGGGAAGGCTGTCTCCCATAGAACCCATTAAAGGGCAAGGAAAGTCTAAAATAGAATAAGGCTAGAAATGCTGTATTTTGTATTCTAAACATAAACATGAACTTACTGCACCACAAGCCTAATCAAACAAATGATTTATGCTTTAAAAGTTGGCCACAGGGGGCTGTCATCTTGTAACTTTGTTAGACGTCTCTGCAATATCAAGACTCGCACATGCTCAGTGTGGTCAGGGCTTCTAAGGCTGGGGACAGACAGGGAGATTCGGGGAGATTCTGTCGCTTGGCGTTTAATAGCAGGCGACAATCTCCCCGAATTTCCTTCTCCCTGTCTGCCGCTAGTATAAGTGACAAAGCGCCAGCGCCTGTGCACACGCTGCGCGGCGATTTCCGGAATCGCCCGAAGATACTTCGTGAGGAAACTTCGGGCGATTCCGGAAATCACCGCGCAGCGTGTGCACAGGCGCTGGCGCTTTATCACTTATACTAGCGGCAGACAGGGAGAAGGAAATTCGGGGAGATTGTCGCCTGCTAAAAACGCCAGGCGACAGAATCTCCCCGAATCTCCCTGTCTGTCCCTACCCTTAGGTGTCGTCATAAATTATCAAAAAACAAAGCTGATTTAGTACTGCATGGCTGGTAAGTAAGGCAGGGGCTCCCCCTGCTGTTCATAAGTATGGTTGTTTCCCTGCCAGAAGTTAGGGACTGTCTGAAAATTCCTATCCACAGCAGTAAATGAAGGGAGAATTTCACTGCATACAGTCAGGTTTCTTATAAAAACAGTACACATTTTTTAATTAAAGTATATTGGAGATAGATTTCTTTTTCATTAAAGAAAGTAAAAATGGGATTTTATTTCTTTGCCTTTCCTTGCCCTTTAAAGCAAATAATTCTAATTTTTAAAAATTATATTCTTTTTCTCTGTAATAACAAGACAGTGCTTTGTATTTGATCCCAACTGAGATATCATTAAACCTTAATGGGTGAAAGGTATCCATATTAGGTTTATTTGATGTTTAAATGATTTTAGCAGACTAAAGTAGCCATAGACGCACCAATAATATTCAGTGTATCTATGGCGGGAGACGAGCTGGCCAATATTGGCAGAAGACTTGGATATCGGTCAGCTTATCAATCCGGCTGACAGGAAAATTGTGATCGGGTGCCATTTAAGGCACCCAAACATCGCCCATTGTTAGTGCTGAACCATCAGACAGGGGTAGAATTCTATTGTTTCTACCTATATATCTGACAATTCAGCTCTCATAGTAAAAAAATGTTTCTAATATAGTTAGTTAGCCAAAAATGTAATGTATAAAGGCTGGAGTGACTGGATGTCTAACAGAACAGAACACAACTTCCTGCTTTTCAGCTCTCTAACTCTGAGTTAGTCAGTGACTTGACGGAGGGCCACATGGGACATAACTGTTCAGTGAGTTTGCAATTTATCCTCAGCATTCAGCTCAGATTCAAAACATTCAAAAGCAAACAGTTATGACCCATGTGGCACCCCTCAAGTCATTGATTGGTTCCTGCCTGGTAAACCAAGAGAGTTGAAACGCAGGAAGTAGTGTTCTGACTATTATGTTAGATATCCAGTCACTCCAGCCTTTATGAATTTAATTTAATTTTTTATTAACTACAGGGTCGGACTGGGGGGCCGGGGCCCACTGGGTGACGTATGTGCACAGGAGCCGCACGACATGCACAGGAGCTGCAAATTCTTTTTTTATATAGGTCCAGGAGTTCAGGGAGAGGGGGGCCAGTCTGACCCTGACTAACTATATAGAAATGTTTTAATATTTACCCAGTTTATATTTTCATACTGAACAATTCATTTAAGCTGTGGCATTCCTGAATAATAGGTCCTTTACATCAGTCCATGCACTACTGGAGCTTACAAACTAAAGTCCCTATCACATTCACACACACTAGGGTCAATTAACATTATTGCTAAATAACATCAAAAACTGGTACTTATTTCTCCTTCCCACTGTGCATTTGGCTCTCATGTTACATTTCAGAAAATATCTGGAAAAGTTTTAATCATCTAAAAAAAAGAATCGGTTACTGGCAAAAAAATTGCCTGTTAGTGAATTTGCCCCAATGAGTATGCAAAAATCCTGTTGTACTAAACTGTCTAATAAACATTATTTCATTAGAAAGTGTACTTTTATTTTTTAGTTGTACTTTTTTATCTATTTAAATCTTTTATTATATATAATCCTAAGAATGGAAACAATTCAGTGTTCTATACTTAAACGTTGGAATTCACATTAAACTTTTAAGATGGCCTTCCATGTATTTTGTACATCTCCTCTTCCTTTCCTGCTGTTATGATTGTTCAGTATGTTGACCCCAACAATGGGATAATAAAAAAATTGCTGTTCATACTGTCCATTCAGCCTGTGTCTATGACTACCCAGTGCCAGGTACTGTACAACAACACAAATTAGGAAACTCATTTAAAAAATAAGGTGTCAGGGACTTGAGATGTTGTACAACCCTGGACCCAATGCTTCGCAAAAGCATTTCATTTTGGTCTTAAAGGCCCATGTTTTCAGCCCTCTGATAATTTGTGGGAAATATTCTATAAGACTATCTATAAGAATATATTCATGGGAAACTCAGTTCTTTCTCATTATGAGTGGCAAGTCCCCCAAATGCATATTATCAGATACAAGTATGTAGGAAATATTCCCTAAAATAGGAGTGTTTAGGGCTTTATTTTTCTCCTTAAAGAGATACTGACACCTGAAATTAAACTCTTTTCTTACATCTATTATAATACTGGCTTTGAAAGCTACTTCTCCCATGTTCCTGTATGAGGGGCCTGCCATATTTGTGCAGCAGGAGTCTGTTAGCATTAGAAACTGTAACTAACAGGCTGAGATGGGACAGTCAGGTTGGCAAAGTCAGAGTGTCAGAGAGTAAGGCTTAGGAAATTCAACAATTATATACAAAAATAAACCTCTCAGCAAAAAATGATCAACATGACCTATGGGTAACATTTAATGTACATTCATATGTTAAAATTAATTTTTAAGTGTCAGTATCACATTAGTTTCAGCTGCAATGGCTACAGGGCTCTTATGGAGGAGCTGCTAGAATGAGCTTCTGTCAGTGCAAAGATACCTAAAGGGATTCTGTCATGATTTTTAAGATGTAGTTTTTATTTCTGAATTACACAGTTTACACTGCAAATAATTTACTCTACAATATAAAAGTGAATTCCTGAACCAGCAAGTTTATTTTTATTAAGTTGTAATATTGGCGTGCAGGCAGCCATCTCAGGTCATTTTGCCTGGTCATGTGCTAAATCAGATGCAATTTGAGAGTAGGACTGGCCAGATATGGGATGACTGTGACGTAGTTGGCCAGCTTAAATATATTGCAATATATGGACAAACAATCCTTGTTTTCTTTAAAGGGTAAGGCATTTTTAGTAGCAGTATGCACAAAATGTCTCAATGTATTAAATATATTTATATATTGAGGACCTCTTGTATTTGTCTATTTGTATTTTGTGGTCACAGCCTCATTTCCCCCCCACCTAATGGTTTTAAAAATGAGTAGTGAGCACAACTTTCCCTTGTTTGTTATATATGTAATTATGCATTTTCCCTCTCCTATTCAAATTCAGTCTCTCATTCAAACCACTTATTGGTTGCTTAGCAGTACCCTAGCAAAGGTTGCAGAAATCACAAACTGGAGAACTGCTGAACAAGAAGCTAAATAAGTTAAAAACCACAAAAAGAAATAATACCTGTTTTAATGTTAAGCATTGTCTGGGAAAGCTTATTTCAGTATATCAGTCCTTATTTGACTGCTGCTCATTGTAAGCTATTGATCAGTTGAAATGCAATGCTTGTTGGCTTATTTATAACAATCCCTACACTGGGAAAGCATTATTTTTAAAGGAGCATTTTGATTCAAAGACCACATACTGTTAATTTTAATTTTGTCCTTCCTCACTGCATTATATAGGCAATACAACACTGTGTTTAAAATACAGTTGGAGAACACTTGCTTTATGAAAGCAAACTTACTCTTCAAGAACCTGCACCAATATACTAAGGAGTCACATGGCAAACTTAAAGTGCAATCTTCTTTTAAGCATTGTGCAGTGTCATGCCAGGGCCATCGGGCACTGGCATTTTAAAAGTTAACTGTAATTACTCAGTCAAAGTCTCACACAGAGACCCTTGATTGTATATGTCACCAGGGGGGCTGTAGAAAGGTGAGAACGATATCTGCATAGACGATCTGGAACCAAATCAGTGGGACCTGGAAGCTAGGCAATCTGTTCTTTGATCAGCTGATCAAAGAACAGAGCTGTGGACCTGGAGCAGCAGGGGGGTGGATAGCTAGTAGAAAATTATGGGTTATAGGAAAATATCCATAACTCCTGTGTCATAGGATTCACCACTTCATAACTTACATATCGGTTATGAGGAGGTCACAAGCTTCCTAACAATACCAAACAGTGCCAGCCTATACCCACCGGTTTGGAGGGCTGGTTTCTGGGGGACTGGAAAATGGGAACCTATTAGTGTTTGGTATTGTTCTGTTTGCCCACATATGGATCACAGCCTGCCCATGTTTTTATTATAGTATTGGGTACTGGCAAGTACCCATATTATATTAAAGGATATTTGGGAATATTGCCTGAGTGTAGCAGACCCCCTGCAGGGGGTCGTAAATGACATGTCCTTGGCACTCCTACCTCCTGCATAAGGTAATGAGGGGAGTGTCCCAGCAGGGAATAAAAAGGTGACATTCCAAATATCTAGTGGTCATACAAGGAGGCTTCATTTTCCAAGTGAATTGTATTTCCAGTTTTCTACTCGTGCCTCAGAGGATACATTGATAACTTCCAAACTTGGTAAAGTAAGGGTTTTCTTTGTATTTTTACTCCTTTTTATTTTATTTACTGTTTTGCAATAATATGTCATTTTTGTAATACCATTTCTATATACATATGCACTGTTTCTTGTAATTATTAAATATCATTTAATACGTTAGTCCTTGTGCTCTAAATGAACTCATAGCCCATATGAATGCTTGTGCCTAAGTGTATGAACTCTCTGTATGTGTGGAAAGGGAAAGTTGTCTATTTGTATGTTTGATAACTAGTACGGCTAGCAGGAAAGTGTGTTTGAGTGTGAATTAACCCTTTGGCTGCTGGAGTGCTTGTTAGACTAGTAGGATCTTACCCTGGCTAACTACCATAGGAGAGAGTGTTTGATGTATTGTTAAGTGTGAGTTATTACCTGTTATAGAGGGCAGGGGAATAGTCACATTAGGTTTCTATCGCCTGTTAATGATAGATGGTGGCAGCGAATGAACTTTGTGGGTGTTGGTGTGTTTTTGGGGTGTCTGATGTTAGTCTAACCTGTGTGTAAGGTGATTGAGAGACTGATTGTAACCCCTTGTAGCCAAACCCAAGAGTAAAGTGTGGTGGAGCCAAGTGGGTTTCGTGACATGCAGTATAACAAAAGTGGCCTAATAAAGCAATTAAATGTGACAGTCATAAAAAAATTGGAAAATAGATGGTACCTAAACCCATTGAAACTGGCAAAGAATTCTAAAATTCTAAGCTCCTTGTAAAATTTTTCATTTCTCCAGACCAGTGTAGTCTTTGTCCTTACTGTGGCGAATTCTACCGTATCCAGTAACTGAAAATCACCAAATACACCTCAGATAGTCGAAGTAATAGAAAATGTCATTCCCTGGCATTCATTGAAGGTGTAGGTCATAAAACAATAGGGAACTCTCATAACTACTAACTGGACTTTTTGACTAAACTTTTAAAATGAATCAGTGCTGGTCAGTTGCTGGAAATTAATTCTAAATTAATCTACCTAACTGATTATATTTATAATTTATAATTTATATTTATATAATTTATATGATTTATATTAATGACTTCATAAATGGGGTGGTGGTTGGGAAGTTGGGAACAGTGTGTGTGTAAAATGAGAATGACATTGAATTTATACTTTGGGTATTTTAGATCCAAAGGGATAAAATATTTAATTTAATCTGCCCTGCTTTTTTGCCAAATTGGAAACTGTTTCCAGTACCAGTTAAATGACAGCAGCAGTAGGAGGAACTATTCATGCATGGTTGCAGATTGTGTTTGTTTGCTTTGAGAAAGTTGCTCTGAAACTTAAACAGCTATTTGATCAAGGCATTATACAGGTAGGGGATCCGTTATGCAGAAAACCTGTTATCCACAAAGTTCCAAATTATGAAAAGGCCGTCTCCCTTGGAACACAGATTTGTTTACTGGGGCCTTGTGCTTAAATCTCTCCGGGCTCTCACATTTGGCAAATTAGGCTTTTTGACAAAAATTTGCCAAAATGACAGTTTGTCAGACGTGGCATTTTTACTCTCTTTAATGAAAAAGAAACCTATCTCCAATATACTTTAATTAAAAAATGTGTACAGTTTTAACAAGAAATTTGACTGTATGCAGTGAAATTCTCCCTTCATTTACTGCTGTGGATAGGAATTGTCAGACGGTCCCTTATTGCTCTGCAGGGAAACAATCATATTTATGAACTGCAGGGGGAGTCCCACTTTACTATCCACCCTTGCAGAACTCAAGCAGCTTTGTTTGTTTCCCTGTAGAGTGGTCGGCGACTGTGGAGCCAGATTTAAATTTGGAGAAAGTTTCAGTGCAGTCTGTATATTCTGATTATTGCTTCTGGAAGATTTGACTATTATTTGACTTGTTCTTGCTGTTTTGATCATTTATGATAATCCCTAATTCGACCATGGTAATCAGGGCCAGAACTAGGGGTAGGCAGAGTAGGCATGTGCCTAGGGCGCAAAAAAACTGAAAAAAGGTTTATGGGCAATGAATTAGAAAGTTACAGATAGACAGAGATAACTTGTAGAAGGTAATAAAAGTAATTAGGGTGGGTTGTAAATAGTCCAGGGGTCTGGATTCAGTCAGGTCAAATAGTTTGAACTAGACTAAGACAGAGTGGGGTAAGGTTAACACAACAGTGCATTATTAGGAATTGGAAACTAAAAAAGGGAAGATACAGATAAGGGTACCACTGGGTTGGATAGCATATGGATAGCATATGGAACCAGAACTTATCCAATTCACATTCCCTTACCAGATTGTAACACACTGAAAATGGGAATAGTGACCTGTAGAGAAAAGAGAATAATCCATAAAAGTATCACCAAACTTTACATTTTAAAGATGTTTAATAAAGTTACAAGATGGTGACACTCTGAGGCCAACTTTGAAAGCATAAATCAGTTGTTTGATTAGGCTTGTGGTGCAGTAAGTTCATGCTTATGTTTAGTATACAAAATACAGCATTTCCAGCCCTATTCTATTTTTTACGTCCCCTTTATATTTATAAAAGTGCATACTTTCCAATAAGTTACCCTTTTTGCCAAAGTCTACTTAGCCTGGTTCCATCTGGTGAATTGTTAAGATGAAGCTACAGCATTACTATGTCAGTGACATCATATCTTGTATTAAAAAAGTCCTAAAAAAAAAGGGAAAACCCTCTATCTTTTTTCATATTTTAATGTTGGATTATGTTTAAAAGTTGTAACTGTTACGTAACTATTATTTGCACTTTTTCAAGCATTTCAAACTCATGCCACATTTTTTTAGGGTGGGCTCATTTTTAGGACAATAAAGATCTATTTTGCCTTTATTTTGCTTCCCTTGGATATTTTTAACAATAAGTGGCCACTTCTAGCAATTTCACCAACATCAATAATAAATACATACATGTGACCTGTATGTAGCCGTCATATTTTAATGGATGTTAACGCAAGTATATTCGTGAAGTTCCACTAGAAAGAAAGCTAGAGAAAATCCGCTAAGAAGCATTTGCGCAGAATGGAAAGTACACCAGCATTAATTTGCCATGATGAATTTTTGTAGTCAAAGCGAATTAACATCTGATGTATTATCCCACTGTTTTTTTTTTACAAAGCATAATAAATATTCCCTATAGTGCTTCTATATGGCCTGAGGTAAAAGTAGATTGCCTGCAATTCTACATCTTTTGTAGCTGCAGTCAACTTAACTAAAGTAAATAGTTGTACTTGTTTGAATGCATTATTCACCCAAGGCTGAGCTGCCTTCTTTATTCTGTCGGGTTTGTGTAGCTGCTCTCCTTAGCTCTGTTACATTGTGCTCTCTGCAGTGCACAGTGATAAGTGGCAGAATCCTCTGTCTTCGCATCTATAATCGTCAGGGTTGTGCTGTTTGCATCCACTTCAGATTTAAATTTCTTCTCAGAAAAAGGGGCAGTATTTTTTAAGGAACCTTGGTTAGCTTTAAATAGAATGAATTCTGGACCACCATATGTATACTGACGGTACCAATAAAGATAATAAGTAGTTGAAAAAGAGGTAGAGTAAGAACAAGATACATTTACATCCATTCCTTCTTCAGCAAACAACTGGGAATCCTTCTCTTTAACAGAATCTCCAAAAACACTGCCTGAAAGAAAAAAATATAGCTCCATTGTTATATCCTTTACATAACATAGAAATTCAAACAAAATGCCAGATATATTTTATACAGTATTTACATATCATCTGAAAAGGAGTGAGAAAAAGGATGTTACATATAATTCACATTATGTATATATATTTTTTTTTATTTTTTTTTTCCATTTCTGACCCTGAATTTTGGTATACATAAGTTACCTGAAAAAAGACAGAATGCAGAAAGCAGAAGGATAATTAAAACACTGATGGCAACCATTATCTGTCGATTGTTGGAGTAAATCATCTGAAAAGTAAGCACAAGCTCCAGATATACTGTATACAGTGTAGGAGAGTTAGGGCAGGTTCATATAAGGAAGGTGGGTGGAGACAAAAGAAGTGAACTGGTGCATTTAAGTCCAATGTTAACAACATAAAATTGAAGAATTGGTTAACGTAACGTGCTAAAAATGAATCAGGATAGTAATGCATACATGCATTATTAGAAGAACATCAAAAAGTACCCTTTTTTTCACAAAATTTAAATTACCCATCACGGTGTACGTATCAACCTCAGCATTATAAGATTCTGTTTTAGAAAAGACAGTGGAAACTCTTGGTCACCATCTGGTGGTAAATGTGAATATTACAAAAAACAAGAATTGTAACTTGAATTAGTAGAGTATAATTACAGTATAAACAAGATAATGTATGTTTGTGATGTGAGGCTGGATTCACAGCGTATGCAATACTGTCACAAACAGAACAATATTTACAGGACCAGTAATACTAAAAATTTTAGTTAAAAAAACATTATAGCCGCATCTAGAACCTCCTCCTTCGAGCACAATGTTAACTATTTTTAATGCTTTATTAAACAATACAATAATGAATATCTGCTTCTGGTTGTGCAGTGTCTTCAGAAACAGGACGATATGGCCACATGTCTTCAGCTTTATTCTAAGTCTGCACTCCACTTCTCCTGATCCAAAGTCAGCAGTCAGTTGCTGTGCTGCTGTGGAGGATTTATGGCTGGCCTGGTGCTGCTTTCAATGCTTACAGTACTCACATAAATAAATCAGACTTAAAGTTAAAACATGCAGGTTGAAAACTCCTCTACAGCAGCGCAGCAACTGATTTCCGGCTTAAGAAAAAGTCATGTCAGGAGAAGTGGAGCACATACACATAGGATTTACTGTTCAAATCTGGCGCCAGAGCTGAGGGAAGCAAAAAAGCATCAGACAAGCTAAAATTTTAATGGAAAATGGTATTGCAGCAAGGAGAATCCAATATGATTTTTTAAATATGCAAATAGTAAAAAAAAAATGTAGCAAGAAGGGGTGGGACCATTAATATCAGAGTTAGTTGGTTGATGGGAAAAGAGAAAAAGGAGATTCTGAACTGCTATTTTTCATTTGTATACATAAATGAGAAACCAGCTAATGAAGGATTCCTTCTTAGAAGTCCCCATTCTAGTAATACAACTACTGATGCCTGGTTCACAGAGGAGGAAATTCAAAACAGACTAGAACATGTTAAGATAAATGGTTCAGGGTAGTATTCATCCTAGAGTATGAAACAAACTTAGCTCTGTGATTATAAAACCTTTAACCTCTGGCATGGTGCAGAGACACTGGCAAATGGCTAATGTGGCACAGACTGTTCTCAGTCTATAGGCAGTTATCCTGACAATAAGCTTTTTGAAGGTTTATTAAGGGATAAGATACTTTACTTCATTGCAAATCATAATACTATAAGTTTGTGCCAGCATGATTTTATGCATAATAGATCTTGTTGCCCTGATCTGCTTCTCCAAGATGGTGGCACATTTGGATGCCAATGCACCAAGCATGCTCAGCTCAGAATGGAAGCAGTGTCTTAATGCCAGTGTCATGACATCAACACATCTGTTTGGCGCCAAAAGAGTCCTATATAAGATGCCTGAACATAGCAGTCATTGCCCAATTATAGGTTCTCTTTGTGTGTTCCTGGGTGCACTTTATTCATTGCTATTTTTGATTCCTGTGTTTGACCTCGGCCTGTTATTTTGACTCTGAACCTTTGCCGCCTGTATTGATCCATTTTGCCTGGACTTTGATTACTCTTCTTCTTGACCCCTTTGTACCACAAACTATGTTGGACTTGCTGCTGTTTCCTTGGTCCACAACATCTACCAGAGCTTTCGGACCCTTACACTTGCCAGACTAATTTAATTTCTTCTTATGAGAAAGTGAGCAGGGACCTCGATTCTGGGATGGCAGTGGATGGGATTTACTTAGACTTTGCTAAAGCATTTGATACAGTGCCACACAGAAGGTTACTGGTTATATTAAAGAATGTTGGCCTGGAACATAGTATTTGTATGTGGATAGAGAACTGGCTAAAAGATACATTACAAAGAGTGGTGGTTGGTGATGGGAGAATCTGACCTTTTTTGTTTCAATTTTATTTTTGACGTGCAACAATTTTGTTCACCAACTGGAGTAATGGGCATTTTTTTACACTTAAACCTTGTGAAACTTTGGCCGCATCACTAATGAGAAAATGAAACATTTTCTAATTGAACCAGTGTAAGTGGATACTGCAGGGCTCTGTACTTGGTCTTCTGTTTTTCAACCTGTTTATTAATGCCCTGGGGGAGGGCATTGAAAGTACTGTTTCTTTTGTTGCTGATGACAATAAAGTGTGCAGAACTATAGGTTCCATGCATGATGCTGACACTTTGCAGAGTGATTTCACTAAGTTGGGAAACTGGGCAGCAAACTGGAAAATGAGGTTCATTCAGTTTTGGGCTCCAGTCCTTAAGAGGGATATAAATGAGCTGGAGAGAGTGCAGAGACATGCAACTAAACTGGTTAGAGGGATTGACTTATGAGGGTAAACTATCAAGGTTGGGGTTGTTTTCTCTGGAAAAAAAATGTTTGTGAGGGGACATGATATATTCAAAGACATTATATACAAATATACAAATAGCAGGGGACCTTTTTCCAAAAAAGATGATCACCAGAGACCACCGCTTAAGACTAGAAGAAAAGGAATTTCATTTGAAGCAACGTAGGTGGTTCTTCACAGTGAGGACAGTGAGGTTGTGAGGGCTGATTCTGTTAATGTTTTTAAAGGAGAACTAAACCCTCAACTAATGGAAACCACTACCCTTTTGCTGATATGGTGCTTACATACTGAAGATTCCTGAAGCAGTGACTGCAACGAGGGGTAATTTAAGACTTAGAGGCATTTACAGGTATTAATACCTGTGCGGGGGAGGGGTAATGGGGAGGGGGACTATGGAGGGTAGGGGTTTTCATTAGTTGGAAGGATCACAAGGTCTTCCCCAGCCCCTCCCATTAATATCCACTCACTCTATCACATGCCACACCCTAGCATCAGTCAAAATATTGACAATTGCAGAGCATGATTCTGTTCTATGCAGAGCAATGAATGGGTTTTTTCTCAATTCTTTATATAATTAAGGTAAACAATAATTTAATCAAATCGTTGGTATTTGGGAATAATGTTTTCTTTATAGTTTATATATTGAGTAATTAAATGCATTTATTTCCAGCACAGTTAAATGAAATGTGAACACTGGTTCAGAATATTAGTTCTTGGTAAAAAATTGTTAAAATCATTAGGAAATGCGCTTTATTGATGCTGGTGTTCCAGCATACTTTAGTTAGTAATGCGTTATGCCTTTATAAATTTAACCTTACAGCAAATACATTAGTAGACATAATATTGTGAACTGTGCCAGCTGCTGGGTATATAGTAAATGTATAGAGGAAGGGTTTTACACTGAACTGTGATGCTCAATCACCATTGTGCTGCATCTCTAAGAGCACACAAGTACACTGCAGAATCTTCCACTGTCAGACTGAAGATGGTTAATTTAGTGGATGTATCATCAGTATTGGAATCAAACTTTCCTTTTCCATAATTCCCATCATGCTTCATGCTAGCATAGCCTTTAGCTCCTCTATTAAATATATTCAATTTGGTTGGGATATTGACGATACCAGAAAAGGTAAGGAGTATTGCTGCTAGTGGAGTATTCGCAGGTTAATGTCACATTTTCTCCAATACGTCTACAAATAGATTGTTCCTTTGATTTTATAGTATTGCTAACCACAATACCTAGGGATAGAAAAAAAGATACAAAGTTAGGATAAAACAGCAGTCTGATATAAAATATTGGTCCACTTTAAATATCGCTGATTTACGCAGTATGTAAAATTTACTGTAGATCAATACATTTAATTCCAAAACTACATTAAAATAATGTAACCATTTCATTATACCACTTATCCTTCTTTTAGTCTACAAAGTGTTTACCCAATACTGTGATAGAATAATACAGCACACTAAATAAATATGCACTGCACTTATATCCAAATTCCTTTATTAATTATTTAAATAATGTTCTCAGAAGAATACATTACAACATGCAACTTGTTGCATTTTCTATACTTCATATGCAAAGGCCATTCTGAAAATTTGCAATTCTAGTGTTCTATAAAGCAGGTTTTAAGCAACAAATCTAGAACAGAAGATGAGACTTACTATTAACACACATTACAACGAACACATATAACAGCATTCTGTAATTATCCAAGTAGTACAGAAAACAGTGAAAGGATTCCTATGCTGTCCCCCTCTGCTCAGTGTGTGTCAAGAAGTTATGATTTTATTTTGACAGTCAATCATAAAAGAGTGATCAGTTGGCTCCACCCATAAAAACACTTCATATACCACATACAGCATCTCTTTCTTTTATCAGCCTGCTTGGAGCAGATTATCACTGTAAGAATGTTGCTAGTGCTATTAAATCTTTTTCTTTTTTTAAAGGCTGTGATATGAATGATTAAATGATTAAGCACATTATGATTATAAAGGCATGCTTTAAAAGAATAGAAGGCATTATGCTGTGTTAATAATGTGTTTTGAGAAGTGATAACACTGAAGTAAATGGGCCTTTTTGCCTGACATTTTTGAAGCCATGAGGCTCAACTGCTGTGTATCATAAGCTCTCTGAATAAAAGTCTGACGTTCTGATCAGTGGGAGTTTACAGAATAACACAGGGGTTACTGCGAATCATAGTAAATGGTCCCAGTGATTATGTTATACTGTACTGTACAAAGATTGGATACTTGATCCACAGTTCAAGTTTGGTAAAATACTGACATCTGGTGACACATTTGTAATAGGAAAAAGCAAAGAATAAATGACATAGTTCAGAGAATAATAGTCAGTTGGCTCAGTTCAAAGCCAAATGATTTGGAAGTGACTGATAAAATTGTATTTTATACTTGGGAAAGACAAATGGGAAATGTTAATGTAATCTTACATCAAATACTTTAGTGAAAAATTGTATTCCTGTGTTTCTGTGCAAGAACTGTGCCACCTGCTGGCTCTATAGTAAATATATGGAAGGTTTTTACAGTGAACTGTCACCATTGTGCTGTTACACTAAGAGCACACAAGTACACAGCAGAATCTTCCACTGTCAGACTGAAGATGGTTAATTTAGTGGATGTATAATCGGCAATGGAATCAAATTTTCCTTTTTCATAATTCCCATCATGCTTCAGGCTAGAATAACCCTTAGCTCCTCCATAAAGTAGATATGTGAATTCATTGGGATATTTGTGATACCAAGAAAGGTAAGCAGTATCGCTGCTAGTGGAGTATACACAGGTAAATGTTACATTTTCTCAAAAATGTCTAGAAATATATTGTTCCTTTGGATTTATAGTGATACCAGTCACACAGCCTAGGGAGAGGTAAAAACTGAAGTTATTATTTAACACATTTCATTCTAATACGAATGTACAATTACATTTGATTGAACAATTTTATAATATTATCTACCCTCCAACTATGGAGATTCCTTTTCAAAGTAAAAATATATTGTATAAAAAGTGCCTTGCCTTTATATGGTTCTAAAATGATCATTTACTTAATTATTATTTTTATTATTAATAAAGATTATGCCAAAAGAATATCTTAATAGTAACTTCTGCATTATCTATATGTTATGTTGAAAGGGTGTTAATTGTCAGAGTAGTAGTGGAAAATTAGGGGTTCTGTTGCAACCAAACCACAGGTAGAACAACTAAAATTTCAGCCACAACTGCCAGAAAAATTGTTTGCGAGGCAAGGAAAACCCCACAAATAACTTCAGGTGAAATACAAAAAATACTGGAGGAAAATTTGCACTAATCATCCCAGAAACTGTGCATGGGACGTACTTAGACTTTCCAATATGACGATCCAAAACACAAGGCCAAGTCAACCTGTCATTGGCTACAGCAAAATAAAGTGAAGGTTTTGGAGTGGCCATCTCAGTTTCCTGACCTCAATATCATTGAGCCACTCTGGGGAGACCTCAAACATGCAGTTCATGCAAGACAGCCCAAGAATTTACCGGAACTGGAGGCTTTTTGCCAGGAAGACGGGGAAGCTTTACCATTTGAGAAGATCATGTAGGTACATGCAAACTTGTGATCATGGTTTTTGTAGTGAATTTGATTTATAAAGAGTAAACACAATAAATGGCTTCAGCCAACCACTAACCATGAGTGTAAGAAAAGTTTTTGTTTTGTCATTCATATTCTCTGAAAAATGGTTAGAAATCATAAATTCTGCCAGGGTATGTAAACTTATGAGCACAAAACTGTAGTTAGTTACATACTGTAGTTACATAGTTAAATTGGCTTGAAGAAGACAAAGTCCATCAAGTTCAACCCCTCCAAATAAAAACCCAGCATACATACACACACACTCCTCCATACTTTCCCATAAATTATATATGCTGATATCTATACTAACAGTAGAGTTTAATATCACAATAGCCTTTGATATTATGTCTATCCAAGAAATCATCCAAGCTCCACTTAAAAGCATTAAGAGAATCAGCCATCACAACATCACCCAGCAGTGCATTCCACAACCTCACTGTCCTCACTGTGAAGAACCACCTACGCTGCTTCATATGAAAGTCCTTTTCTTCTAGTCTGAAGGGGTGGCCTCTGGTGCGGTGATCCTCTTTACGGGTAAAAGGGTCCCCTGATTTTTGTCTAAATATCCTCTAATGTATTTGTAAAGTGTAATCATGTCCCCTCGCAAGCGCCTTTTTTCCAGAGAAAACAACCCCAACCTGGACAGTCTACCCTCATAATTTAAAGGGATACTGTCACGAGAAAACATGTTTTTTTCAAATACATTTCTCAAAAGAGCAAACAGATATTTTAATATTCAGTTTTGAATGGGGCTAGACATTTTGTCAATTTACCAGCTACCCCTGGTTGTCTTCCATCCCTCTAATCAGCTTAGTTGCTCTCCAGCTCATTCAACCCCCCCGTAGGCCCCTCCCTCCTCCCCCCGGCTTACCTCTCCCCCCAGGCTATTGCCCCTATGTTGCTACTTACCCCTCTGTGTAGGTCCCCTCCAGCGAAGTTCACAGGGGCCATCTTCTCTTCAAAACGCTTCTTCCTGGGCCTTATTCTCTTCCAATGGCTTCTGCCTGGATTCGGCTCTGTCGGCATGCGCAGTAGCGCCGGTGGGTTGAATTCCCCTTTAAGGACTGGAGTCCAAAGCCTTACTAGGGATCTATAAAGATGTATAATTATTTTTCATCCCTTGAGTTTATGCCCTTTTTATGCAAGACAGAACTTTGTTTGCTTTAGTGGCCACAGAAAGACACTGCCCAGAATTAGACAACTTGTTATCTACAAAAACCCCAAGATCCCTCGCATTTAAGGAAACGCCCAACACACTGCCATTTAGTGTATAACTTGCATTTATATTATTTTTGCATAACCTTGCATTTATCAACATTGAACCTCATTTTCCAGTTTGCTGCCCAGCAGTAAATGACCCCTCATTTAGCTCATCATGCTTTTATGGAATAGCCAATTTCTATTAATTATTAATGAGATGGATGTTACCAATTTGTGAAAAATTGGGATTGTGCCTAATTAGTCTGCTTTAGTAATGCATGGGGAAACTCATTCTCTGAGCATTGTCAGTGTCCTTTGGACCTGCTCAAAGCTGGGCCAGACCAGGCATGCGCTGAGTGTGCGTATGTAGAAACTGGTGCTTCTGCGAGCATGTGCGAGTTGAGGCTTGCATGGAACGCTGTGTGTGCATGCGCAAAAGCGCGAATCACCATGCGCACATGCACAGAAGCGTAACTACATGGGGAGAGATGGGACGGGACATGGGGTAGGTGACAGAGCAGGTATGTGCCTGGTTCCCCCTGAGCTTTGCACCCTAGGCACATGCCTACTCCTTGGCCCAGCCCCAGACCTTGGGTCAGTCCTTACTCAATTTTTCACTGTAAGCCAGATCTATAAACAACAAATGTATTATCATTCTATTGTATAATACAGGGATCCCCAACCACCAGGCTGTGGCCCAGAACCAGGCCGAGGGCAGTCCTGGAGTGGGCCTTGGAGCCTTTACAAGGTAAGACAAAATGGATGATGGCACAGAAAAATGGACGCCAGCATGACAAAATGGACGCCCACGCCCCAGGATTGGATGCAGGCGCGCCGTATTGGATGCCAGACCCCCCCTCCCAACCCTGCTGACCCCCT
>CM044432.1:126548904-126570796 GCA_024363595.1 Xenopus borealis
AAAAAATATTTGCCTCAAAAACGGTCTCCGAAGCAAAAAACATGGGGCACCCCTGGTATAATATGCTTACAGAAATGAGAAATGGAGACAAGGGCGCTCCATATACAGTCTCCTTTAAAAATAGATAATGTATGTACATAAACCCATCAATAAATTATAGGATTAGTACAGTGCAGAAGAGAACCACACACTGTTGAGCAGCACTATTTTCCAATCAGGGAAAGACAATTATAATACAACAATTTCTCAACAATTTATTAGAATCACAAAATTAAAATGCAATTAAAGTGGCTGGCCAGCCTACTGTACACTAGGTATGACCTTACCCTACAACAAGCTGAGGTTTTAACAGAGGGGTTATAAACAGAAGGTTGCTCCTGGTCCAAGACTAAGAAAGCTATGGGTAGGGATGGCGTTATTGTGCTTGTAGCCACAACAATTTTTTAGAGATGTACCAGCATTCAAAAAACAGCTTGGGGATAGTGTTATTTTTCCTTCACCTTTTAGGTTTATATGCACTTTAACCAATCTTTTTAACAGTGACACCTTAGGGGTTTGAGATTGGGTACTTACAAACTTTTTTAAAAATCTAGGAGTCTTGATATACTTTCTGTTCTCCAATATCCAGCCACCCGTTGCCAGAACTAGGGGCAGGCAGAGTAGAAACATGCCTAGGGCACAAATCTGGGGGGTGCCTGGCATGTACCTTCTCTGGCTCCTACCCCCTAATCTGGTCCCCTCTGTCCTCTCAGGATTGTCCACTTCAATTGGTGTTTGCGCTTCCACGTCAATTTGTGCTTGCGCTCCAACATCTATGGGCACATGTGCAAGCGTCTATTCATGGCCAGTTGGCATTACAGTTGCCCAGGTTCGCCAGGGCGCCTGACCGGCCTGGCCCAGCTCTGCCCATAGCTCACACGATGGGGATGGAAAGTCACCCTGCTCTCTTCCATCCACTCCATTATCCAGCACACATTATCCATCTTTTCTCAAGCTGGTACAGAATTAAGCAGCATTACTTGCTGCAGAAACACAGTTTCCCTGGAGTTTAACATTTCACCAGCCTAATACTGGTGAAATACAAATGATATTGTGCCCTTTAGACACCCATATCTTACATTAGGTACACATTAGGTTACAAATGTTTTACATTTTTTTATGTTACTGATCCTTTAATAGCTTACAATCACATATAGAAATGTCTCTGCAGTGCCATATTCCAGGCCCGCCAATATCAGTCAGTATTGGTTGCTGGCGTTCTGGCTGCGGCGTGCAGTCCTGGCGGCACTCAGATGATGTCACAGCCTGACGCGTTTCATCTCACGACTTGCACAAAGGCATCTTCCACTTGTAATTGAGTATAATGGTAACAGTCTCAAACAAGACAAGGAATTGGAAAGTTTTATTAGTAATAAACCTAAAATAGGGTATAAAAGAGCTATAAATGTTATGGAAATGATGGCACCTTCTGGTCTGTGATCAATTAAACATAATAGTAAGCTCCTTTTAAGTAATTGTAAATATATTTTTATAGAACAAATATTAAGGGGTCAGGAAGGACCCTGTAAAATAATATTTTTTTTAATTCCATTCCAGTTTTATGGTTTAAATGATGCAATGGTTGGGTTTAGTTTTATAGAAAAACTATTAGACAATTAGAAAATTGACTATTAAATTAAATTGCTTAAAAATAGCATTATGAAATTAGGTGATGTTGACTCCTTTCTGTATATACATTTCATTATTATGCATGCTTTGTTCTTTTGAAGGTAGTAAAGATGTAGTTTTAATGTAGAGAGAAAGAGGAGGCGATCTGAGTAATAAATTGATGCAGATTTTTAGATTTCACGCTGTGGCCACTTTTAGAATGAACTATTCTGTAGAATTTGTTCCTTTTTTTAAAGTGTGAATATTTTAGTTTTTTACATTTTGAACTAGCCCCTTTCTCCAGTGTTATGGTGCAGATTGTGGAGGTAAACATTTGCAGTACAAAGAAATGGATTCTGCCAATGTCTCTAGTGTGTTCAAGCTGTGCATACAGGACTGATGTCACACCTGACACGTTTGCGCTCAGAAGTGATGTCACACCTGACATGTTTCAATAATGATAGCTACTTTAGAGGCCACATTTATGCATAAGTAATCAGTTTTAAAGTTTCCATATTATGAAATCTGACAGTTTCAAAAGGGACAAGTCAGGTTTAGGAACTTCAAGTAACAATTATCTACAAAATCAGAACAATCAGCAAAAATTATCAACATGGTCTATAAGTACAATACTACTTGTTTTTTAGTGCCAGTCTCACTTTAAAGTAAGTGATATCAAATGAAGACCCACTTGCTTGGGGCACAGATGACTCAGTCAAGTCAGTGGTTAACACAGGATTGCATAAAGGTTTTCTGGGCCAGATGGAATACAAGCTTGGGTACTTAGAGTTTTAGCATATTCTGTTTTTCTGATTTTCTCACTTTTATCAAGTATTGTACCTATGGATTGGAATTTCAACATCTGCGGGGGACAAATTTATCTGAAAGTTTGTTAAGAGATCAAATTCAAGATTATGTTCCTTAGAATATAATTCTAGTAATAATCAGCATGATTTTATAAAGGATATGTTTATGATAGTTATGATGAACTAATAATAATGATAATAATAACAATGTGATCTATTTGTAATTAACCAAAGTGTTACAAAAAAACCTCAAAAACAACCGCTTTAAAAAAAAGTCTAAATAAATGCCTTTTCCACATAGGAAACTGGTTACAGGATCGGGTACAGAGGGTGGTTTTCAATGGTACATTCTTTACTTAGCATAAGGTTCTGAGAGGGTACCCACAGGTTTCTACATTGCATCCACTTATTCAGTTTGTTTAGTAATGACTTAGTGGATGGTTTTGTAACGTATGCATCAGTGTTTGCAGATGAGACAAAAATATGCAGCTCAATTAATTACCTACAGGATGCAGCATCCTTGCAACAAGACCTGAACAAATTGCCAATCTGGGCAGCTAAGTGACATCCAGCAGATACAAGGGTACCCATTCTGATTAGTACAAAGGAGGTTCCATCTTTATATACAGAAAGAGTTTTTACAGTGAGAACTGTGAAGATGTGGAATTCTCTCCCTGAATTAGTTTTACTGGCTGATGCATTAGATAGCTGCAAGAAGGGAGTGGTTGGCTTTTTAGCAAGCAAGAAAACAAGGTTGAATATAGCTCTTTGCAAAAAGTTGATCCAGGGACTGGTCTGATTGCCATCTTGGAGTGATGAATGATATTTGTCCTTAAGGATGCGGCAAATTAGAGAGGCTTTAGTTGTTTTTTATTGCTTTCCTCTGGATTAACTAGTACTAGATTTTACGACATATAGACAAAAAAGGTTAAAATAGATGGGCATGTGTTTTTCTCTGTTATGTATTTATACCAATTCTGCATAATGTGCAAATTGGCTCAGACTACACAGTACAGTAAATTAGCTCAATTCTTCCTATTCTTTCTAAAAAATAAAATATCTCCAATAATGGTCTGTTAGAAAATGCTCTTTTTTTTTATTTGATATGTGGGATGGCAGTGTTCCAGACACTTCAGAGGCTGATGTAATTTAATGTGTTATTTATAAATAACAAATACACAAGTGGACAGAGTGTTCCTGTGCTTCTATGCAAGAATGGTGCCACCTGCTGGCTTTATCGAAAATTTATAAAGGAAGGTTTTTACACTGAACTGAAATACCGAATCACCGTTGTGCTGTATCTCTAAGAGCACACAAGTACACTGCAGAATCTTCCACAATCATACTGATGATGGTTAATTTAGTGGAAATATCATCAGTATTGGAATCAAACTTTCCTTTTCCATAATTCCCATCATGCTTCACTTCAGCATAGTACTTAGCTCCTCTATAAAGTATATATTCAATTCGGTTGGGATATTGGCGAAACCAAAAAAGGTAAGGATAGCTGCTGCTAGTTAAGTATTCACAGGTTAATGTCACATTTTCTCCAGCACATGCAGAAATATATTGTTGCTTAGAAGTTATTGTGTTACCAAGCACAAAGCCTGTGGATAGAAAATACATAGGATTAAACTGCAGTCTGTTTTAACATGAAACTTGTTAATGATCAGTATTGCTGAAGATTGCGACTTATGGATTACATTAATATATTTTGAGATATGCACATTTAATTCTAAAACTACATGAAAACATCACTTTATCTATAGAGATGCCTTTTCAATCTATAAAGTGTGCGATTGAAAAACACATTACACTGAATAAAAATGTAAAAAAAAGTTTACAGCACACATTTCTAATAGTAGTAGTAGCAGTAATCCATAAAGTAGCACCTGAGCAGCAGGTCTTAGAAAATGTAGCATCAAAGAAGAGACTTACTATAAACATAGATCAGGATTATGAACAAATGAGACAGCATTTTGTATTTATCCAGAGAGCACAGAAAGCAGATCATGGATTCCTATATTGTTCCTCTCTGCGGAGCTTGTTTCGAGCAGTTTAGATTTTGTTTGAACCTTCAGTTAGTAAAAAGTAATTAGTTGACTCCACCCATAAAACCACTTCACATAACTATTTTCTTTTCCTTTTTTAAGTCTGTTTTGTACAGTTTAGTAGGATTGTATAATTGACAACATTGTTTTTTGCATGTTTTTCATGACCTATTTTGTTGTGTTTTGACAGACAGGGTGTAATGAGAGAAGTTTTATCAGTGGTGGCTCAGGGTAATACTCTGATAGAAATGTCTTCCAGAAAGCTCAGATTATGGAAAGGCTATCTCCCATAGACTCAATTTTATCAAAATAATCCAGATTTTTACAACCAATGTAATTTTTTCTCTGTAATAATAATACAGTTCCTTGTACTTGATCCCAGCTAAAATATAATTAATCATTCTTGGAGGCAAACCCAGGCTATTGGGTTTATTTAATGTTTACATGATTTTTTAGTTGGCCAAATTATGGAAAGATGCGTTATCTGGAATACCCTAGGTCCAAGTAAAGTTGGGTAAAATACAAAATACCCTGAAACATTTTTAAAATTTTTTATTGAACTTAAAAATAAAATAGTATTCTATGTTCCCAAAAGGAAAAATTAATTTATAATCAAACAAATCCATAAAGCACATTTAAATTCAATAATTGCATAGCAAACACTTTTATTTTGTAAAGGTACAGTCTCAGAGGCTAGCCTCTTAACCAGTACACAGAATAATAATCAAACCATTCTGTAAATATATGATGTATACTCGGTACAGTCATTTGTAATCCAGGAATTAACTGCCACTTGTGCAAGAACTGTACCACCTGCTGTGAAATGTGTTTCACCCTCCTGAAGACAGCCTCAGTTGGAGCGCCGAAACGTTGAGCAAGAATAAACCTTCACTTGGCTTTTGAGACACAAAGTCCTTGGAGTGCGGTTTGTTTGTTTTTTGAGATATATATATATATATATATATATATACATTTTCCCATAGGCTGTCTCAAGTTAATGTGTTTATTGTCCAACTGTCGACTGTCCTGCTGGTTACCTAATATGTTGCCCGTCTGCCCAACACACAGGGTTCTACCCTGGACTGGACTGGAATTCAAAATAGGCCCTGGCATTCTAAATACACAGAGGCCCAAACAGTCCCCACCAACCCTTAGTCTCTTTCTATGGCAGCTCCTCTGGCATTTGCCAGAACCCACAGATTGCCAGTCCAGGCCTGGACTTCTCCAGCCCCCCCCCCCCCCCCCCCCACAGGGCCCTGCCAACCACTTGCTTGCAGACTGACCAAAGTAGGTAAGAAAAATTAAAGATGGCTGTGCATCCTGCTATGGAATACATCACCACAATTTCACTCTCTGCATTCTACATGTCATTTAAAATTAATGTTTTAAATTCATCAATTTTTCTGGTAACCTTACGAGCATGTCTTTGGGAGATGTGCTCATAATCACATTTCTGCAGAGATCTTACTGGTATGTCTCGAGTTTATATGGGTTTTTACCATTTTCTGCAGTGATTTTACTGGCTTTTCTGGGGTTCATTTGCTCATAGTTCATTTTCTGTTGCAAAGGGCCTAGATATTTGTCACCAAGCTAAGCACAGTGCAAGTCCCAAAGTTTCCATTTCCTCTTAATTTTTTGAAACAGTCCTTTTCATCTGTGTACAAATCAGAGTGTTTGAGGGCAAAACGCTATAATGGGTAGTCTTGATGGGTGTGGTCATTTGTTTGGTGGGCCCTTGGAGTGGAGTTCTTTGTTGGACCCCAGGTAATCCAGTCTGACACTGCTAATGATCCTTTATGAAGTAATGTGTGTCTGCTTTAATGAGATAATTATTGTTTGTGTGAGTAAATGGGCATATCTATTTTTTGTGACTTTCGACACAGGTGCAGTGGTTTGGGTCCAGAAATGTCCTCCAACTGAGCATGTGCTGAAACTTCGGAAGAAAGAAGATTGCTGCCGTGAACTCCAGTGGCCCGAATCTGCAGGAGTGGTTAGTAAAAAATTAGGGGCATTTGCCCCGGGGGGTAGGCTGGGGGGGAGGCAGGGTTTTTTAGTACAGATTGGATTCTCTGTTAAAGAGATTCTGACACCTAAAGTCAAACTCTCTTTTACCTCTATTATAAAAACTGGCTTTGAAAGCTACTTCTAACTTTGCCATAAAGTATTTGCATGATGCTTTTACATTACCTGTCTGATCCCCCATGTTCCTGTATGAGGGGGCTGCCATATTTGTACACCCGGCATCTGTTATCATCTGTTATCAGAGTGTCAGGGTGTCAGAGAGTCAGGCTTAGAAATTTCAGCTAACAGTTCTATACAAAAACAAACCTCTCAGCAAAAAATAATCAACATGACCTATAAGTAACAATTTATGTACATTCATATGTTAAATTTCATTTTTTAGTGTCAGTATCACTTTAAGACATTAAGGGCCCTAATTATAAAAATCTGATTTTTTTTTTTTTTTACGTAAATTAAAAAAGGTCTGCCCAAACTAAAGTTTTTCCCAAATCACTCATTTTTCCAGGCTTTTTCATAAAAAATCCCGAATATCCCGTCATATTTTCTGGCTAATTCCAGCACAGACTGCAGAAATTTCCAAATAAGGTAGAGACCCTCCTATTAACTTATAGACATGTGGCATTTTCAGATTAAGACTTTTTCCATCGGGGTATAATAAATACTGAAAATTTTTTGTTTTTTTTCTCAAAAAAACTAAAAATTCGGATTTAAAAAAAAACTTGCCTTTTTTGAGTTTTTGCAATTTGGACTTTAATAAATAACCCCTAAGGATCTGCTTATTTATGAAATCCCAGAGCTATGGTTTTCTGTTTCTGTATGCTTCTGTTTTGTTTGCACAAACTTTTGGTTTGCACACACATGTTTTAGCTGCTTCCTCCAGCCTTTAATGTTTGTGTATTTGTTCAGCTCAGATCTGTCACATTGTGCTCTTCGCAGCGCACAGAGGTATGTGGCAGAATCTTCTGGCTTCAGGTGTATGATCATCAGGGTTGTAGTGGTGGAATCAACCTCACATACAAATCTGTCCTTTGCAAATGTGGCAGTGTTACCATAGGATCCTGTGTTAGCTTTATGTGCAATGTATTCTGGGTAACCACTGGGATATTGGCGATACCAGAAAAGGTAATACTCTGCACCAGTGCCAGTGTAACTAAGTGAGCAGTTGCAGGACAGAGTGATATTCGTCTCTTCTTTGCCAGAAAGCTTGGAATCTGCCTGATTAACCTCATCACCAAAAACATAGCCTGAAACAAATAATAATTTTTCATATAATTAACAATCGTTATTAAAATGAACAGTTTCCCAAATCAACAAATGTGTCTCAAATCATTTCTGCATATAATACAGTTACATTATTATTTGCTAGTTACTTATGCATTAATAACAATATTATAAGGTGATAAAATAATGTTAATAGTAATACACATGGCGTTATGAACAATCATCACAATAGCATCAATATACTGTACCTGAACAATTAAAAATGACAAACAGCAGGAGGTTCCTCTTTCTCTTCATTTCTCCTAGCACAGTAATATGTTCAGAGATCTTTCTGCTTGTAATGAAAGAAATGAGAACTGCAGAATATCTGCACTTTGATCAGGAAGTGGGAGGAAACTGAAAAATAGAGAGAGAATAAGAATGTGCATAAAAGGATTTTTGCAAACCTTCAACCATAATTACAGACATGGGAATCTCCACCCAAAACTGTCTTATTTGCATTATGAACGAAAATGTCAACTTCCTAAGAAGGCTAATAACTCCTTTTGATGTTTTTTAAAAAATGTATTGCACAGTTTTGTGAAAACAATCTACGGATGGCAAAATGCAGAAATTTGAGGTGAATCGCTAATCACATCATCATCACATCACTTAGCTTTAAGGGCTCCTACACACGGGCGTTTTTACCTGCGTTGCGTTTTGCTGTGTTCAAACGCAGGGGAGCGCAGGTATAGATGCACTCAATTATTTTCAATGGGGCTGTACTCACACGAACGCATGTGAGCGCCAAACGCAGGAAAAATGCAGCATGTTGCGTCTGAATCTGCGTTCGGCGCTTACACGCGTCTCGTGGGTACAACCTCATTGAACAAAATGAGGTGCGTCTAGACCTGCGCTCCCCTGCGGCTGAACGCAGCCAAACGCAACGCAGGGGAGCGCAAAAAAAAATTTTTTTTGGAGCCCTAAAGCCAAATTGAGATATGACTCATTGGTAGTTAGAAAGCCAGTTACTTATAGCCATTTGAATATGATATCTGAAATCCACGGGACAAAAACCAAATGTTTCAGGAAGTAACTTTTTCTGAAAAAGCATACAATACTTTTTGCAAGCACACAAAAAATGCACAATATGAAAGTGTATACACACTCATACTTTTTTTTTTAATTTCACAATCAGGGGTTTTTCCCTGAGAAGTGTATTATTCCACAGTGTGACACATTTCCAGTGGTTTTGTTGTGTTTTGGTAGCCATGGATGAGCAGGGTATAGCAGTGCTTTATTAGCAGGTTCATGCAGCCATTACACAACAGCAGTGACTTGAACTTTATCACTCTCAAGCTGTACAGAAAGTACTGTGTATCGGCACAGCACAAGCAATGGCACAGTGACACCTGCAGGCCTTCTGTATAAACACCACTGTTTAATTGCAATTGTTGCATCATAATTTCATTTTCAGTTCTGCATTGCAGTTCATTACTTGCTTTTGCCTATTTAATGTTCATTGCACAAGTGAGGCTAATGGGACTAGGATATTCACCTGTAGTTTTTCTCTGCAATCACTGTTATTTTTATTTACCATGCATATAACAGTTTCTGGCATTGATTATTGTTACTTAATTTCATCAATATGGTAGTTAAGAGAAGTTGGATATCTCTACTCATTAAAATGTTCAAAGGAAAAGACCCAAAAGAAATCCCTTATCAATCGATTGGAAAATTGTATTTGTTTCTTAATAGGGTATCTCTGATAGACCACTATCATTGTAGACTCCCTTGAGTCTACAATAAAGTGCTAGTGCGATGAATTAATTTAGCTATATAAATTAATGTAAAGTGCTAAGTACTTCATAATGAATTAGTTAAAAAGGTTAAAAGAGGTGAATTCATTACTTAGATACAATATCCCTACTGGTGAATCAAGTTATAAGATTAAAAAGAAAAATCAGTTACAAATCCCGATGTCACTGTCCTGAATACACAACTCATAGTATTACACAGATTTATTCTCAACTAACTGAAGCAAACCCTAAAAACACACCAGTTTATGCACGAGAATGGGAAAAAGACCTCTCAATGACTATATCACACAATAAATGGAAGAGAATTTGGGATTCCATACAACACCTTTCCCCAAATGTTAGTATCAGAGAAACTGCATACAAAGTAATTATGAGATGGTACACCACTCCTATACAGAAATAAAAATACCTATCAACATTCCCAGATACATGCTTCAGGAATTGTCAAGAGAGAAGAACATATTTTCATTGTGGTGGACAGAGATGTTTCATATGGCTTCGGAAATTTTTAATATACAAATTCCTCCTGACCCGGAAAATGCACTTCTTTGCCTTTCCTCTAGAAAACTTACTAAGTTGCAAAACAAATTGCTGTTACAAATTTTGGCAGTGGCAAGATGGACAATAGCACTTAACTGGCTATCACCAACTTTAACTGTAGCACAAATGAAAACCAGAGTGGATCACATACATTCATCATCTTACCTTTCGGCCCTAATTTCTGATCCCCTAGATAAGCAAATATGGGAACCTTGGAAAAATTTTAAGAAAACTCAACCCTAACATTGCAAACGTAAGTTTATCCATGATGAAGTGAAAAATAGGCTTCATCACATGCATGGTCTGATTGGAACTTGTCTAGTCTTTGTACTTAAAATATGATGGTTTAGATTTTTCTTTTTGATTTCCTTTTTTTTTATTATTTTTCTTTTATATTTTGTTTGTATATGCTGAAATATTTCACAAAATGTTATTGTTCTTTATACAATTTCTAGAGAGTTTCCATTTACTAATTGTTATCCATTAATTGATTGATTTGTATCAAATTCATTCAAATAAATCAGAATGTTTTAATTCATCCAAAGAAATCCATTGCCCAGTTAAAAAAAGTAAGAAAATCAAAATAAGAGAGGATAGATAGGAGGATAGGATAGATTTTTCTACCTCTGGGACCCCCCACAAGAGGGAGAAGTCAAGGCTTCTGGAGCTGTGGTCTCAAAATTTACCTTGGCTATCTTTGAAAAGAACTACCTAATCTGAAAAACCACAAACTCCAGAGCCCTTAATAGTGAAAACAGAATTAAGAGAGAGAGGTACAAGTGAGGCAAGGAATAAAACATCATCCAAGGTAAAGATATAGTATTAAAAAGGAAAAAACCCTTAAGGTTATTATTATTATTAACATGTATTTCTATAGCGCCTACATATTGCGTATTACTAAAAGTGGTTTCAACCAGTGCAGTTAAAAAGTGGTTTCCGACCTCTGTAACTTCTTGTAACTTTAAGAGCCGAATTTCTGTGATTTAACCCGAAAATTTGTCTCCACTAGTGCAGAAATGCACTAGCGATGCTACCCTTTTTAAACTGCTCCAACCCTGATTTTTAAAGGGATACTGTCATGGGAAAACATGATTTTTTAAAAACACATCAGTTAATAGTGCTGCTCCAGTAGACTTCTGCACTGAAATCCATTTCTCAAAAGAGCAAACAGATTTTTTTTATATTCAGTTTTGAAATCTGACATGGGGCTAGCCATTTTGTCAATTTCCCAGCTGCCCCGGTCATGTGACTTGTGCCAGCACTTTAGGAGGGAACTACTTTCAGGCAGGCTGTTGTTTTTCCTTCTCAATGTAACTGAATAGTAGGCAGTGGGACATGGGTTTACTATTGAGTGTTGTTCTTAGATATACCAGGCAGCTGTTATCTTGTGTTAGGGAGCTGTTATCTGGTTACCTTCCCATTGTTCTTTTGTTAGGCTGCTGGAGGGAGGGAAGGGAGGGGGTGATATCACTCCAACTTGCAGTACAGCAGTAAAGAGTGATTGAAGTTTATCAGAGCACAAGTCACATGACTCGGGGCAGCTGGTAAATTGACAAAATGTCTAGCCCCATGTCAGATTTCAAAATGAAATATTAAAAAATCTGTTTACTCTTTTGAGAAATGGATTTCAGTGCTGGAGTAGCACTATTAACTTTAATTTTGGAAAAAATTTTTTTCCCATGACAGGATCCCTTTAAGCATGGAGTGGGGGGGGGCAGCATCTGGGCTGCTGCCTGAGGCAGTATGGCTGCTGACAGTAAAACCAGAATTTACTTCATGAATATTTACTACATACTGACACTATGAGGGAAAAGATACATGATTGCATTACCCACAAAATCCAAAATAATAGTTCTCAGGATATCTCACCTACTACTTTGCTACTTTATGAGAGGTCACTAGATAGCATTAGGTACTTATCTCAGAAAGGAAAATAAAATAACAGGATATTAAAAGAAATAACACAATTAGAACAAAGTAATAAAGAGACATTGGCCCCAAAACCCTGACCCCCCTCACGCCCTCCGTCCCCCACTCACCTGTAATAACGGTGACGCTGGGCGCAGACGTCACTACACGGCGCTGGCCGCCGTGCATCACTGCGCATGCGCGCCAGGTGCCGCACATCACTGCGCATGTGTGCTAGGCACCTGGCGCCACACGTCGGCAAATTTTTCATTTGAAATTAGGAAAGGGAGTGGGGGGTCTGGCCTAGCAGGGGCCCATGAGTGTCGGGGCCCACCGGGTTTTTTCCTGGTGTCCAGCCAGGCCAGTCCGACACTGCTTGGTTGCTATGGGTTACTGCCCCTTTTATTACATATGGGGGCTAGAGTCTCTAGGACAGAATAGGTAATATACAAATTAACCACAAGATGGTGTTACACACCAGTGAAGCTTAAGAGAAAGTTCCATCAAAGCACTAGCAAGTGTTGGAGATGTACTATACAGGAGGGAACTCACACTCACATTTGGCTAACATGCCTGTTATTGAAACAATATTGGCTACGGGTATTGGAAAGTATCAACAATGTGACAATGAATGAACATAAGTGTGGATAACATTGCTTTAATTTTATTAAATGTTATGCCTGATAATTCTACTATACTTAAAGATCCTCTGACTTTCCAGCTACTTCAATCAGCAAAATCTCTCACTCATAATAATTGGAAGTACATAGTGGCCCCCAACTATAACGGAATGGCTGGTTTCTACCTAGGAAGTTAGCCAGAATAATTAACATACCTACTTCACAAGAATAGAGCAGTATATTGGAAGGTGTGATCTTCATGGTTGAAGTTTACAAGGTTAGAATAAATGGGATGTAATTTAAATTCCTAAACCACGGTATGGTTCACCAGAATAGAAAAGGGCAATGTATTTAACATTTAAAATTGGTCAATGACTTTAGATTTAGGCACTGTATTTGATAGAGTCTTTAGACCTATTAGGTACTCAGTAAAAACTTGAAGACAGTTTTATTAAAATGTATGAATGCATGTATGCTATTCTATTATGTATATATGAGCAGCCCCTTTCCTCCCCCCTCTTTCTTTTGTCTGTATCCCTTCTCTATTATATGTAAAATTTTGAAATTTAGAATTTAAAAAATGGTGACATTAGTCCAAAGGCCATGGGAAAATTATTGACATTATGACATTACATGCCAGGGTGAGATTCACAAATGCTGGAATTAAAAAAAAGGCATGAAAACAGTAAAAGTCAACTTCTTGGAAGGAAACAAAATAAATATCCTGCAGGTTATTAGCAAGAAGGCTCTCCTTTTTATCTAGCATCCTTAGCAAATGCTAACATCTTATTCCCTCATGGTTAATATTGATACTCTGCCTCTATTCTAATGGCTGGGTATTATATTGAATGATAGGTTAGCTGTGGGGGTTGGGATGTGGTGGAATTCAGTGTAATGTTAATGAGGTTGTTATTCAATACAGACAATGTGTGCATTACTGAGTAAGGCCTAGCAACAAATGTCCCTTCTGTTAACCTGTCAATGTCCATTGCAATGCAGAAAAAGCAGCAGAGTTAATCTTCACAACATACAACACCACTGATTGTTTTAAACTATCCAGTTCTAAAAAGAGTCAAGCCAGTGACTGAAACAACCATTTGACAGAAAACTTATGGAAAACAATATCTTTAAATTTTAGATTAAAATTCAACTCTGAGTGATTATTGGGGGAATGTAATATGCTTTATTTACAAACATTAGCAACGAAGATTTTCATTGTTTGTGACCTTTTTGACTGATTTGAGACCTCAACATCTACGTTGCCAAGTTCGCAAACAAATGGCTTTTACGCCGACAGTGTATGTAATAAAATTTCATTAAGCGTCATTTGCAACAAAATATTTAACAAAACCCAGTGCAGGTGTTGACGCCAACTTTTGATTATCAATAATGAGTGATGTAATATTCACCAAAAACACAATATTAAACAATGCTCGCGATTTTAATTACATTTCTCTTATTTGTGCTCTATAATGTTGCTGTTGCATTAGAATGCAGTACAAAAACACATGTACAACTTGCACAACTGGTAACACACTGTAGCCACTCTCTGTATGTAAGAGTTTGTGTGTTTACCCTGCAACTTAAAGAGCAGCTTTGATCAAACGTAACCGAAAGCTTTGTTTTGTACCTATGCTATAGGGTTACTGGACAACTCAGCAAGACCAGAGCGTATGTGACAATAATTATCTAGTCCTTAAATATGAATTTGCTCAGCCAAGTGCCATTAAGACAATAATAGGCACCACAGTAATATCTGATCAGATTGAACATAAGGGCAAAGGGGGTGTTTGCTAAATATATAGGCTGGAATTTTTTTCAGAAAAGGTTTCAACCCTACTTCTAGTCTCTGGCTGCCCTTGAACCATTTTTACATGCTAGATGATTGCTAAGGAAATGATCAATTGTACATTTGCAGGTTTTAAGTTAAGTAGCTTAGTGAATCGTTTAGTGTAAAGCTTTCCTATAATGCTGCCACTTAACCCCATGTAATTCACTTCAGAAGTTAAAGTAACTACAGTACTTTGCGAGACTCTTTCAGTGCCATACGTTACTGAATTCGTGGATCTGTATACTAATAAGTTTCAAAGTAGCAGCTCTTCAGATTTTACATTCTTACCTGGTGCCTCATATCAATGTCTTAGATGCAGCACAAATGATGTTTTGCTGTTATTCTTTTGCGTTAATGGCAACAACTTGTGAAACATGAAACTGCAAGTAATAATCATCATCATCAAACCTGTGTTCCTATAATTTTTTCTGCACTTTGAAAGAATTAAAGTTTCTTGTGATGCAGCATCTGAGGCCCCTGTAACTGACTGCAATTTCAGATCTAACATTTCCCATTTTACAGCCTTGAAGCTATTATCCTATTGCCCTGTTCTTTATGTACCAAAGCAATGTATACTACCTGACTTTCTACACAAGTACAGGTTATGTCCTGGAACAGTGCAGGTTATGTTAGAACACAAAGACATAGTATCTTTGAATTTACTCTTGCACCATATGTAACCCACTCTCAATTCTTTTTCAGACAACCAATGCACAATGACAAAGTGAGTATCATTTTAAGCATCATATTCATCCCTGCATATTTTGAATACAATTGATAAACTTTCAATACAAATGCACACTAACACCAAAACAAGCAAAATGTAGCAGCTGATATTCTTCTTACTTCTAGCTGCACAGACCTCTCTAGCCTAGTTTTGTCTTTTACTACCAGGAATTATTTTGCCAAGATTCATTATCCCTTCTACATGGAAAGAGTTAAGGCCACAAGGATCCCTATGGAACTACAAATTGGTTGAATATAACACCCCCCACAAGCCCTGTTGAGGTTGTGTATAGAACAGCACATTCAGGTTACGCAGATCTAGAGATATCTGCTGTGCTATCACACAGGCACTTTCACTGTTGCTCTCCAGTCCCTTACCTCCTCCTACTGTCCCTTTCCCCTCTCCCCACTCTCATGTATCCCCTACAGAGTTTTTGTTTATGGCAAGCACTTTCTTGGTGGGGGAGCAAACACAGTCAAAGGGACAAAAAGAACATGAAGATATTTATAAGTGTGCACAAACTCACAGCTATTCTTAAATTCTTTCACATAGTTCACAAGTGTTTAGGTTACTGGTTTTAATCAGTTATTCACTTGTAATGATGTGAATGGTTTTACATTTATATTTATTTATATCAGTATTTCTGTTTCTTGTCCAGAAACTACAGAGATAGTTTTACAATCAATCCATATTTCTATTTATTTTGGATGCTTTTCCTTTCTACAGACACATGGTCATGCACCATTTACTCTGCCTGAGTGCAGACACTGAGTATATTACTATATTTATTATTTTCCATACAACAGTGTATTAGGGGAGTGTAACAGGACAAGAGAGATAGAACTATTTGTATTTTGAATATAACATAGCTATGCTTTATAGATATTCTATGCAATCTACATTACACCAAGTCAAGTCTAAATAGACATATATTTAACGTGAATTAAATGTAAAATATTACCCATTTAGTATGAGCTGTTTTGCAAAGCACTTTTCCTTTAAATACCTTTTGCAACTAAAATGAAGGCACCACTGGCAAAGGGGAGGGGGATTCCCTTTATGTACAGGGGCAATCAGTCAATTTCATGAAATTCTTCTGTTTTATCACAATAAGTGGGAGTTAGAAAAAGTAGGAGTGTCCATTTTGGTAGCTGACCAACAGTGATGTGCCTGAGAGTTTGGGGCATGAGCTGGAGATAAAGCAAACAGTGGAGAGATTAAAGTAGCAACAGGGAGAGACAAAGAAACTCATAGGCTACAGGAGATGGAGAAAGGGACAGATAGAGAGATAGACATATAGAAATATAGATAGATAGATAGATAGATAGATAGATAGATAGATAGATAGATAGATAGATAGATAGATAGATAGATAGAAATACAATAAGGTAATACAAAAAGAAAGCAAGACATCATACCGTGAGCCTGAATACATTAAACCTTAGCCTGGTATAAGCTGTTTAATGGAACTGAAGGAGAAAAGAGGTGAAGGAACTGTAAACAGGTAGATTTAATCTCCAATAGAAGAGAACAGATTTTACCTTTGCTCTTTGGAAAACAAAAGTTCTCATTCTGGAAGACAATTAGATGTGTTGGAGATGTCACGCAGGAAGCAGAGAAAACCTCAGCAGCTCATTTCTGACTGTGAAAACTCTACCTCTTCAGAGAATGGTAAGGAGGGAAACAAGCTAAATAAGTAGAGGTTTGGAGGATTTGTCATGTAACTAAACAAACTACTTCCAGTATGCAGAAATATTGATGAAAGATGACTTGCAAAATGCACATTTAGGAACATTTCAAAATGCATTTGGATTTATTCCATAATAATTTCAGCTTGATCGTCCTGAGCTGATTAAGATGATCAGTAGCTGATCAGTAGGTTATATTGATATTTGTAAGAATAAGTGTTTTTTCATTTTTTGAAGTTATCTATTCTTATAAAATGTTTCTCAGTTTAAAATTGCAGTCTATAACTGAACACACTCAACAAAATATAGTAGGGTAGAAGGTAATGTGACATTATTTCCCTTGTTCTTATATGACTATATGTTTATTTTTAACTATATACATTTAGTTTACTAATTATGATGGAGAACTTAATATTATAAGTGGGACCTTATTTCTGGATACAAAATGTGCTTATTTTAACTTAATTGTCTTGTTCTACTGCACAATTTTGTTTGAAAAAAAGGATTTTATTTCAGCTATTTCTTTAATTAAACAATTGAAACATTAAAAAAAAAAACTGTCTGTAAAATAGTTCATTATTACTGTTTTCAGTTTTAAGAGTTTGTGTATTGTATATAAATACAATGACTAATGTCCTGTAAGATAATTAATTAATGTTAGAATTACTCCACTTATACAGTATAAAAAATGTTTGATTCTGAAGGAAACTTTGAAGTACATTGCTTTTAGTGTTACTATATGTGAAAGGGCATTCATTGCCTTTATAGAGATAGCTGAATACCCAACATATCAATAATACTGTTATATTAAATTTGTTTAAAACTCTTCACTAGATATAATATCATATACATAAAGTATATTTGCAGGCACTGTTGATTAAAAAAAAGTATGCCACCAGTGCTCTGCTACAAAAATATGCTTAAACAGCTTGTTGACTTTTAATATTCTCTTTATGCACACTAGGGGGGTAGATAATTCCATTGATAATATTTTTTGAATATTGTTATTATCACAGCATATATTGATGGGATTTTTTAGCACATGACAAGGTAGCAGATATATGAAAACTTTGTTGTATCAGGCATTAAACCATAGTCTTAAGAATGTATTGGCAAGAACATAAATGTTCACCTCATTACTGGCTTTCAATATGACCTTTCAGGGCTATCTAGGAGACCTAACAAGAAGTCCCCCCAAAATATTGAGCTTATATCAGACTGAGTGGTACCGGTGGGGGAATTATTTGGGAATTATTGCAGTACAATCTAATTATGCACTCCCCTCCAAGGATTGCATTGAATGCCGGGCATGCATCCCAAACTCCACAGCATGTTCAAGTAATTCTGCATACTAATTTAATGGTTGTACTACATGGTAGTAAGATGCAAGGCCACAGCGAGTATGAGACTATAAGCCTTTGTTATGATGAGACAAAGTGCAAAGTGCGCTAAGTATGCACAAAATATACAATTTTCTCAATCTGTACCTTACCCCTAGCCATTTCCCTTATTATGCCCAAATCTGCAACTCATTGCACTCACAAAATTAAAAAAAGAGAGCATACAATACAAAATGCAAGATATAACGAATGGTGTATTATTAATGATTGATGCTGTGTAAAGTATATAATAAATTCTATACACTTGCCTTGAATAGGTGTTGCTTTTATGACTATACATGTGTTGCTTCTACTGTTGATTTTCACATTTCAAACCCTCAATCACACCGGAATTCTGGAAAAGAATCTGCAATGTTGGCAGAAAACAGTGATTTGCTTTGTATGCTGAGCTTGTACCCTATTGTGTTTGTACTTTTTCCAAGCTTTAAATACATATTATATGATATAATTCACACACTACTAAAAGTTATATAGGGTACTGGATTAAATATTTTGTTACGAACACAACCTTTAAAATAGTAAACAAAAAAAACCACTATATTTATTGATAGTTATTACTGTATGTGTAGAACAGTACCATGCATAATGACTCAACGGTAACTGAAGATGGTAGAGGTACAGGTACTTAACCAAAATTGAACCTCTCAGGACTCATCTACAAAGCACCTGCACTTCTATCTATGGGTGAGGTACAACTCATTGGATGCTGCATCTACATGTAACAACCTACATGGAGTTGACCGAGGGACCTGTGTTCTTGTACTGTGTGTGGTGCCACTGCTCTATGTGAGCAGACTGCTAAGGCCCAGGTTCACTCTTATGGCTATGCTTTATTACTGCAAGTAGGCTTAGCTTGTTTCACCTGGCCACAGTTGATCTGTGTAAGCCATTAGTCTGGCTATAGAATCCCCTACATTGCACCGACCCATTGCCCAACATAGGTCTATTTTGTGATAGTTCCTGGGTGTGATTCTCATATGATTTTCTATTCCTGACCTTTGCCTATTTTTGTCCTTACTTTATCACTGCCTGAACATACTGCATACAGTATTTAAGACAGAAGTGCCCAGAGTTTACTTATGTGGAGGTCTACTTTTAGCAAAATGTTGTTGTGTGATATACAGTCTCAGATATATTGCCAGGTTGTTTTTACAGCACCACAAGCAATTACTTCACTCTGAAAAAAATATGAAATATACTTTATTTAGCACTATACTGTATTGTATACTGTGTCCAGTACAGTAGCCGTTCCTTTCTGCACTGCTGGTTCTGATACATTAAAACAATGTAGCAAAAACCAGTTCTCCACTAAAGACTCAATTTCCCTCAAAGCATTGCGTTCTCAACAGGCATTTTATTCTGCTTGCTTGTGTGACATTGCTTCAATTGTCTGAAGCAGAAGTGCAGATAACAGCAAAGGATAGACATTTATTTGGTTTTATAGCAATTACTTTTACAGTTAACATTAAAACCATGGAACTTTTTGCATTTTGCAAGGGCTAGACCACAAGGGAAGATTTCAGGGAGATTAGTCGCCTGACGACTATTGCCTCTTCTTTGGGGCAACTAATCTCCCTGTAAAAGTCACCTTTGCCTATTCACTTGCTTACGAGGCAATTTCGAGCGACTTAAAAAAATGCATCACCGTGTGTGAATAGGCGCAAGCGACTTTTACAGTTAGTGGGTGCAAGACATGGGGAGGCAATTCAGGGAGCTTAGTTGCCCCAAAGAGGCGGCAATTAGTTGCAAGGTGACTAATCTCCCTGAAATCTTACCGTGTGGTCTAGCCCAAAGTGTATATTGAACAGCTGCATCCAGGTAGTGGCTAAGCATGTTTCACCCCAGTGGTGTAACTGAAAAATCCTGGGATACAAAGAAAAATCATTTTAGCCCTGCCTGGATTTTATAAATAAGAAATTTATTTGATAAAACATATACTGAAAGTGCTTATCAGCCACTGCCCTACTATACCTCCTGGACCCACTGGCATCTGTAGCCATCTGGGAGTAATAACAAAGGGAAATTGTGTACTCATGTACAGGTTCTCCTGAAACCACAGCCAAGCAAATGAACCCTTCTGTGTTTGAGTGGTGTGTGTTTATTATCACCGACGTCTGCCAAAGGCGTTTCCACATGCTTCCCTGTGGAGAAGAAGTGATAGCCAATTAGGGGCGTTTGGAGTACCGTTGTTCTTTCCGAGAGACTGAGGGGTCAAAATACAATGTGTGAAATTTCCCTAAGGGAACATGCACTAAATGGCAAAAGCTATTTAAAAGCTGTTGCAATTATAAATTTAGTTGCAGAAGCCCCTGTCATGTACACAGGACGAGAGAACTACATATTGAAAAGAAGTTTAATGGTATTGGCAAAAATTATAAATATTCTTACATGGTGTATGTAACCCTAGGGTTTCCACCTTTTCTTAAAAAAAACGACCTTCCTATATATTTAGCTTTTTTTCCTATTAATAACATTGGGATCAGCCATCAAAAATACCGGTGAAAAAAACGGCTGGGTGGCAACCCTATGTAACCCCCAGTTCTTTATAGATACATAATGTAAATACACTAGACATTACAAATAATGGGTATTTAACTGCAACACAAACATCTAACCAGAAATGGAAAGATTTAAATGAGAATTAAAGCTTAACTAAAGAGGTAGGCTAGAAATGTTGTACCTTATGTTTTGTGCTTTTGTAGCAGCCCCAGGCAACCACTGCCCTTTCGCAGGGAAGATCTGTGTCTCCAAAGTGGCCCGACTCACTGCACATGCTATGTGCTGCTCTCACTTACAGAGTTACTGATTAGTAATTAATACATCTAATTACTACATAGCAGCACAGAAACCAATGTAACTATCATCAGAATGTAATAATCAGCCTTGTAGCATCATCTTGTATTACAGTCCAACATCCTTTTCTGCTTGCTAATTTGTGACAATCCCTAAGCTTAGCTTCTCAACAGCTGCTCAGAGCCCACTGAGCATATGAGTGTCACAAACACTTTCCAAGATGGTGACCCCCTGTGACAGGTTTGAAGTTCTGGATCATTGCTGCTATTGAGAAGCTGAAACTTTAGACTGGTGTAATATATAAAATATGGCGTTTTTATCCACATTACAATTTAGAGTTTAGTTCTCCTTTAAAGATTTCAATAAAAAAGGAACTTTTTCAATAAAAAAGTAAAACTGAGAAGCAATAATAGAAACCAGTCATAGTGAAATTACAATGAGCAAATCAATTTATCCAGAATCTGATTTGTTGAAAAATTATGAAAGATTGTTTTTACAGAAATGAACATAATGATTGTTGTTGACTGTTGATATGAGCTGATGTCATGTCAGATGGTATTTTAAAACCATCATCTTCTCTGAAATATCTGCCTGCCTCTACTATACCACCTTAACAATGTTTCCATTTTAATCCTATTTTCCCCATAACCAATTATGAACAGAGTTTTCAGCACATGAATTGCATGAGTGGTGAGACGGGGCAGACACTTTTAAGCATACAGCTTGGAAAAACAACTTTGCACCAGTGAGGAGGTAGAATTAAATATGTTTGTGTATACCTTGCGGCACATTAACAATGGGTATGATAAGCAGAAGTTGGGAAAGGCTATAGCAATGCA
>CM044432.1:126570896-126613783 GCA_024363595.1 Xenopus borealis
GATACACACAGGAGAGAAGCCTTTTATCTGCAATATGTGTGGAAGGGCGTTCACCACACGAGGGAATTTAAAGGTAGGTAGCTTCATTGACTACAGTGAACAGGAAACAAATTCTGCCTCAACAGGTAAAGCACTCAATTGGAATGGATTTACTATGTAAATAAATATTTTTTCAATGTATGTGTGTGTGTATGTGTATGCATGTATGTAATTAAGAAACCAAAGAAGAGACGTTTTCAATTAAATTAACATTTTTGCTGGGCTTTACTGCCATTGAACCATAAGTGAGGTTTGGTGCTTATGTTGCATGGTCAGGATTGACTTGCAGTTGACTTGGAGGACAGGGGGTAAATTTATCAAAGAGTGAAGTTCCGCCACTAGAGTGAAATTCCGCAGCTCTCAATTCATTTCTATGGGATTTTGATAGGCATATTTATCAATGGGTGAAGTGAAATTTCACCCTTTGATGAATACGCCTTCAAAAATCCCATAGAAATGAATTGAGAGCTGCGGAATTTCACTCTAGTGGCAGAATTTCCCTCTAGTGGCGGAACTTCACTCAACTTCACTCTTTGATAAACATACCCCCAGGATTTTGGTCAAGCCAACCAAAGATCTCCATCTCTGCAACCTCAAACCTTGCTTAATATATAAGAGCATTATTGTGCTGGAAAGACCTTACCCAAACTGCTGCAGCTAAGTATGAAGAATTGAATGTCATTATATGCCATAGGTCCAAGGTTTACTTTCACTGTAACAGGAGACTATAAATAAAACCAAGATAAACTACCCCAGACCATTATTCCTCCTCCACCAAACCTTACAGTCATCAATATCAATTATATCAAGTTTCATTCATCTAGTTTCTGCCAGACTCTTCTGTCAAACTGCCAGATGGAGAATATTGGTTTAAAAATGTGAATGTTCCTGTTAAAATATAATTGTTACTTGTAAAATTGAGTAAACTAAGTCATAAAATTGTGCCAAAAGAAACATGATTGGATCTTATATGTTAAATGTAATGCCTGATTTGCTTTTTTTCTTCCATGGCATGGAATTTACACAAACATTTTTGCTGTGTTTTATTGGTGGAGACATATTCTGGATCCACTAATCAATTTTGTTGAATTTATTTTTAATTACAGGTCCATATGAGCACACATGTGTGGAATAGCACATCATCCAGAAGAGGAAGACATCTTTCTTTGGATAACATTAGCCCTCTCCTGTCAGGATCTCCAGTAAAGCTGCAGAATTTCTTAGCTAGAGATATACCTGCCCAGCTGGTTGGTGTTAGCCCAATTTCATTTTTGAACCAATATACTGCATATCTTACTAGCGGTCCTCTCCCAACAAATGGTGGAGCTGCAGCTGTCATTTCATCACCTACGTTAATTGGTTTGAGGACATCCAAAGTAGGAAATATTCCTGTTGGAGGGTTATTGGAAATCCAGGAACCAGCAGTAGGTACTGTTGAAGCTCTTCAAGAGAGTCCTATTAAGGAAGAGAAGTAAAATAGGCTGGACAAGAAACCACACCTATACATTGTAATAGTCTTGACACCTTTGACCAATTCTCATTGATCTTAATCACACATCTGGCATGTGGCATTTTATTATTTTTTAAGTTGACATTGTTCCATGTGAAAAAAGTAAGAACATATGCTGTTACCATTAGCATCACACTGATATTGTAAAGCTTAGTTTTGCTGCAATAACAGCTGGCTTAAAAGGAAAGTATTTAATAGGGGTCAGTCTTAACCCTAGTGTGTGCAAGTGCAATAAGGCACACCTTAGTGCTTAATCTAGAACTACTTGATCCCCAGTGAGTGTTGCCCACTGCACTCTGAGTGTCTGAAGAAAAATCCCGCACTCAGTTAAGAGTGCAGTATCAGAAGGCGCAACCCTATCTGATGGAGGCTATGTCCATAAGGGAACACTTAGGGGCAAATTTACTATTATTCCCGGAAATTAACTTGACCAAATTCGCAATTTGATAAGCATTCAACCATCGAATGCTTATCGAATTGTTTTAGGCTATCATTTTGCTCTATATCCGATTTCTCGATGAATTCATACGATTGGATACCGAACTTTCGATTTCCTTCAAGCGTCCGAAAAATTTGTACGATTCGAACGATCGAACACCCAGATCGTATGAATGGTATTTGAGCTTCCCATAGGCTTCAATTAAAATTCGGTAGGTTCAATCTGGCGAAGTAGGTAGTCGAATAAATTTAAAATTTTGAATCCTTCGATCATTGAATGATCGAATATCCGATCATTCGATATTCGTGAATTGAAGAGGCCAAATTTGCACATCCGATTTCACCAAAAATTTGTATGATAGTTATTCGATCGAATTCGATCATTTCACGTAAATTTCGTAAATCTGCCCCTTAGCCCTGCAGCAATTTGTGCACCCATTCCTGCCTTTTTTGCATTTTGCACGCTGCATCTGGTAGCATTAATGAGCAATGTCTATGCAACATGTGTGGCATAATTATTGCACGACTGAGTCACAAAAACACCATAGCCAGATTATAGTAGTATACCTACCACCACCAAACATAAACATGGTGGTGATATAATATTACCATGAGGCTATTTTTCATCAAAAGAGACTGGGCATTCTTTTATTACATTTATTCTACATTTTTTTTGTCAGAGTAGGATTTGTTATTCAGTAAAATTAGAAAATTGGTCTGGGGTCTAACTACTTTCACTAAGGTTCTTCAGTATCTTATATAGCTTGACTATTTTATTCCTAACGGTGAAGTGCCACATTCTATACCACCAGTACTTAGAGCAGATCTGTACAGGAGGACAAATTGAGTTTTGCAGAATTAAGCAAATTGACTATTGCCTAAATACTAATTTTTAACAAAACATATGTTTGGAAAATGCCAGTGTTAAATGCTTCTAATTATGGAAATTCACCCACTTGAGCCACGTGAACTTATTCCTTTGTGGGGATCATTAACTGTAAATACATTAATGGAAAAACACATGAAGGAAGACAATGGATTTTGGGAAAGATTCAGCTGGCAATAAACAGGAATCACCCACAATATTCTTTATTGTGAAAAAGACAATTTGACCCAGAAATTAACTTCAGCTTGTTATGGCACAGTGCTGCTCACTTCACAATGGTTTCTTTATGAAATCTCAGTTTGTTTAATTATTTTTGGTTTCAATTCAGCCATTCATACAATAAATTAACCGAAATGTCCTTTGTTCATAGGGTTGCCTTCCTATATTTTATCTTTCTGCCCTCATTGTTATTAAGCATAATTTTTACCTGAAAGGCCGGTAAAATACCTGCCTTTTAGGGAGAAACTTATTATAATTTTATTTTCCATGTTACTGTAATAGCACACTGTTTCATTGCTATAGTTGTTCACTTATATTAACAACCTTATGCACTGTATCAATTTCATTTTTTCCATTCCTTCAGCTATAATTCAGTTTATAAAGCAATAGGAATTTAGATACCTATGGAAAGCAAACTATTCACCCACCAGTGAATACTTTCAAACCTTGTATGCACTATAATAGGAAAACATACCACCCAAAACCATTTATTTCTTGGAAAACTGCAAGGAACATTTATTAGTGGGTTATGGTCTAGTGCATTGGGGCTGTATCATATTGCTAAAATATCATGTATTTTAATTCAATAACTGTTAGGTAAACCAATTTCATGTTTCTGTATCATAATAAATTCTGCATTTTCTGTTGTGTAAAAATGACTAGTTTTGTGGTAACACTCTTACCTTGCAAAGTTATAAAATGGCAGGTTTTTACTACACTATACTATAATAGCAAGGCAATTATATGGACAAAGCACTTAATGGGCAATATAATAAATGAACTTCCCTTTGCTAGTTGCCTAGTAACCTATAGCAACCAACTGGCAGGTATCATTTACTGTTTACTTACAACTTACATGTTTCTATGGGTTACTAGACTTTAGTGTTTATTACATAGTATTGGCTATAGAGATCCATTATAGGAGATGCATATACCCTGCGCTGGGCTCTCTCAGAATACTTCAATCACATTGGGTCCATTCTTCCCTAAGCAACTGCCAATCTCTCTCTCATGTAATCACAACACAGTGAAAAGTGTGGAGCCTCTAATGGCTGCATATCTAATGGTGGTGCGTTGCCATGGAACTTGTCATTTTAATTTTCAAGCATCAGTGCAACGGAGTTTAGAGCCCATGTTCATCCTTTTCTCATATTGGGAAAGGGGATCAAGGGTTCCCGGTTACAGATAATATTATTTAAGTGATTATGTTTGAATTGCCTAGCTCAGAGCGCAGATATCTCCTAGTGTTAGACCAGCTGGCCTCCACTCTTCTATTCATCAAAACTTCCTGCCAACTGAGACCAGATTTAATCCTCTTAAAGCAGTTGGGTGAACATTTCCTCTTTGTCTCTCTTTTTTATTTTACACCCTTTCTTCTTTCATACACACTATTGCCAGACATTTGTTTCTTTGTTCCCCTGTGATATATCCTTCTGTTTTGTTGCATACATTTTGCCTGCATTTATCAGTTGCCAATGAGTTCATAATTCATTATATCTTATTTGTGGAATTCAGAATAGTAGCAAAAGAGTTAAACATTGTTTTTCATTGACAAAATCTAGGTTATGCCTTGTGGTCTGTCCCCAACCTGTGTTTAAACCATTAAAGAGAGAATCGGGTAACCCACATAAAAATGTAGATGGTAGAGCTGTTGATTTTTTTTTTTTTTGCCATACATTCAAAGTTATTTTTGAAGAGTCTTTTATTTTACATACTTAGCAGTTTGTCTAAGATTATGATTAAATGATTACAGCTGCCTTCTAATTTGCAAGATGATCTCTATATACAAGATATTAAGGTTGCTTTTGTCTTTAACAAAATGCCTACAGTTGCTTTTGCACCAAAAGAGTTTGGGGCCATACTATGTTCCGGTTTCCCAACAGAGAGTTTCTTTCATTGTTTATTTTTCCTTATCAATGTCAAAGTCAGCATGGCATATATACAATAATGTGCAACATATACAAAAACTAAGTTATATGCTATGTCTGAGGTTTCACAAGGCAAACAGCAAACAAAAGAGTTTATCCATAGATGCATGAAACTTGCTTAAAAACTAACAAAGAAAACTTCTTACATATATCAACAGTCTTTTCATTTAAGTTTGAAATGCCAAGAGACCTGCTAAGCTACACTTAGTACAGGTATGGGATCTGTTATCCGGAAACCCGTTATCCAGAAAGTCTAGAATTACAGACTCCATTATAACCAAATAATCCAAATTTTTTAAAACGATTTTCTTTTTCTCTGTAATAATAAAACAGAACATTGTACTTGACCCAAACTAAGATATAATTCATCCTTATTGGAAGCAAAACCAAACTATTGGGTTTATTTCATGTTTACATGATTTTCTAGTAGACTTAAGGTATGAAGATCCAAATTATGGAAAGACCCAGGTCCCGAGCATTCTGGATAATAGGTCCCATACCCATACAGTGTTCTGACAAAACACACTGAACTAATATATCAGGGGCATAAACAATAAGAGGCAAAACTGGGTAAGATCACCCTCTAAGAAACAAGAATCTAGTACATTCTATCCCCCTGGGTTCCTCTGGCCACTAAGCAATCCGAGATTAATAGAGAGGGTGTAGACATTAACAGATCGGGGGTGGGGGGTGAAGTCAGGGGGGAATTAGTCAAGTAGAAACAGAGAGACAAAGAAAAAAAGGAAAAACATGCAAAGAAAGAAAATCCTTGGGGGTTTGAACAATATGAGAATCTTGAGTGACCAAGAAATGAATGCAAATTTTTGTGTAAAGCTCTCCAAAGGAATTCGTGGGAATAGAAATGGGAACATTGTGAACTAGAGGAAAGCAGGTCACCTGTTTGAAATGAAATGCCTGGTTTAAAAGGACAATTGCTAGATGTGAGATCAGCAAAGAAATGACAAGGACAGTAAATGGAATGTGACATGGAAATGAGCAAAGTTCTAAAATGGCTTGAGGTATTAAATCTGGGTTTAGCTGAAGATAGTTAATTGTAGCTGGATATAGCTTTTGGTGAACAAAGTAAATAGTTCTCCCCCCTAAATTAAAAGTGACATCATTGAACTGCCATGAGTCTTTACTAAAGAATATAAATTATTAGGGTTGACTTATACAGTATAATACAATGCAGATAGAGAGACATTTTTTTAGTGTTTCATCTGCTTACAAGATGAGCTACATGTGTCTGGTTGTGCTATGGCACTGATCCCCAACCAGAGGTTCACAAGCAGCATATTGTTCACTATCCCCTTTGATGTTGCTCCTAGTGGCCTTAAAGTCGGTACTCAACTTTGGAGGAGTAAAGACCAAGTGTACAGCTAATTGGAGTCTCCTGCAGCATAGCAGGCCAAACAGGGCTACCCAATAGCCAATCACATGATCTGTATATTACACTGAGAGAGCACGTAGCTGCAGTATGAATACCATTATGTATGCCGATGAAGACAAAGAAATAATATTCTATATCTCAGAATCTGGTACATATATCAACACAGGTCCTGAATCTTCTACCCATCAAATGCCTGCTCAAATGAATGCCATGTTGTGTTCTTACATAGAAGTGTGCACTTTAAAATACCAGCAAACCACCATGTGGTGGATGAGCAGCCAGCCAGCAAATAGGTAAAACTGACAATGTTTTATGATGAGGTACTAGTGTACTAGCAGATGTGACTACTGCAAAATTGGTTCCTGGGCTTGTGGGGTTATATTGTGGGGTTATAGGTACGACAATACAAAAACAGGCGTTTTTCTGAGACCTTGGATATACTTGTATATGCAAGCATTTTCTTTTTTGGAAGATATGAATAATGAGGAATATTGACAATGTACAACAAATGCATTATAGTGACAGATTTTCAGAAACTTTTTACAATATAGTATCAGATTAAACATTTAGGGGGTTATTTATTAAAGACGACATATAGGATAAATGATAAAACCCTCATTTTGTAGGCAGTTATGAATAATATCTGGTGTTGATTTCACATTATGCTATACATTAAAATTATCTTTAAAAATAGTCCCTGTACTGGAGCTCCCTATACATGTCCACTGGTACCTGTCTGTGTTTTAAATGAGGAGTGGGCATGTCCTATCGGTCCCTGCAAGAAGCACAGTAGGAGGGGGCAGCCAATCACAGCCCTTCAGTCACACAAGCAAAGACAGGCTTCCGTTCCTTATCAGGTCCTGCTAGCTGCTAATTGGTTCCTGCCCTACAGTGCAGTGTACTGAGTCCCGCCAGCTCCCCTGCAGAGTCTGGGAAAGGAGGCAGCAAGTGGAACAGGTGGGCAGGTCTAGTAGGGTTTTTACAGACATTTTCAATAAAGTAACCAGCAATATAACTTTTTAAAACACATTCTATCTAAATAAGTAAAATGCACTGGTACATTCTTGTTTTTTAGTTAAAATGTCTCCTTTAAAGTCCAATTTTCTAATCAGACTTTTAAAGGAAAAAACACAATTCTTTCATAGAATTTTCAAGATGTATTAAAACTCCAATGGTGTTAAAAGTCCAAATAAAAAAATACTCCAACTCAGACCTGTAAATGTAGAAGACATTTTAAAGATGGCATTTTAAAGATATCCTGATCGGCCCTGGGTTTCCTACAATGATCTGAAGATTTTGTGATTTGTGTCAAATCTGAAAAAGTTGCAGGCTTCGGCAACAAATCCAAAAAAATAATACAATTCATATTTTTTCACAATTTTATTGAGTCTTTTCCCACACAAGAACTTTTCATGAAAATGTATTGATAAATAGGAGGAAAAGTCTGTGCAGATTTGGTCTAGGTGGTTTTCACAAAATAGTAAGAAAATTTTGATAAAAAACCACCATACAGTATCAAATAAGGTATCAAGTAAAAAAACAGAAACGTTAATAAACTACTTGAAAAATGTATAAATTCCTCTTATCCCCACTGAAATATTTCTAAATAGGCTTCTTAGGGCAGAGACACATGCTCAGATTTGGGGAGATTTAGTGGCCAGGTGAATCACCTCTTATTTGGGCGACTAATCTCCCCGAACTGCCTTCCCGTCAGCTAGAAATAAATAACCCACAGGATGGCACTCAGAGCACTTTGTTTTCCAAAGGAAGAGCTGTGCCATTCTGCCGGCTGTTTAGATTCTAGGTGGCGGGGAGGCATCTGAGTGCGTTTCTCTGCCCTGAGAGTCTTTCAAAACAGAATGTTTTTTTGTTGTTTATGGCTTAGCTACAATATTATAAAAAAGTCATATAGGAAATGAATGTCTTTACAATCTCTTTCAAAACATTTGAACATTGCAAAACCATTCACAATACTATTTTGTGCAGTTATACATTCATGCACTGAAATGTATGAAGTTTGGGGACAGCCGACTATTGACTTCAGGAAGCTGCTAAAAAAGTTAGTTTTATCAAGTAACATTTCTTCCCAGTAGAGCTATTTGTAAAAATGTAAAAGCACCATATGTCTAGGGCCAACAAGGCCAGGGTTCCACCATCAGCCTTTTCATCTGTAACAACTTCAGAATGAATGATCCCCAAAATTATAGATCCTTTAATTTAGTAACAATGTAAATTTTAAAATATATAGATTCAGTAGCAACCCATTTCTTGCTGCTATATAAATAACAAGCAGCAGGGAAAGTAGCAATCATACAAATAATAATCATCAGTAATAAAATAATAAAAATATGTAGGGTATTTTAATAATACTATATAAATATTTTACTTTTTTATGTCTAATTTCCCTTTATACTAAACAAAAACAGTTTCTTAACCATTTTCCTATAAGTAAAACGGATGATAATTTTTCTTGTGTTTTCCTATGTAGCAACAGGTGTAAGATTTTATTTTTCCAACACCAAGCACAAGTTAAGTTTGTGTGTGAGGGGCAACTACACTTTAGTACTGATATTCTGAGCTTAAAGCTTTCAGTAATGATTTGCAGGCAGCCTGACAAAGTATGGAACAACTATAAACTGAACAACCTAACTGAGCTGGAGCCCCCTGCAGGCCAGGTTGAGTTAACACATTCCTAGAAGTTTAAGATGCAGTATGACTGGATCAAATTAAATGTGAATTAGAATTAAGAAGTTGCTCTTCTTTCCATCCATGAATCTAAAGGCGTTCTTCGCGGGGGTCTGTGAATTACTGATTAATAAAATACATTAATAACAATCAAAGAAATTACTAACAATGAAGTATTGTTTTTAAAAGAAATTTAGCATGAAGTGAGTGTATTCTGTTACCGCTTCTGGATTTTCCACCAGACCTACAACCATCCTCAGCATTTGAATTTAATGTGTGTATGAAGTTGGGCTCAAGAAGCCAATAAGGGCATGTTTTTCTTGGGTCTATCATATATTATCTGAGCACCTCGCACACAGAGTAGCTTTTGTGATACATCAGTGATAGCTTTTGTAATACATTTGCTGTTATTGAAGTCAATGTGATTCATAGATTTTATGAAAATCATAAAAGCGTAAATCTATTTATTGCACAGCACTGTGAAATATGTTGGTGCTTTAATTATGTGCTAATCATAATTTAAAGGTTGAAAGGATATGATTAAACATCATTATGTGTTTGGACACACCCACTTTGATGCCTTTCCCCCCCAAATACCACATCCAATTAACAAAAACACAGCTCTTTTAACAAACTATTGTGCCCTTCTGTATGCCATTTTGTGGCCCCTCAATATTTCATGACAGATTAACTGGTGGCCCTAAGCATTTTATGACAAATATGGAAACAGCCTTCCACCAGGCAGCTTTGCTTTATATAACATGGGGGCACCTTGAGATGGTGTATAAAAAAAAAAAAAGCAGGGCTTTCCTTAAGAAATAATTTATTTATAGCAGTAATGCAAAAAAACAAACAAAAAAAAAAAAACACCAAAACAAGGCATATCGGTACTCATATCATGACAAAGGTCCCGTTATGTGGTTACTGAAACACGTTGGGGTTTTTTATGCATTAAAAAACTAAATATATTATTTCTTAAGGAGTGCCCTGATATTGAATAACATTTATAAGAAGTGTAAACAGCTAACTATGCATTTAGCTACAGGTAGGGGCAGATTTATCAAGAGTCGAATTGAGAATTCACAGTAAAAAAAAAAAAATCAATTCATAATTTATCATGTACCATCTCTTTAAAAATTGACACATGATGTATGTGTTCATGCAGGAAGTTAAAATATCTTTGTTTGATGGAAAGGCGGGCTAATTTTATACCACTAATGCTTTAGTTCTTTTGGTTACTAGGACACATGCAGTTTATTTATGTTGTTGTATTCATTGTGCATTGCTGCAACACATATGAAGCTACAGTTATAGTGGGGTATCATTTAGCGTAACTGGGCAAATAGCACCTCGGCAGTAACCCATAGCAACCAGTCACTTTTTTTTTTTTCTTTATTGTTAAACATACAGCTGGCTCAAAAAAATCGAATCAGTCATTGGATGCTGTGGCTCAAATTTGCTTATTGTTGATACAGGAGGCCTGTAAGTAGGTTAATAGTGCCTGTAAATATGTATGTGTGACTTCAGTTACTATGGAATTACTGTATAACTAGAGAAACACAAACTTGTAAAAAATAAAACAGCTCTGTGTATCTAAGCTGTTGTCAGAGTTTGTGATTACACCATATGAGACATAAGCAGTAACTAGGGAAATAATTGATGTAAACTAAACCTCTCTTATTGTTTTGTGACCTCAAACACATTTTTCACACTTTCCTGGAGTCTCTGACTGATTGAATTCTACTTTATTGCCTTGTGAGCAAAGCAGCCGTCAGTCACACCACACTGCTGTGTAAGCAGAAACATAACCTTTATTGTATAAACTCTAGACAGTAGTCATTGATCATTTGTAAAATAAAGTTTATTATGTAAAAGATAACTAGTAGTAATAACCGAACTGCCTGTATTATGTTGTCAGCATCCCTGGCTCAGGATGTATCTTTTCACAGATGGCCAAGTCAGCAGATTTATGTGAGATTAGAGCTCGTCCAAAAAACTATTTTTTTTAAGTTTATTCCTTCAGGAAGTATTTATCAAATGATCTAACTTTCACCAATTTATAAATACGCTTCTAAAAATCCCATAGGAAGTGAGTGAGTTTTTCCGTGGTGAGATAACCTCACATTTTGATAAGTCTGCTCCTAAGTGACAGCTTTGAAGATGATGGTACATCAATTGCTGCCCAAACAAAAAGCTTTTGTTGTACAAATGCTTGCTCTGTTTTTTTAGGCTGGGGACAGACAGGGAGATTCGGGGAGATTCTGTCGCCTGGCGTTTAATAGCAGGCGACAATCTCCCCGAACTTCCTTCTCCCTGTCCGTCGCTAGTTTAAATGACAAAGCGCCAGCGCTGTGCACACGCGGCGCGGCGATTTCCGGAATCGCCCGAAGTTTCCTCACGAAGTAACTTCGGGCGATTCCGGAAATCGCCGTGTGTGCACAGCGCTGGCGCTTTGTCATTTAAACTAGCGACGTATAGGGAGAAGGAAGTTTGGGGAGATTGTCGCCAGGCGACAGAATCTCCCCGAATCTCCCTGTCTGTCCCCAGCCTAAGGGAAGTCTCTTCTCCATGGATGATAGTCCAGTCAATTTCCAGGGATTTCCAATTAGTTATTATGATACTGTGCCAATCCACTGCGCATTATTTATAATTTTATCCAAAATAAACAAGACTAATACAAATTAGTGTATCCACAAGTGACTGGAGCAGGTTCAAACATAATTTATTCTACCCCAACATACCATAAGAACAATTTTCACATTAGTGAAATGTCATATATTTAACAAGAATTAGGTTTCATCATAGTTTTAAAAAATCATTTATTGCCTCCCAGCTACAGTTTGCAGCAATTAAAAACAGTGTCACAGCCACTGGGAGCCAATACAGTTGCAAAAAATAAATAAATCTCTGAACCAAATCTAAATCACTAGTGCATAGGTGTCCAACTTCAACACCACTGCTGCTGAATACAAAACAATACACATGATGGGATTTTCTTGCTAAATCAGCTTCCAACTAATTCTGAAGCTGACATATAGCAATCGACAATCCACTGTCAATTAGAGCTGATAGTGTTGAAAGGCATGAAGAAATTTACTGAAGTTTGGGTTTAAAGGAAAACTTTATCCCCAAAATGATTATTTAGTTTACATCATATTAAGTGGCATATTAAAGGATCTTACTATTCTGGTATATATATATTTAAGTAAATATTGCCCTTTTACATCTCTTACATGTCCATTTCGTGATGGTCTCTGTGCTGTCTCAGAGATCAGCTGACCAGATAAACTGCAGCTCTAAATGTAACAGGAAGAAGTGTGGAAGCAAAAGACAGAACGTGTCTGTTAATTGGCTCATGTGACCTAACATACATGTTCTATTTGTGTGCACCATGAATCATATGATCCCAGGGGGCGGACCTTTACTTTAAAAATGGCAATTTTCTATTTAGGATTTCCCAATGGCACATACTACTAAAGAAGTATATTATTATGAAAATGGTTTATTTACATAAAGCAGGGTTTTACATAGGAGCTGTTTTATGCAATATCTTTTTAGAGACCCACATTTTTCGGGGGGGTATAGTTTTCCTTTAATCAGATTACTGGTTACACTACAGCAGTGACTTCAGAATCCAACCACAGGCAATACATTTTAGCAGTGCAGTTGACATCAATGTTTAGGTTCATTTTAGAGCGCTAGCTAGTCTGATCAAAACTAAATGCACTGGTGCCAATTTACCACCAATATCTGTAAACCTACTGCTTTGTTTATATGCTTAACACAGCGGGTTAAGATGGAAGCTAACCTAGCGCATCAACCTGCTCTGCCATTATAGTGCCATTATAGTGGTACACCATTGGTCTTTTCTGCCATTCACTCCAGCACATAACTAGTTTTACCTGAGCACCAATAAACTGCAAGGCTAGTGCTGCCAACGGATATTTGTTCTAGTTTGTGTCCCTCTGGAAACTGCTGCATTAAAAAGCAATTAAGCTGAATACAGTTATTAAATATCAGTCCCCCACAGAGAACAAAGTGTAATACAGTTTATGTTTTCAAACAAACTTTCCGTTTATTTAAAACATCCACCCAATTTGACCAATTCTATTGGCACACATCTAATCTAACCAGATTTGCCAGAGTTCACCTTCCAAACACTTTTTTCAGCACAGTTGTTTTCAGATTGTTCCCCAGAAATAAATACTTTTTTCAATTACTTTCCATTATTTATTTTTTACCGTTATTCCAAAATTTAAGTTTAAAGCGGAATATCTCTGTTGTTTCAGTCTGGCAGCTCAGTGATTCATGTGCAGACTAAACGGTTACAATTTTGCCACATTTAGGGGATACATTTTTTAGAAGCATCTCTTGAGTATTAGCAACTATTGTATCAATTCTAACAGCTTCCGTTAATGAAATCCAGGGATTCTGCTCATCAGGCACAAAGGTAAGAAATGTATCCATTAGATGTATAAATTTAGAACCGTTTGGGGGGGTTGCAGAGCTGCTTTAGAAGGGGAGACACTTTACACTTCAATATTATAAAAACGGTCACATATAGAAAGTTATTGGAAAAAGTTGTTATTTCTGGTGATCTATCTGAAAACAACTAGTTGTTTGAAGGTGAACAACTCCTTTAACTTTTCTAAAAAGCCTTGCTAAAACAGTATCATTTCTTTATAGCAAGTCATGCATGCTTTAGATTTGTGTCCTTCGTGGCACTGTAATTGTCAGATTGCCTCTTGAACTGCTTCCAATAGGATATTTTTTGGATCAAGAAATATTTCAGATGGATTTATACAGAACTTTCTTTAAATTGGGCCTTGCACTTCTATCACAAGGTAAAGCAAAAGTGATTTAACCCATTCGGCAGCTCAGACCAGTTGAAAAGAGTTCCAGATCTTTCTCCTAATCTTAATCATGCCAAAGACAGCTGTTACACGGTTAAAGGAAAGCGTAAAAAAATAAAATGGGAATTTGTTTCCAGTGCAAAATGGAAATCTTGCACACCAAATGGAGTCATTCGTAGCACTTTCTTGCCAAGGGGCTTATATAATCCATGTGCTCTCCATGGTAATGGTCCTTTTTCCTTGTCTTTTTGTAGACATATAATTGTATATACATAGCAGTCTGTAAAAACAAGTCTCTTGTATAGTTGCAGTATCCACAAGAGTTATGAGGCTCTCTCCACAGGTTCCCATAACATGTCCCCCCACACAGGGGAATGAGTGTTATTTCACAGATGCAAGTGTGCCCTGACTGCGTGTACAAACCCATGCCATGAAAGTGTCTCTAAAAAATATAAAAATAAAAAAGGTTTAAATTTGAAGGGAAAAAAAACAGATCCTTTAGCAATACTAAACAAGGAACAGGATTGTCTGCTGTGAAGCTTACCTGCAGTGTTTCACTACACACTCATTACTGCAATACTCATTGTCCCAATCTTTGCATTCTACTGGTGGGTTCTCACATCCAGAACGGACACATCGAGGCTGAGGAGAGAGGCTGGGAGGAGGAGAGCCGCTCACAAGCTCCACATCCATCTGTGGTGGGGGAGACTCCTGAAAAGAATGTATTAAACTTTATAAACAATCCACAGAAGTATTGCTCAACCCAAGCATTTATCCATTGGTCTCATATTAGATGAAAAATAATGACTAGCTAAAACTGAACAAAGCTCAGCTACTATTGTCTGAACTAAATATCCTGTACTAAAGCTTCAGACCTCTATAGTATACACTAAGCAAAAGAAAGTATGGTTGTGCTACATAACAACAGCACATTATAGGTCAATGTATATGAAGCCCATTGTTAATGACAATATTTAAAAAAACATCACAACACAAGTGTAAAGCTTAAGTACATTTTATGGACACTTGCCTCTTGGACCACTTCAGGCAACACCTCCATCTGCTCAGGGGGTGAGGCAGGTGTCTCAAAAGAAGTGGGAACATTAATGATTGAAATGCTTTGATTTTGCACTTGAACAGTTTGAGGCTGTGGTTGCAGTGGAGGAGGGATAATTTTAATTTGGAGGGGAGGAGGCTGCTGCAGACTTATCCTCACTTTCTGCATTGGTTGCAGTGGAGGTGGTGATTGCAGGATAGTGACTGAAGGCTGCTGAGCAGGGGCCATCTGCTGAAGTCTTGGGGGCTGCTGCATTTGCTGCAAGGGTGGTGGCTGTAGGCGTGGTGGCATCTGCATGGCTGCCTGTAACACTGACCGGGTTATTCTTTGAGCCTGAGGACTAGGTTGAAGTTGAGCTAAAGGAAGTCCGCGAGATGTCACCACAGTGGCAGGAATAACAGTTACAACACCCTGGGACATGGCTATAGAGGTAGAGCTCTGTCCAACTGGCAGTATCTGTTTTGAAATGATTATTTTAGCAATACTTGGTTGAGGTACAGTCACTGTCTGAGATGGAGGACTAGATGCAGAGGGAGAAGACACACACTCAGGAATGCTAGTGGGAGTTACTACAGAAGGGGATGGAACAGGCGATTCTGACAGTAGAGCAGGGACAGCTGGGGGGTCCAGATCTACTGTGTCAACAGCAACCTGCAGGGAAAGAATATATTGTCAGCAGAACACACACACACAACAAAAGAAGAAACATACGCAACATTTATTCTTTTATTTAAAGGCTCCAGTGCACTGGCTAATACATTATATATATATATACAGTATATATATATATATATATATATAATTCCCAAATTTGAATATGCAAATTAGAATTTGCTTCAGTAGTTGGAAAAATCTTTTGTGTAGGATTCAGTATTAGGTGTTATCTATAATCTATGTAAAAAATACCTGGCCATTGACTTCATATGGTAATGGAAAGCACAATCAAAGTTTCAAAACAGAAATGTCTCGACAACATACATCCCATTTCATATATATATATATATATATATATATACCTGCGATAGCTGATTTGCTTTATACAGTGCCAGTGCCTTTAGATATTCCTTTTTAGCTGCCTCTGTTTTCCTCTTGTACACCTGTAAGCAGTAATGAAGATTAAGTTCACAGATAATTATAAATATTAAGTTCAATAAATTAATATGAATATTAGTTTGTGGGTTCTGAAACAGTATTAATGAGACATTTTTCAAAATGTCAGGTCGAAGTCTAAGTCTACAATTTAAGGACTATACGTGTCACATAGTAAGTAAAATTTTATTTATATAGCAGCTTTCAAAGCAAGGCTACAAAGTGCTTTACAACAACAAATTACACAGACACACTAAAAAAAATCGGAAACAACTGGAAAAGTAGGTATGGCATGGACAGCACAACATCAGCACACTTCTCCTTTGCCTTTTTAACTGAATGTTTAAGTCAAGGGTTTGTGTATTTTTTAAATAAAAAGCTAAGAAGCTGCATGCTAGCAATTTCTGCATTAGAATGGGGCAGAATGTGAGATTAGAACTCATTGTCCTATGGGTTTTTAAAAGCATAATTATCAAATGGTAAACTCCATTGAAAAATACATTTCTAAATATCCCATAGGAATGAACAGAAAGTGAGCAAGTTTTTCTTACAATATATTAACATTTCTCCTGATACATATATATATAAGACAAAAATATGAATGAAATAAACATGCCAAACACAGCTTGAAAGCTATTCCTGAACCAACAGCTTGGTTATGTGTATAAAAAGATACAAACAGCAAAGTACTGTAAAAATATCATTCAAGCTCCCAAGTCACCTGTTTCTGCTCCTCCCCTAGGCTGTCCCACATAGATGCCACAATTTTTGACACTTCCCCAAAGGTAGCATTGGGGTTCTGTCCCTTGATGGCAGCTTGTGTGTCACGGAAAAATAGAGCATATGCAGACAGTGGTTTCTGTGGCTCATTTGGGTCTTTCTTCTTTTTCTTCTTGGGAGTTTTCGGCTTCTTGGCTTGCTCCACAATTATGCTCTTAGGGGCAGTTATCTGTGGAACATAAATTCATTGAAAAACCATTCATGCTAAACATGGAGTACAGTTAGAACAAATATAACAGAGTAATTATGAATTGTGTATTTATGCTGACCCTTCTGAAGTCTTCCATGTCTTCATCATGCAGAGAGTTGGTTGGTGATGGTGTGGGGGAAAGATGGTCCTCGGGAGACTGGACAGGATGAACTATAGCCCCTCCACCTAGGCTCAGACCAAGTTGGGAGCTCAACTCTGACTGATCGATAGTGGTAAGCTGGCTGTGTCCCAGAATCCCAGGTGAAATGTCTGTCATTGATACATCTATGGTGAATGGAGGATTTGCACTGTTTGGAGTGACTATAGGATGATCCAAATCCTGTATAACAAAACAGAATAACAAGTAAGTTTGTTATTAGTCATAATTTTAGTTATAAAGAGTTACAATTCATTGAGGGGACTGAACAGCTAGAATAGTTCACCTGTTTTACTCAAAGGACTGACATTAGCCCCCTATACACTGCATTATTAACATATGAATGTGTTTAAAAAAATCAATTTAGCTTCTGATGAATAATAATACTAAAAAGAAAATGAAAGAAGGAAACAACAAAATGTGACAGTTCATGTTGAGGCTTTACTGTACCAACCAAATACATTAAAATGATGGGCTAAACTAAAGTGGAACACCTGTGTACAGCAAATGATTAAAGAACCACTGTGTTGTCAACTTTGGAACAATAAAGATGGCCTCACACGTGCCAAGCTGGGTCAGCAGCTTGTCAGTCGTGGTTTGTGGCCAACTGACCAATATCTGTCTGAAAATCAGGCAGATAGTCTGGCAAGTTTGAAAATCCCATTGGAAAAGCACCACATTGGCATGTTGATGTGGTCCTTGTCTGAACGGCTTTTTTGCACACATTTGCTTTAGTTGGACACTATATACCCTGTACATAACATGGCTGTATTAACTTCTCTAAGATCAGCAATCCTTTCATAACACAAAATTAAGTCACAACCGTTATGACTCCACTATCTGAATCACAACTTAAGATCTGTTCGTAAAATTCTACTGCCAAATGACCGACACATAACCTTGCTGGCAAAGAAATGTTTGTTGCTTTTCTTTGCCCAATAAAGTATGTAACAACTCTTTTCCCACTAAGGAATACCTCCTGGAATTTATTTATTTGCTTCCAAAGAGTTCCGCTGAGAATCAGTCTAGTATTATATGGCCACTTAATGTGCATGGCGTCCGTGTGGCCCAGAATGTATGGAAGTGTTTTATTTTGGAAAAAAAACTTCAATCAAAAGAATGGTTAAAAGAAGAAAAAAACTGCACAAACTAACTTGTCCTTATCAGGCATTCACAATGAGGTAATATTTGTAGATAATGTTAAGAACGCTGAAGTGTTCAGATGAAAGAGCATTGTACAATTTTATAAATCTCCATTTTAAGTGAAATTTTTTTAGGCAATAATAAATAAGCAGGCAAACTGCGCTTAAAACTATGATTTTTAATAATGACCCCTTACTGTAACTCCCCATAGATCTGCTACAGTCCTGGTCAGAGTTTTAAATGTGGGGTGGATGTGTCCTAATAGTCACTGCCAGAAGCACAGTAGTGCTGTAGTCCTGTAGTCACACAAGCAAAGCTGCTGATTGGTTCCTATACTATAGTATAGGACAGTGTGCCGAGTGCCACCAGCACATCCAGAGAATTCAGCTAGCAGGAAGTGGAACAGTTGCTTGCAGGTTTTGGTGAAACTTTTCGAACCAGCTCAAAACACAGTTTGTTCTACAATTAAGAGAGTACGGAGCAGCGTTCATCTATAATGTAAGCAATTAGCTTGGAACAGTCTTATACAACACAGATAGCTGTGACTGTCACATATTGAACTCTCCCTTAAAGGCGTTGTTCACTGTCAGGCGGGTTCGGGCCAACCTCGCTCCCCCATTTGCACTACACTTCTGGCTTCCAACTTTTGGTTTTACAGGCATGCACCTGGCCTTCCCGCCCCTTTTGTGACATCATAAGTGGAACGCAGCGGGTCTATAAAAGGAAGGAGGATCGAGGGAGCACTGGTTAGGGTCGGGAGATGGTCTAGTTTTTCTCACACATACTTTTCAGTTCAGTTGTTTGCTCACCTGAATCTATTTGAGACCATTTTTCAAACACATCTCTAGGAGGAGGGGGTCACCAGTTCTATAAACTGTTCTGAATAATATACTATATAATATATTCTAAATGATACATTTGTTATCTTTGTCCCTGCTGAGCAGAATTCCTAAGTGTCATTAAAAGCAGCTGTTAGAATGGATACAATAGTTGCTAATACTCCATAGATGCTGTTGAGAAATGCATCCACTAATGTAGCAAATTGTAACAGTTCAGAATCTGCTCCTGTATTACTGAACTGCCAGACTGAACTCCAACTTTGAAAAAAAAAAAATGAATGAAATTGAAAGCAATTAAAAAAATCTATTTCTGGTGAGCAATCTGAAAACAACCAAAAATGTAGATTCCAAAAGAATGAAGAAAACATGATTAAAACTTCGTATTGTATAAGTAAATTAATTTGCTTGACTAACAGGGTGACAGGTTCCCTTTCAAAAAGAAAAACAACATGAAAGCAAATATCACAAGACTGTACTGCCCAGTAAGATGTGTAGCGTACCTAAACTTATTAAAACAGGACATCACCATATGTCCCAAAGAATAAAGTTCGGTTATGGAAAAGGAACAATGTCACCTTGCAGTAAAACCTTTAGTCTGTGAAGATATCATATTGACAAATACTAAGTGCAGTTTTGTGCCTAAATTTGTAGATTCAATGAAATTAAGACAGAAAACCCTTACCATAGCCAATCCAGCTCCAAGGAGCCCTCCAGTCTGGTCCATCACTTCATGGGTCATCTCAACTGGCATGTCCAAGGTCTGTACACCATATTGTGCAGCAAAACCATCATCCTGCACTCCAGAAGGGTCAGCAAGGTCAAAGTGACCAACTACATCAGATACAGCCAAGGAGGGATCAGAATCAAGGGAGATGGGTGGAATCTCAAACTCCTCATCTCCAAGGCTGGGTGTGTGAAAAGTCTGTAAAGAGATATTTTTTAAAAAATGAATTACGGCTGACAAAATGGTGTATGTTCCCTGTGAGGGACAGAAAGAGATTAGAATGTAATATTTTACCATCAAACGGAAAGTGTTCAATATTGCAAACTCTGACTAGCTTGTTGGCTCCACCCCCACATTCTTATATGCTCAGTAAGGAATTGCACAACAGAAATGCTATTTCATTAAAGGGCAAGTTGACCCCTAAATAAAAATATCCAAGCAACTTTCCAATATGCATGTATTAAATTTATTTAGTGCTTTTAAAGATATTTGTAAATACAACTGCTATTGAAAGCAGCATTTCCTTAATTCCTGGTTGTTACATTTTAAACATTGTTGCAAATGTCTTAGTTCCCCAGTCAAGACAGGTCTGTTAGTCAGATGCCTGGTCTTGTTTCAATAATCTGAGCCATCAGGACACAGAATACTCTGTATAGCATCACATATACAAATAACTTAAAGGAGAATTCAACCCTAAATTAAAAAAAACTCCTACCCCAAATAGACCACCCCTCCTCCCCCCCAGCAAAAGTGTTACCCCGGACGATTTACTTACCCCTCAGAGCAGATTCAGGCATCAGACTTAACGGGCACTATCTTCAGCCGCTTTTGTAACCTTCAGAATGAGACCAGCGCTTTGGCAATCTTTGTGAGTTTCAGCGCATGCACAGTTGTCGCAACACAGAAAATTGCTCCAACTGCACATGCGCCAATACACCGCTCACTTCCTGAAGATTTCCGAAGAGAAGAAGATGGCGCCCGTGAACTCCGATGCCTGAATCTGCACCAAGGGATAAGTAAAACATTAGGGGAATTTGCAAGGGCTAATACTTAGGCTGGAGTAGGGAGGGTGGTCTATGTAGGGTAGGGTTATTGTTTTTTTTTTTTTTAACTTTAAGGTTGAATTCTCCTTTAAACGAGTGGCTGACCTTAACGTTAACTTTTAGTATATTGTAGAAAGGTCAATTCTAATAAACTTTTCAATTGGTCTTCATGATTTGCCATTTTCTTTCCAGCTTTCAAATGGGGGTCACTGATCCCATCAAAAAACAAATGCTCTGTTAGGCTACAAGTTTACGGTTGTTGCTACTTTGCATTACTCGTCTTTCTATTCAGTCCCTCTCCTATTCATAGTCGATTGTCTTATTACAATCAGTGCATGGTTACTGGGGTACCCTAGAAATCAAACTGCTGACACTGCAAACTAGAAAGCTGCTAAATAAAAAAAACTCCAAATAACAAAAAATGAAAACCAATTGCAAATTCTATCAGAATCTCTCTCTCTACATCATATTATTAACATGTATTTATATAGCGAAGAAACGAAGATTCAAGTGCTTTTACTAAGTTCTTTCTTAATTATCTCTCAGTACCTTGAGAGGTCTGATAAAATCAGAAAACACACATATATAAGGACAAATTCTTATATTTCCCTCAAAGGGAGGGAAACAAAAGGAAGGATTACCCCCGTATTTATATAGCGTCAACATATTTTGTAGCGCTGACATTTCGTAGCACTGATCATACTAAACAGTTAACTCAAAGGTGAACAACCCCTTTAAAACCATAAAAAACGTAATGAATATAAACTGCAAAGTTTCTAAGGGGGGGGGGTTGACATTCTCTTTAAAAAAAATGGTTGAGGCATGTGTCAACTTAATTGTGTAAATGGCTGTATTTTGTGTGGTGTTAGGGCACTGCAATGAAATCAGATAAAACAAAAATGTTTAGAATATCTATACACCTTCTTGCCAGAAAGTATAAAGTCACAGATCATGAAGCCTAGGACATGCTTTCTTGTACAAGATCTGACAAGGTCAAGGACATACACTAGCATTCATCCTGCATAATGTCACATACCTCTGTCCCTGTAAGGAAGGGGTGTCCTGGTCCTGTGATTGTAAGGTAATTGTCGTTGCTCCCAGGAAACTGCAATTGAGAAAGAGGAAGTTTAAGAATTACAGAAAAAACTTTTTTTTTTTAAAGAGCCCATCCCAAACTTCCTGTTCATTTTAACCTTTTTGTAGCTTTATGAAAACATAAAAGCTACAAATTACACTGGGCACCTGCTAACATGTCATGTCCTAATCTTCTTTGTACCTGAAATCAGTATACAGTTTCCACAATGAAAGAAAACAAGGTAATACAGCAAAGCATATGCAAATGCAAGAGCTTTCTCCCGTCTGTAAAGTCTGCTCAGGTCTTGATAAAGATGCAGCTTTGTATATGTTTTCTAATCTTTTCTGGATGGATGCCAGGCATTGAGATCCAGCTGAATTCATACATTCCATGGCACATCCTCCACATTTGTACAGGAGTGAACTTATTACAACAAGTTTGCATTCAGTTACTTTGGCTTTTGTGAAGATAAATGCATAACTTAGAATCAATATGTAACCAAAAACGATTATCTGTAGCACAAAAGAATGAATTCCTTTAAGTCTGGTAAAGCCTGAATTGGTTAAAATTGTATAAAAGTGATAAAAGGAAAATACAGAGGAAGGTGGCAGGAAAAACGAATAAAGGTTTGAAAGCATAGATATGAATATGATATTGAAAACAAATTGAAATATAGTATGAAAACATTTTCAAAATGCTACTGTAGCACCCACATTTTTGTTAGTGTTTCTCACCTTTCTATACCCATACACTCCATAGAGAGGTTGAGAGTGGAGCAAACCCGGCATATCAATAGAGCAGGAAGCCCCCTCATCTCCTGTAAATAGCATGCGGTGGCCAGGGAGACCCCCATCACCGACATCTGTGTCCAAACCAGAAAATAGATGCAGGTCCATGAGGTGAAGAGCTAGCCCCCTATAGAGCACACAACACTTTAATCATAATGACCTCCAGCATAGGGTGAACTACAACATCCATTATCCTCCCAGAGCTAAAGACTGAAGAAAAACTTGGGTTGCAGAGCAAGAGGGCTGCTGGGGACTACAGGTTAGACTAGAAGTATGTGAGAAACAAAACCTATTATTATCTAGTAGCCCAAAACCTGAAACATACATCACCTGCAAGCCACATGAACCCTACATTAAAGTAAAGAATAGAACAAGCTACAACGCAAGCTGCGTAGTATAACAATCAGGTAAACAAACCAAAGTAGAGATGCGATAGAGTATTTTGACACTTATGACTGCTGGTCTATCCGAGGTGCCAAACACACAATGCATAGTTGGTCTTTCTAGTACCGCTATCATTTATAACAAAGATCGGACACATCTCATATACAAACACAAAGACAGGCACCAACCTCACAAAACAGGCAAAAGGTTTGTTCTTCAAAGGGAAACAGCCATCAGCTCTACATTACCTACTGTAAATCCAACATACAAATTGCCAGAAGTCGTTTTCAGTTTGTGGTCAGGCCCCCTCAACTCATAACAACATGACAGTTATAAGCAAACACAGGTCCAAGCACATCTAGGACAGCAAATTGGAGCTTATCATGTCCTACCCTAAAGGTCCCCATACACGGGCCGATATAAACTGCCGACAGACCGCGTCGGCAGCTTATTGGCCCATGTGTGGGGCCATGCGACGGGCTTCCCCGATCGATATCTGGCCGAAAGTCAGCCAGATCTCGATCGGGCAGGTTAAAAAACCTAGTTGGATCGCGGGCGCATTTGTGCGTGTATGTGGTCCTGCGATCCGACCGCCCTCATCACCCTAGGGCCCACGAACGGATCATCCCGATATCACCCACTTCAATGTGGGCATATCGGGGAGAGATCACCAAATGAGCGGACCTCACTGTCACTGTGACCTCAGGTGGCTTTCCAGAAATATTAAAGGATGGCAAATATGCATTCTGCCCAATTTCACCATGGCCTTCAAGCTTAGCCCCAATAAACAGCTCTAGTCCTAATTCAACAGTTTAGAAATCACTGCTCTAAAATGTTACAGGAGTATTCAACCCTACAGTATAACCCATACCCCTCACTCCACATAGACCCCCCTCCGTCCTGCCTAACTGTCCCCCCAGGGAAATGCCCTGTACTTTATACTTACCCCTCAATGCAGATTCAGCCAGCAGAGTTCCACATAGCCATCTTCAACTGCTACGGTAAGCTGACCGGGAGTCCGACAATTCCTGTCCATTTTGGCGCATGCACAGTTGTTGCAAACCAGCAAAATGTTCCAAATGTCTCCCAGTCAGCTTACTGAAGTGGTTGAAGATGGCTCCGTGGAACTCTGCAGCGTGAATCTGTGGCGAGGCTTATGTATAAAGCATGGGGCTATTCCCCGGGGGGGTCAGGGTTTTTTTTTTTACAGTGTTGAATTCTACTTTAAAGGAAAAGTAGCAAAAAATTAAAGTGTAGTGTTGCCCTGTGCTGTTAAAACTGACCTGTTTGCTTTAGAAACACTACTATAGTTCATTTAAACAAGCTGCTAAGTAGCAATGACGGAAATTGAAAAACTGCTATATGGCACAGGATAAGTAATGGATAACAGTTAACATTATTTTCTACAGAGCTTATCTGCTATCTGCTGTGTAAAGGTGGCCATACACGGGCTGATAAAAGCTGCCGACAGACCAAGTAGGCAGCTTATCGTCCCCTGTGTGCAGCCCTCCGACAGGCTTTCCTGATCGATATCTGGCAGAAAGTCGGCCAGATGTCGATCGGGCGGAACAAAAATCCCGTCGGATCGCGGCTGCATCTATTCGACGATGCTTTCCCGCGATCCGACCGCCCATATGGCCTCCGTTATGATCCGATCGTTGGGCCCTAGGGCCCACGATCGGATCAGCCCAATATCACCCACCTCAAGGTGGGCATATCGGGGAGAGATCCGCTCATTTGGGGACATGACCAAACGAGCGGATCTCTCAGTGTATGGCCAACTTTACTTGAGCTTTTTCTCCTTTTGAATGGCTGCCCCCATGGCTACACAGCAGCTTATTTATATAAACAATAGTAGAGCATCTGAAGCAAACATTGCAGTTTTACCAGTGCAGGGCAACACTGCATTATATTTTTATTACTTTAAAACAATTACATATTTTGACATTACTGGTCCTTTAAGTCTACACCTCCATTTTCAGCACTCATTTGTAGTTAAGCAATCATTATTGCTTTCTCACTGCTAGATAATATATGTCTTTCATAAACAAATATAAAAGAACTTCCCAGGGGAATGAAATGTGTCTTTAAAAGCAGTATAAGAAGACCCAAGATATGTTATAAATCTTAGCATAATGATTCTAGGGGAAAAATTTATCAAGGGTCGAAGTGAAAATTGAAGTTTCATATTAAAATGGAATAGGTTTTTTTATGGTCATATTCGACTAGGGGAATTGATAACATTCAATGAGTTTTTTTTTTTTTGAGATTTTAATACTCTGGTCCTTTAATAACTCGCCACCTAAAACCTGCCAAATTGCTGTTTTAGACAATGGAAGACATTTTTTCGGGGGGAAAAGCTCAAATCGAGTTTTTAAAACTCAAGTCAAATTCGAGTTTTCGGTTTGATCCTATTGACCAGAGTTTTTTTGAGTTCATGGGAGTTTTTAAAAACTCCCATGAATTCAACCCTTGATTAATCTGCCTTTTCGGGCCTGTGTTTATAGTGTTGCAATATCATAGTGCTGGTCATTCAAAGTTAAAGGAGAATCCAACCCGTAACATAAAATTCCCTAAGGCCCTACCCTATGTAGACCCCCCTCCCTCCTCCCCACAGCCTAGCTGCCACCCCTGGGGCAAATGTCCCTTACTTTCAGCGTATGAGAATTTGCTTTGTATCCACCCATTTTTACTGACGTTGCCAAAAATTCTAAATTCAATTCAGCAAAATGCAATAAAAATAAATTTTAAAAAATATCAAAAATGTTTATATTTTGCAACAATGCAATTAATTTCAGCAAAGAATTACATACTGGTTTTCGATCTTTTAATAGATTGATCATAACAAATGGCAGTTGGGTTGCTATGGGTAACTGTATATACATTCTCGCCTTATTTGCATTTAAATACCAGTGAGAGCTGCCAGGTTACTTTCATCAGCAATGAGTAGGAAACACATTTTAGAACTAAAATTAAAATTTCTTAATGATATTTTTACTTTTCCCAGGGACAAAAATATACTCTTTTGGGACCATCACCCCTTGGCTACAAATAATTACAATTGTCTTTTAAATGAGGTTTCACTTCTGCAAGTGCTAGACTAGCTATATTCCACCGTTAAAAGCCTTAGGCATTCAAACTCATATTTGGGATTAACAATACAGGTATGTGTTCGAACACATGCAATGTCAATTCAGACTCTTGCTTTCACTCCAGGAAATTCATAGTACAGGTGTATAATATACTCTAGAATAATAATTTGATTCACTAACATTATGGGAGACAATTTGTTTAGCAGCGATTAACCCTTTCCGTTAAAGGAATAATTCACATGTCCTAGAATCCTTCTTACAAAAACATGCAGGCAGCAAATTACGTGGCAGACTGGATGATAACTAGCATAGAATCATGATGATATTCTATCTAGCATTAAGATTTATCTAGTTTCCAGTTAAGTCAACTATAGAGCATTTGGAATTTCAGGTTGGAGAGTGCAGTAATAAAAAGGCAAACAGCGCAAAAAAACAAAAAATTTAAGAACCTTTGCTAATGGTCTCGGAATTTATAAAGCTAACTTAATCAGGATTAATCTCTTGTTGCCAATTGGGTGCTATGGATTACTACCCTGCCATCAATATGTCACCAACCTTGCTGAGTCATTGTGTTGAGATCTCCTTGTTCATGTATGTATTTAAAGGGGTGGTTCACCTTCAAGTAAACTTTTAGTATATTGTAGAATAGCCAATTCTAAGAAACTTTTCAATTGGTCTTCATTATTTATTTTTCATAGTTTTTTAATGATTTGCAATTTTCTTCTGTTTCTTTGCAGCTTTCAAATGGGGGTCACTGACACCATCTAAAAACAAATGCTCTGTAAGGCTACAAATGTATTGTTACTTTTTATTACTTATTCTATTCAGTCCCTCTCCTATTCATATTCCAGTCTCTTATTCAAATCAATGCAGGGTTGCTAGGGTAATTTGCACCCTAGAAACCAAATTGCTGACACTGCAAACTGGAGAGCTGCTGAATAAAAAGCTAAATAACTCAAAAACCAAAAACAATAAAAAATGAAAACCAATTGCAAAATGTCTCAGAATATCACTCTCTACATTATACTAAAAGTTATCTCAAAGGTGAACAACCCCTTTAAATGAAAGCTTGCAACTCCTAGATTAAGTTCAGGTCAAGGAAAATGATGCACTGCAGAGCACTGAAATAGGGATTCACTGAATCCAGGATTCGGTTTGGCCGAATCCTTGTGCATAGCCGAACTGACTCTGAATCCTCATTTGCATATGTAAATTAGGTTTGGGAAGGGAAATCACATGACTGACACAAAACAAGGTAACAAGTAAAAAACATTTTTCGTACCTTCTCCTTTCCCGTCCCTAAATTAGAATTCGATTCGGTAATCAGCCGAATCTTTCCCAAAGGATTTGGCAGATTCTCAAAACAGGGATTCGGTGCATCCCTACACTGAAAGGACACTGGTATTCACAAGAGTGTTTACACCTGGGGCTCCCTACTTTTGCGAAGTTAAAAGCATCAGATCATATGCCATGGCATATGAAACTTCCCTGCATTACACAGTGAAAAACAGTATTATATCTTAGAGGTAGTCACTTTGTTTGCACAAGGAAAGCAACTTTCTAATATACATAAATGTCAAGTTACTTGCAAAATAACTATTTAAAGTAGAATCTGTTGTTTCTTCTGCACTACTGATTTTAACACATGAAGCAATGGTATACAAGTGAGCCGAGGTCAAATGCAAGGTACTGTGGCAACCGGCTGCAGGAGAGCAGTCTTGTTTCAAGAGTTTGATCCAGCAGTGCAGTCAGGCTAAAAACAGGATGTTCGACTGTAATTACACTTACAAAAAGCTTTTTTAAATTAAACTAAAATGTGAAATTTGTGCATATGGAATTGACACAGACTTTCATTATGCCAAAAAAAAAAAAAAAATTAGAGACATTCTCCTTTAATCATGGACGATTGAGGTCCGTTTTCAGTGGATGAGATGCTGGGCGTGAAAAACGGATGCGACAGGAACAAGGTAAGTGATAGAAAAGTAGGATGGAGTTGCAGGGTTGATGCGACGCGACTGTCGGATGAAAATGCTCCAAGCCGCATCTTCATCAGATAGTTGTGTCAGTTGCATCAACCCTGCGACACCATCCGACTTTTCTATTACTTACCTTGTTCCTGTCGCATCCGTTTTGGCGCCCATCGTCGCATCCGCCAGAAACGGACATCAATCGTCCATGTAGTCCTGCCCTAAGATTTTCTACATTTTCTTGCTTTGAGAACTTTACATGGTAAAACCCACTGAACCTGTGAGCAAGACTAAGGATGTTTTTTTTTTTGGTTTAATATTTTGCACTGCCTCCTATAAAAACGAAATAACCTTAGAACAAGTTACAATTACATGTGTGTTACCGCTTTCATTAAAGTTATACAAGCAATATTTTATCAATACAAATTAATTTGCTCTGCCACAGCAAGATCATTTGCTATCTGTAACCTTGTTATGAACTAAGGGATGCTCTGGCCAAGATGTTTGATCTCAAAGGGGAGCATGAACTGAGAAAAAAAAAACCACTGTCCTGTGAAGCAAGAGTAAAATCATTTAATCTGATAATCTAATCTCTTGGATGTACTTTTTCAAACTTCTGGTTAACAACATTCATCACATGAATATATTAGTGCCCCTACAGATCTGTAGACTGTAATACAGCCAGTAACACCTGGAAGCAAACCCTATAACTGCAGGGAGAAACCAAGCTGTTTTACACCATGGACACACATTATAAATGGAGATTCCAGTCCACAACACGAGAAATGCAAGTCTTAGATAAAAGTTAAACCAAAATTGCTACATCTAATCGCTTGGCTGGATACAAGATACAGGTGGCGAAGTTAGTTCCCATCCTTCCCAACGTAGACAGGTAGAACTTTCAAACCTGGGGAAGGGTGGTGTTCTGGGAGGGCGCATAAGGGGTTGATTGTTGAAACACTGGAAAGAGATAGAAGTTTTATTAAGTGCTGAATGAGTTCTTTGATTTGAACATCCCAGCATTTTGGTGTGATAAGCATTGGTGTGATTTAAAGGTGCTTTGTGGCACAATTTGGTGGAATTTGTGAATTGAACATTAAGTGATTACTACCTTCGCTCACCCCCACCTACTGATATAGTTATTAGTATGTGTTTGGATTTTAAGTATATGGTCCTGCACAGCAACTAATTAATTATGCTGTGAGTCACATGTGTCGGTCTAGCCTGGAAAGGATTTTAGCATATAAATATTAAAAGCTAAGTTTTAAATACAATGTTGCAACTGTAACCTGAACTGGCTGGCTACTTAATTGCTGGAGGGAATATCTTGTATCCAGCCAATCGATTAGATGTAGCAATTTTGGTTTAAGTATTATTTGGAATATTACCAGCCTGCAGGTTAACGATTGATTCTGACTTGTAAAGACATCCTATACCTGTTTCTTAGATAAAAGTACAACGCCTCAAATTAACTCTGAAAGTTACAACGCACACAACCACCCTAGCCTATATAAATAATCCATTGACAGGAAACCTGTTAGCACTGAAACTAACCCCCCCCCCCAACACGAAAAAAAACTATGATAGTCCATACATACGATGTATGTTTTACAAATCACCAGCAACAGGCATACGAAATCAAACCAGTTGTATGTCACGTCAACGTTAAAACTAACACGTTTATATACGTAATTTACCCAACTCACCTCCATTTTCACGGCCTGAGACTCCCCTTCTTTTCAATCACACTTCCCTGCCTCTACAAAGATGGCGAGGCATTCGCTTCCGGTAAAAGGGATGAAGCCATATTGGTAGAGGAGAGTTGCTGTCCATTCTACATTCTATAGTCTAACAATGGGCTATGAGGCAGCCATAGAGTCTATTCGTGAGAATGGAACGCTAATCTAATACAATAGAGTCAACATCCGGCTTAGTCAAGAGCGTCGCTACCAGCCCTAAAGCTGATACCTAAGAAATAGAGAGTCTTTTCCGGAAACAGAGATGAGAATTCGTGGCAAGAACGTCTCTCTGGGAGCTCTTAGAATAAGGCAGTTGAAAGAAAGCCACCTCCCCGCAATCACCTGCCTTGGTGGCTTTGACGATTGCCATCATGTCGTATGCATACCTCTTCAAGTATATTATTATTGGTGACACAGGTGCGTGCTTATTTTTACATGATTTTGTCTCTTCGCTTAGGAATGTCAGGTGCTATTGATATGGTATCTTTGATTTTCTTGCATTTATATACTATGTAACTTTATAAGAATATTCTGCAAAAATTTTTTTTGGTAAATTGCAGCTATTAATGTTGAATGATCTTTGCAGATGTTTTCAAAAGGAATGCAATTACTACAGATTGTATATTGTGTGTGTGTATTCATAAATACATGTTGTAATTGTATTTTTTGTGAAACTGTAAAAAAAAAAAAAAAAGCATTCATTGTTAAAAGCTGCAATTAACTGCACATCAAAATCTGCTATACAGTGATTGATAGGAGCAACATTCTGACAATATAATTGAAACCTGATGCAGTTTGTACATGGCTTGTTTTCATGCTCAGATGCCAGATCCCCACAATTTGCCCTATGGATAACCAAAAAAAAATTTTTTGGATTTAACACAATACAATACAATACAATGCAATTTTATTAAATTAAGAGCCGTGTTTTCTACAGTTCAACTTTTTAGGAACCACGTAAAACAGGATTGGTTGGCTGGACGAAAACACAGCTCTGCTGCATAGTTACAAGAATCCGTAGCAGAGAAAAAAACCAATGGAATCTTTTAATTTATGTAAATTGAAATGGTACCATTAAATCTGCTATCATGTTTTGAAAATACTGTATTGCTTTGGAGTTCCTCTTTAATCCTTGTTCTGCATTTTTACCAAATGTGGCCTTGTAAAATTACTTTCGGAGTGTTCCCAAAACTGTTAGTGTAGCAGACCGCTCGTTCTTGTCATTTGGCTGAGCTACAACTACGCATTCAGATAAAAGAAGTAGGAAAAATTAATCCGATGATGTTCCGGCCATTAATTAGCAGACAGTGACATAACAAATGTTATGTCCGACAAATAGCAGTGACAATAACCTATGTATATATTCAGAAGAAGGGATTTCTAGATGCATATAAATCTGACAATGAGTGCTGATCCCTCCTTCTGAATCTATGCACCGGCATCTACTTACCTATATTTTCGAATTTCCGGGAGCACCTGGGTATATATCCTAATGGTAAGCGTGTGCAGTATGTATAGGTATTACATGCAGAGATCTTATCGGTAACAGACATAAATCTTTTAGCCTGTCCGATCAACTACGACCGATCGCTATGGTACAATAAATGTTTGGACACTCCACTCACGATTTTCGTTTCTTTCCACTATATCTATGCGTCTATTGCTAGCTTAAAGGAAACATGTCACCTGACAAAATTATTCCAAATCCTATTTTATCATATTTTATCATGTTAGTCAGGCAAAATGAAATAAATTATACAGTGTAATTAATGTTCAATCTTGTTTTCTTCAGTCTGGGAATTCATAATTATAGCAAGCAGGCAGGAGCCATTTTGTGGACGCCTTAATAAATCTCGTTTGTGCACCAGAATGGGGGACCTGATGTCCATCCCCATGCACTAGTTACTCAATTGAATGGTGAAGAGAACGTGAATGTGGGGAGAACAGGGACATCTAGGAAGTACTGAATGGAAAGTGAAAGTAATTGTAAATGGAAAGTAAAAGGCATAGAAGAAGGACAATCAATATTTGATTGACATCTTATATTGTTTAATGAATTTACAACTATGAATGCTTTAATAAAAATGATTTTGGATTGCATGTCTAATTTGAAAATGACTTTTATTATACAGCTTTTTAGGTCTGGGTGACGGGTCCACTTTAAGACTTTCTCACTGTCTGATAACCTACTGCAGGTATTGTATACAGTAGCGGTATGGGATCAGTTTTTCGGAAACCTGTGATCCAGAAAATACAGGAGGGCAGTCTCCCATAGAAGAAAGAATTCCCTTTTCCCCTTTGTTCTTCATTAGAACTACAATATAATTAATCCTCATTAGAGCCTAAATAATCCTATTGGTTTCATTTTCATTTTAAGTAAACTTAATGTATAGAGATCCAAATTACAGAAAGATCCCATATCTGGAAAACCCCAGGTTAACCAGTCCTATACTTCTACATCAAAAAAGGATAAGTTATGCTTTTAGTACATGTAATATGTGATTTATTTCTCTTTATTGTCCCCACAAATACACTCTTGTATTTCCTTACAGCCAAGTCAGTACATAGAAGAGATACCTACAGTGACCTTCAGTTAGCATATGGGTTAACATAACGAAAATGAACACCAACAAAGAATATAAAAAATCAATACACAGTGAGTGAACCAGGGTCTGAGTGTCGAGGAGAGGGCTAAGACCCATATTTTGTATCAGAGACAATAAGCTTCTATTCTGCTAACTTGAGGAGACATTTGTTTTTTGAATAAGAACCAAGTATGAAGTTTTCCTAACAGGTCATGAACAAGATGAATGTAAGAGGGTATACAATGTTTGGGTGTTACTAAGGTGAACCTCATTTAAGGACAAGGAAAGTCTAAACTAGTATAATGCTAGAAATTCTGTATTTTGTATACTAAACATAAACTTACTGCACCACAAGCCTAATCTCACAAATGATTAATGCTTTCAAAATTGGCCACAGGGGACTGGCATCTTGTAACTTGTTATACATCTTTGCAAGGCCAAGACTGTGCACGTGCTCAGTGTGGTCTGTGCTGCTTAGGGATTGTCCTAAATGATCAAAACAGCACAAGCATATAATATCTGCCAGAAGCCGATACAGCAAGTCTGATTAATAATCAGAATTAGACTGCACTGGGTCCTGTGTTGTCATGTAATCTAATGTGGATTTTGTATTGTTAAATACAAACTTTCTCCAATTCTGCAGAACCAGGTGGCTGCAGCAAAATAATCCTCCAAATAGAATCACAATTTATCCTTTTAAATCTGGCTCCATGATCTTCGCCTCTGCTGCTGGAGTTGGAAACATTAAAGGGGATGTAAAGGAAAAAAATCATGACTCTACAGGGAAGCAAAGCTGCTGGAGTTCTGAAAGGCTGGGAAGTAAGGCAGGGGCTCCACCTGCTGTTTATATGTATGATTGTTTCCCAGCCCAGCAGTTAGGGACCGTCTCCCAATTCCTATCCAAAGCAGTAAATGAAGGGAGAATTTCACTGCATACAGTCATGTTTCTTATAAAAATGGTACACATTTTTAAATCAAAGTAAATTGGAGAGATTTTTTTTTAGATTTAGATGTTTGCATTTACATGCCCTTTAACCATGGGAATTGTTTTCTGGTCTATGGAAAAATGAATGTAGTTGTTGGAAATGCTTTCCTAGGAGGGATCTTAAGTGGAGTAATATAGTTAGTAGGGAGAGCGAGAGAACAAATATGTATGGTATCTCTTATCTGGAAACTAATTATCCAGAAAGATCCAAATATGGGAAGGCCATCTCCCATAGACTAGATTGTCAGACAATTACATTTTTAAAAATGATTTCCTTTTTCTCTGTAATAATAAGAGAGCACATTATAATTGATTCCAGCTAAGCTATAATTAGTCCTAGTTAGAGGTAAAATTATACTACCGGGTTTATTTAATGTTTAAATGATTTTTATAGAGTTAATGTGATCTAAATGAAAGACCCCTTATCTGGAAAAACCAGGACCCTGAGCATTCTGGAAAATATGTTCCATATCTTTACTAAATTGGAAAGCTTGATTTACGTGTGCTTATTTACCAGCCTGACTGCAGTGGTATATTGGGCCTCTGTACAGCTAGGTGAAATTGGCAGGGCAAACATGAAATCAGCTGGAGTAGATCTTGGTAAGACCTTTTCAACACAACCTTAGGAGAAGTATCTGAAAAAGCAGCATCATGCAGCTATCCATTCTGAGAATAGTCATAACCTTATGCTTACCAGGTGATACACAGTAGGCGAAGACTAAGGAGTTTCGTGTGATAGCAGGCGCAGTATTTCCTCCAGGTATATATGTTTGCTTTACAACAGCAGATGAGTGATTGCTACCTGCTTGCTGGTGGAAGTGGAGAAAACCTTGGTTCTCATTATTTCATTACAACCCAGTGCGTTTTTTTTATTTTTTAGTAATGTGCGATACATTTGCAGATGCTTAATTTGTATTTATTTTGATAAACGTCAGACAAGTTTTAAACCCAACCAGGAAATATTTCAAGGCAATCTAGTGGGAAGGGTGTGCTTAGTTAAAGATCTATAGTCACTATATTATTCCCCCCAACATACAATGAGCAAAAGGCAAATCCATTATCCCCAAATTCATCAAAGGGATTCTGTCATGATTTTTATGATGTTTCTAAATTACACTATTTACATATTTACATTCATTCTACCATGTAAAATGTATTTCCTAACCCAACAAGTGTGTTTTTTAGTTGTAATATTAGTGTGTAGGCAGCCATCTCAGGTCATTTTGCTTGGTCATGTGCTTTCAGAAAGAGCCAGTGCTGCACTGTGGAACTGATTTCAGAAAGGCTATTGTTTCTCCTATTCCATGTAACTAAATGAGTTGCAGTGGGACATGTATTTTTACTATTGAGTGCTGCTCTTATCTACCAGGGAGCTGTTATCTAGTTACCTTCCCATTTTTCTACTGGTGACCTGCCGGGGAGTGATTATATTACCAACTTGCAGTGCAGCAGTAAAGAGTGACTTATCAGAGCATAAGTCACATGACAATATGTCTAGCCCCATATCAGAATTCAAAATTAAATATAAAAAAAAAATATGTGCTCTTTTGAAAAATTTCAGTGCAAAAGTCTGCTGGAGCAGCACTACTAACTTATGCATTTTGAAAAAAAAAAAGTTTTTCCCATGACCATGTCTTGTTAAAGACAATAAGAGGCAAAGATTTCTGTGATTTCTGTCACCACAGACCCCCTTAGCCTTCCAAAAAGTAGGTTTCCTGAAGTATTGAGAAAATTTCAGCATTGTGGAGATCCAAATATATTTAGAAATAAATGATATTGCTAAACTTACTCCCATGCCCACTTAGTGGTAGGCTTGAGAATAGCACCCAAGGCAGATAAAAACCTTGGGTTGCAGCGACTACATCAGGGGTGTCCAACCTTTTGGCTTCCCTGGGCCATTTTGGAAAAAAAAAACATTGTCCAGGGCCACACATGAAATACACAATCACTTCTGATTTGTAAAAGTAAAGAAAATGCACAGGAAAGAACTACAATACCAGTTGGATAACCAGATAGAGCTATACACTGGAATATGGGACATTTGGATATTAAAAAGACTTATATTATTATTACTACTAACTGGGCAATGGGCAGAATTGACCCTCCTGCCTACTCCTATATCCTTTGCAATATAACGTTTCCTCGGGAACAAAGCAATTCAAGCTGGGCCACATTCACATTCATCTGGGGAAGCATGTGGCCCTCGGGCCACAGGTTGGACACCATTGGACTACATTCAGTAAAGGTGGCCATATATTGGCATATTTAAGCTGCCGATATAGGTCCTTTAGACTTATTATCCCTGTATATGAGGGCTTTCGACGGGTCTCCTCAATCAATCTCTTTCCAAAAATAGTCCAAATAATGACCAGAGAGGTTTGAATTCTCTATGGCAGAGGTCCTCAAACTTGGCCCTCCAGCTGTTAAGGAACTACAAGTCCCACAATGCAATGATGGAGTCTGACAGCCACAGTCAGGCAAATGCATTGTGGGACTTGTAGTTCCTTAACAGCTGGAGGGCCAAGTTTGAGGACCACTGCTCTATGGGATCGAGGACCACATCGGCTAGTTCCTTTCTAGAGCCAACACGATATCGCCCTGCCATTGGTGGGAATATCGGGTAAAGATCTGCATGTTTGGCAACCTCGCTATACGAGTGGATCTTGTCCATATGAAAGTTCAGAATTTACTCTGTGTGATATAGACAGCAGTATAATAATACCTTCTGATGTTTGATTTAATTTTGTTTGTTTCTTTTATTTTTAAAATAAAAATAAAGTAACTTGGAATATCAACTGCAGTGTGGTTGATTAAGTCAGGACAGATGATTAACAGAAGATGCTCAATTAACCAAATCCTCTTGACTTGATACTAAAGTTAACAAAAAATTAACAACTTTGTAGTTGATCTGGTTTTGGGTGGAAGTAGCATATTCAATTCAAAGTTAGAAATAGAATGGAAAGACTGTAATCCTATATCTGCATATATCGAGCTGGTTTGGAAAATCCATTTGGTTAATGGGTGTAGTCTCCCAGCGGCTCTGTGTAGACCTACATTAGAATAGGTTTGTTGGACACTGTGCCAAATTAGGCAGAGATCTGCTTGTTTGCCCAACTCGCCAAATAAGCAGACCTATTTGTGCAAGGTCAGGTTTAATTTCACATCTTGGTTCTATCTGGTTTAGCTAGCTCCTATAACGAGAATTTGCTGCTTTCAGAGAAAACATAGACATCAAAGAAATTCAGAACATTCTAGCATCAAGATATCCATCATGACATCTAACATCATGACATCTAACAATACAAGGTCCACTCTGGAAATGTGGATACTGAGGATGTTGTCATGAATGTCTGCTTCAAACAATGTAGTGAACAATATTTAACACCGCATACTTTTTATTTTTCCCCAGGTATCTGCTAATGATTGATGTCCCTAAGTTTCTATTGTTCATGTTAACTTGACTTTGTGGCTAATGTATACATAGTGCATAAAGTACATTTCCTTTGGTTCTGACCACTTAATGTCCATTAAAACGGTGTGATTTATTATTTTATGTGTGCTAGTTTACAGAGTTGCAGCAAAATTTCTTAAACGGTTGTTCACCTTCCAAACACTTTTTTCTGTTCAGTGGTTTTCAGATTGTTCTCCATAAATAAAGACCTATTTCAATTACTTTCCATTATTTATCTTTTACTGTTTTTCCAAAATCTAATAAAGTTGAATGTTGGTGTCTGTGGTGTTTGAGTCTGGCAGCTCAGTAATTCAGGTGCAGACTCTAAACTGAAACAATTTTGCAAGATTTAATTGATACATTTCACAGCAACATCTCTGGATTATTAGCAACTATTGTATCAATTCTAAAAGCTGCCTGTAATGAAACCCAGAGATTCTGCTCAGCAGGGACAAAGATAAGAATTGTGTCCATTAAATGTATCAGTTTAGAACAGTTGGGGGGGGTCGGCTGCTTTAGAAGGTGAAAAATTACACTTTACACTTCAATGTTAGAAAAACGGTTACAAATAGAAAATAGGCAGTAATTAGAAAAAGTTATTTCTAGTGTTCTATCTGAAAACAACTAGTTGTTTGAATGTGGACAACCCCTTTAAAGGGTTTTTTTTTTTTTTTTGCATCACCAGAATTCTGTGCAAGGATGTGCATCTGGCAGTCAATAGTGTTTAAGTAAATATGTCTGACAAAGGGTGGTTTGACTGCCCAAACTTTATCTCACTGTTGCACTCTCTGTGGCCAAATAAAACTGGGTGTTAACCTTTCAGCATGAAGTTGTGTGAGATCCCTTCACTGCAGATCAGTTACTAGTGGACCATTCATCATACAATAAAAGTGCCAGTGGGTGCAGTGCTTAGTAGACCCTCAGACTAACTGGCTGCCCAATGAAGATTTTAAGTGCAGGTTGTCACCTGTGAGGGTGCTAACAAAGATGCAGCCTGCACGTACTGCAGTTATTATTCATCCACTAGGTGGATTGTTATTCTGTGCAGATTTCTACTGTTGGTCTACACAGTGCTTAACCCCAGCACAATTGACCTCTATGTTGTATTTGAACAAATGTACCAAATATATACAGTACATAAATATACGGTGTGTTTATACACTTACATTCCTGCATTTATTTTGTCTCATAGGTGTGGGGAAATCGTGTCTGCTTCTTCAGTTTACAGATAAGAGGTTCCAGCCAGTTCATGACTTAACAATTGGTAAGCCAAGTTCTAAACCGAAAGCTTTGTGACTCCCAGTGAAATACCCAGAGAAAGTACCTGCTACAGGGCTGTAGAAGGTACATCTAGGTTATGGGAGAAGAGTGGCCAAGTGCCTTAAAGTGACCGAAAGAAACACTTAAAGGAAAAATAAAGCTTAACTAAAGAAGTAGCTAGAAATACTGTACATTATCTTTTAGGCTTTTGTACCAGCCCAAGGCAACCACAGCCCTTTAGCAGCGAAGATGTACACAATATACTGAATATATATAATATAAATGTCAAAATATAAGGCTAATTAGTAACTAATACAGATAATTACTACATGGCAACACAGAAACCAGTGCAAGTAGAAACCAGAATTTAATAATCTGGTTTGGCTTCATCAGCTTATATTACAGACAGACATACACCATTTTCTGCTTGACAATTTGCGACAACCACTAAGCTCAACAGCTGCTCAGAGTCCACTGAGCATGTGAGTGTCACAGACACTTTCCAAGATGGTGACCCCCTGTGACAAGTTTGAAATTCTGGATCATTGCTGTGATTGACAAGCTGAAACTTTAAGATGGTGCAAGAAGTTCATTATATAACCCAAATTCATTTTTAGGGGTTAGTTCATAAATATATGACTTTATCCAGCAGCAATTTGTAACTGTTTCTCTTTCTTGCTTTCTTTCCCCACAGGAGTTGAGTTTGGTGCACGCATGATAAATATTGATGGGAAGCCTATCAAACTACAGATATGGGACACGGTAAGAAGGCATACTAACCACAGTTTTGTTATGACCTCTGCAACTGTGAAATGTTTATTTAATTGGCCCTGTTATTTTGGCTTTGCGTAGTGTGAGTAGTGCAGTTTGAAGGTCCAATCCATGCAGTCTGGTACATACTAGTACATACATAGTATATACTGTTTTTTTTACTGTCTGACATGTCGAGATTATTTCCAGAATTCATTCTTGATTGTCCTGTTATTTTTTTTAAATTGTCAATGAATTGCTTTACATATTGCACTTTGTGAGCTTAAAATTAGATAAATAGATTTAGTTTAAGTTGTTGCTGATGTATTAAAGAAGAAGTAAAGGTTAAAGGACCAGTAACATCAAACAATTAAATAGTTTTAAAGTAATAAAAATATAATGCAGTGTTGCCCTGCACAGGTAAAACTGCAGTGTTTGCTTCAGAAGCACTACTATTGTTTATATAAGTAAGCTGTTGTGTAGCAATGGGGGCAACTAGTCAAAGGAGAAAAGGCTTAAAAGCAATGAAACCCCCCAGTTGCTAACTCCCTGCCTCACTTCTGAAGCAAACAGATCAGTTTTAACAGTGCAGGGCAACACTACATGATATTTTCTTTACTTTAAAACACTTAAATTTTTTGGTGTTACTGTTCCTTTAAAACTAAGCAAGCCTTATCAGAAAGGTCCGCCTAAATATAACAGTAAACCCTCAAAGTAGTACTGCTCTGAGTCCTCAGTCAAAAGATACACTGCATTTCTTTCCTTCTATTGTGTACACATCGATTTCTGTATCAGACTTACTGCCTTCAGCATGCTCAGTTTGCCCCTCTACCCCACCCCCTTCTCTGCTGTAATCTGAGCCGAGCGCTATAAGTGAGCTGGGAGAGACTCAGACAGGAAGTGATGTCACACCAAGCTAATACTGCAGCTGCTATCCTAGAGCTTTTTACTCAGGTATGGTAAAACATTCTACAGAATAAATATAGCATTCTAGCTTGCATTATTGCAGCTAATCTATTGGCAATAAAAATGCTTCCATAGCTTTCCTTCTCCTTTAAATGTACTGATACATTCTGTAAATTCAGAAGGATGTACGTCTACCACAGTTCTGAATCTAAACCTTAAAATGTATTCTGTGGACTGTATAACACCTCATATTCCTAATTCCAGTACTAATTTTGTGCTGTGTGTCATATTTTGACCTAAAGCCAAAGCTTTTTAATATAATAATATTATTTCATGCTCCAAAATTGTCATATTAGGCTTGTCATCTATAGATGGTGGCTAAAATGACAAACCATACTGAAATGCAAATGCACATTACGATGCAAATATTTATTGGATGGATTTGAGATGGGACTAAGGACTTTAGAGCATTTCATAAATATTAGTTTTAATAATTTGATGTGAATTTAGGTTCAAGAAAGTGGCATTCGGTGGGGTTGGTAAAGGCTGAGCACAAGTATATAAGTTAAGAACAGTGTGGCGAGTGTCTTGCATTGCTGTCCTTGTAACACAAGGTTTCTTGGTTCAGTTCTGTAACTAAGGAATAATAGCATGCAAGTGTTTGTTTTAGTTTTGTTCTTCATTTAATAGCTGATTAAAAGTGTTCACCTTACAAATATTTTTTTTACTTACCATAGTTTTCTAATAGTTCATTAGAGAGAGAGAGAGAGAGAGAGACTATTTTTCAGTTGCTTTTTAATGGTGACCGTTTTTATAATATTACAGTTTCATTTTCACTTCTCATTTCTCCCTGAAGCAGTCTTTAAGGGGAGGGGGGTGGTCATGGACTCTGGAACCAGTCTAGTTTGGTACCTTAGTTGATACATTTCTTTTCTTTGCCCCTTCTAAGCAGAATTCCTGAGTTGTATTAATGGGAGCTGTTTTAATTGATACAATAGTTGCTGAAATTTCATTTCAATGTTTATGAAAAATGTATATCTGCAACAGTCTACCCTGAATTACTGAGTAGCCAAACTGAAACGCCAGAGAGAGAAACATTTGCTTTGATTTTAGAAAAATGGTTTATAAAAAAAAAAAAGGGAGTCTTTTTTATTACTGGCGTACTATCTCAAAACAACTGAACTGTGAAAGTGTTTAAAATGTAAACTATAGTTTTAAGGATAGTCTCCAAAATACTTTTTTAGGTTTGGGGTGCTAATATTAGATGTTGTGGTCACAGGTCTTCTGAAGTACAAGAATTTGCACTTTTCATATAAATAGAGTAAGCTTCTACATGACTTTCTTTACACGTACTAACTCGACAGGCTGCACCTCTCAATGCTCCAGATGCACAACAATGCTCCAGATGAAGGTGCTGGGTAAATTAGTGTCACCCCTTAATGCTGTGGCTCTTCCATTTGGGGGGTTAAATTAATTAAATTCTCTTCAACTTCTGTTTTCTACTACAAAGGCTGGACAAGAGTCGTTTCGTTCAATTACAAGATCTTATTACCGAGGTGCTGCTGGGGCCCTGCTAGTGTATGATATAACAAGGTAAGAACAGGTTTCACTAGTGCACTAGTTCATGTACACATTTCAGAAAGAGCCTGTGATGCCCAAAATTGTGTGGGAGCCTTTTTCAATAATGTAGTTATGCACACTAGATCCACAGAGTTAAAACCCCTTGGGGGGGGGGGGGTAGTCCCAAGACCACATAATGCAGTGTCCAGTGCCTTATTTTACTTAAAACACATTCATATATAGTCCTAACAGCATTCAGTATCATTTCTATGAGCTGTGTTTTGTGAACCAGGAAGTTTATAATCATTGTGCAGGGGGAAGTTCAGATTAAATTAACCTTTTTGTATGTTACAGATGGACCTCATCTGCTGCTTTCTAACTGGTTGCCATTATTTTATTTTGAATATTTTTCTTAATTTTTAGCATTTCTGTCCTGCCTAGTTCTAGCCTGCAAATGAAAACACTTTCTGCTTATAGGGATCAATGACCCCAGCAACCAGTAAATAAATTGTTATAAATTTTTAATGATGATCTAATTGCTGCCTTCTTAGTCCATTTCACTAACGCTTCCCATAATTGTTAGTAGCGTTTGCAGTGCTATTTCTGTATGTTATGCAACAGCTATGGTGACAGTCCCTTATAATGTATTCTTGTCTAGACTGTACAATAATTTTTTGCTCCTCTTTAAGACGGGAAACCTTTAGCCATCTCACATCCTGGCTAGAAGATGCTCGCCAACATTCCAGTTCAAATATGGTCATAATACTGATTGGAAATAAAAGGTCAGAAGGGCTTTTTTTTTCTATGTCGCTGTAGATTTCATGTATATAATCTGTCTCTTAATTTGAGCATTGTGTGCCTCCTTTTTCTGTTTCAGTGATCTTGAGTCTCGTAGAGATGTTTCTAGAGAGGAAGGGGAAGCTTTTGCTCGGGAACATGGTCTCATATTTATGGAGACCTCTGCCAAAACTGCAGCTAATGTGGAAGAGGTGAGAATGAATTTGTTGACCTATTTGCTCTGGTTTACTTTTCTCTGAAAACTGCTTTTAATACTACCATTATTTTTAGCTTCTTGCTAGCCAAGGATGATGGGACTGGTGGTTTAACAGGAGTCAAGCAGTTGGGCTTACACTGAGGGGGCAGATTTACTAAATTCACATGAAGTTCAATCGAATTTAAAATAGATTCGAATTTTCTACTGCGAATGCGCCCGAATTTCACAAAGTCTTCCAATTACGATTTCTTAGTGAAATCGGAAGACTTTGTGAACTTCGGAGTTTCACTTCGTGAAATCGGAAGGCTTGCACATGCACTGCCGACGGCGTTCGATCCAGGAAGAAGACGTTGAAGAAGAAGATGGATCCTGTGAACTACG
>CM044432.1:126619384-126643299 GCA_024363595.1 Xenopus borealis
GGTTTCCCAGGGGGCTGTATGTTGGAGTGCTGGGGTATTCTTGTTTTTAATTTGTATATGTATATAGATGCAACTTCTAAGGTGGGTGGGAGTAGCATTTAGGTTCCCCTGCATCAATAGGCACACTGCACACATTTTAAAAGAGAAGGCTTGATGGACCGAGGAGTGCCGAATGCAACAATGCAGAAGCCCACAGAGCACCTTTTAAAGCAAGTTCTCTTATTGTTTGGGATTTTTTAATGCAACCTTGTACAACTGAAGCAACACTTTGAGGTAGTAAATGACCCCTATAATGTTAACTTATGTCAACTTTAGAAAAGCATATTATGTCTTTAGAAATACAAATATATGTATAATCTAAGGCTTCTCTGAGCACATACCTCATGGGGGTTGGATAAGGGAAATTTGTGTCATATTTCCCTTCATTTTCCTTTATTGTAGAATTCCCTGTCAGACTGTGTCCCTATTCAGGCTCTCCCTTTTTTAACATTTGTGAAAGGCCAAGCCCCCAAACACACACTTCTTTATAACAAGCACATTACCTCTGACATAGAGTTCACCAGGAAATAATGATACAGCTCATACTTTGGAAGTTGAGACTGGAGATTTTTCTGGTCTTGTTACTAGTAAAAGTCTTTTTCTTAATTCATGATATTACTTGAGTCAGCCTAATAAATTCCCAATGTCATTCTTCCCATTATATGTACATGAATATTACTGTTAAAGGGGTAGAACACCAAAAGTAATGACTTCATTGAATTCATTTTAACTATTTTTCTAACAATGAAGTCTAAAGTCTATTTTCACCTTCTAGAAGCAGCTTAGTAAGGACTATAATGAAGTTAGAATAAAGGGTAAAATCTAGCCAGGAGCGCTGCTTACATATTATGTATACGGTTGCCACCTGGCTGGTATTTTACCGGCCTGGCCGGTATTTGTGATGGTTGATCCCAATGTTATTAATAGTAAAAAAGTATAAATATATAGGAAGGCCAGTATTTTTTTTCCAGAATAGGTTGCAACCCTATACAGTGTTTTAAACAATGTGACGTGCAGCTAGGGTTGCCACCTGGCTGGTATTTTACCAGCCTGGCCGGTATTTTTAATGGCTGAGCCTAATGTTATTAATAGGAAAAAAAGATAAATATATATGAAGGCCTGTATTTTTTTCAAGAGAAGGTGGCAACCCTACATGCAGCTATAATCATACTATTTAGTTTACTATTTAACAAAGTGATATTATACCTACGTAGGGTTGTCACCTTTTCCTGAAAATAATACCGGCCTTCTTATATATTTATCTTTTTTTCCTATTAACAACATTGGGATCAACCATCAAAAATACCAGCCAGGCCGGTAAAATACCAGCCAAGTGGCAACCCTACAGCTACAAATAGGGTTGCCACCTTTTCTTGAAAAAAATACCGGCCTTCCTATATATTTAACTTTTTTTCCTATTAATAACATTGGGATCAGTCATCAAAAACACCGGACAGGCCAGTAAAATACCGGCCAGGTGGCAGCCCTAGCTACAAACCCATTTTCATGAAACACAATAGAGGCAACAAAATGAAGAAAGCCCAAATAAAAAAAGATTTTTATCAGCCACTGTCTGAAATAATGGTTGTAACAATCAATACATAGAAATCATCCAGGGCAAATTCTTATTGCCATTATTTTGTATTCTGCCTTTTCTTGTTTCTGTTCCATGTTCTGTATTTTTATTTCTGAAAAAAAGAAAAATAAATAATTTGTAAAAAAAAAATTTAAAACATGAAACTACAAATATTGTCAGTCCGATATTGGATATCATAAAGCAATCCGTTGTCGTGTTTTTAAACCTGATTATGTATATTATAAAGCAAGCCATTCCCGTGTTGTTTAAACCTGATTTTGATTTATGAACTGGCATCACAAAGACAGCCTTCCTGCAAGGACCCCTTGTCCTCTTTCAAGGCACTTCCTGAAGGGTCACTCTAGCTTATCCGTCTACGTATTGACGCATTTAATTGACATCCATATTGACCAATAATATGGTGGCATGGGCGGGCTTTAAATTCGCAATCTCGGCTACCATTGGTCAGCAGAGCCCGGGATGTAGAGAGCAAAGTGAGTCTGCGCTGCGCTACACAGCCATGCTCTACATAGCCGGGACCAGCTCATAAAGGGTCAACAGCGGCCGGCACCCGGACAGAGTGACGTCACAGGTGAGACGGAACGTTTGACGTCAATGAGGGGGGTCACAGGTGAGACTAGAGGGAGGGGGGATGACCTCACATCTCCGGTGTTTATACACACCCACGTACGTATAATATATAGAGATGTGGGATATCACGTGTTCAATCATAACAACTAAATGCCTGTTACTCAAAGATGAGACTAGTAGCATCTGGTCATTGGACTTCCATTCTGACGTGAATCACGACTGGAAAGTAAAATGTGGCTGGTGTATATTTGCAAACTGTTCCGTCTTTTGTTTCATTAGCCGGGTTACATTCACAAGAAATCCAGGATAGATAACTGATGTGCAGGGTATATACCACCAATAGTGTGGTTCTTGAGATACAATAATTGTTCAGCTATGTGCATTGACATATTGTTGTTAACAGCTTTTGTGTCCTGTGGGCAGCTAGTCAGTTTTATGCATGAAATAACTACGGTTAACTCCACCTGAATAATGCTTTAATTAGGTAAGGATAATACCAAATAAATATTAAAAGCAAACCCTGAGGAGAACAGAATTGATGCAGAAGGTTTATCTTCGTCTTACAATTCTCTTAATTTTCTGCTCTATCTGCCCTTTTGTTCCAACTGTATAGCAGAAGTTACTTATCCAGGCCTGTTAATCAGTTTGCTTCTGCTGTATTGTTTCAGGAGTTAGCCTGTTATTGTTCCTTTTTTTTTTTTCTTTTTTTGCTTGCACAGGAAAATCCTTTTCTTGGCACTTCAATGCACATTTCATGTTCCTTTCTGGCAAAATCCCGGAGTTGTTTTAGGGAAGTCTCTATACAGTATATTCTCTAGACTGATCACATTGGGAAGTTTGTACTGTAGTCTATTTCATTGGCCAAAATTTTGAAGGCAAATAAACACATTCACTAATCGATTTCATTATATTCTGCTTGGGTGTACTCGTGCGGTCTGAGTTGCGTTTCAAACACTATGCATTGCCATGCGTTTGTTTGGATGCAGCATACTGCATTTTCTTGTGCTTGACACATGTCCAGCTGTAAATAGAATAGAGGGTTGCATTTGGAACAGGAAAAGAACAGTCTTAGGGCTCTTACAGCGGAGCGCTCGTTACCTTCTCTCCCCCCGGCGTTCCGTTTCCATGCATTCAGCCACAGGTAAAAAAACGCTCATCTGTAAGAGCCCTTAGTTGCATTAAAGAAAATGCACTTAAAGGCAATATATGCTTTTTTTTGTGCTCCGCATGTGTGAAAAATGCAGACAAAAAGGTCTGTGTAAGAGCCCCAATATATTTCCAAGCACCTATGACCTGACAAGCTCTATCATGAGTGTAAGATGATTTCAATACAAGCATATGGGTGCTTTTTCAAGGTGCTGTGGTTTTTGGCTGCTTAAAGGAGAACCAAACACATACTTTAAAAGCAACCCTTCCTCCCCTGTAGACCCACCTACCTACTCCCTCCAGCCTAGTTGCTACCCAGGGCAAATGCCCCTAACTTTTTACTCCCCCATGCGGTAGATTCAGGTGTCGGAGTTCACGGCAGCCATCTGGGGGGGAGCAGGTGGGGGTAGGGTTTTTTTTTTTTAAAGTATGGGTTTGGTTCTTTCCTATTCAGGAGGTGTCTATAGTCAAAAGTCCCCTACATTCTGAAACTTCTTTCAGAAGGCTTCCATTTCAGACAAAGGAGTGGTATTCTGAAGCACAGAGCTGTATTCAAGTGTACTCCTGCCATGTAGCAAGTGGAGAAACTTGCCTCAGGTGGCAGCTCACTGCAGGTTACCAGGTAGGCAAAAAGTTACTCCTGGTAACCAATATTCAGTTTTTTAAATAAATAGTTCAGCACTGGGGGCATATGGCACCGTTGGTAAGGTCAACTCGGGTGCGTGAGGGGCAGAATTACCTTGGCCGTATTTTTATACCTGCTGCGGCTTTTAAAGGATTATTTGACCTTTAAATTAACTTCAATACGACATAGACAGTGATATTCTCAAACTATTTGAAATCTTTAATTTTTTTTAATTAATTATTTGTTCAGTAGCTCTCCAGTTTGTAATTTCAGCAGTTATCTGGTTCCTAGGGTCAACGATCCCTCGAAGCGCACACAACAAATTGTGGTGTTCACAAAGTATTTTGTTTAATAATGCCATATTTTGTATTAATTCTGACCTGAGCACACAGTTTTTAAAAAAAACTGTGCACACAAGTTTAAAATGTTAAAATGTTTTTTTTGTGCACATAGCTGAGAAGGAATCAGAGGGTACATTGCCTATGGTCCAATTTACTAGGGATGCACCGAATCCAGGATTCGGTTCGGTATTCGGCCTGGATTCACCCATTTTCATCAGGATTCAGCCGAATCCTTGTGCCTGGCCAATCCGAATCCAAATAATCATGTGACTTTTCATCACACAACAAGGAAGCACTTCATGCGCGGCACACAATTTTCGAATTGGAATCGGGGGGTTCGGCCGAATGCAAAATAGTGGATTCGGTGCATCCCTACAATTTACCCTAGCACTTAGCAAGCAGGCAGCATTTTTAAAGAGCGAAAGAAAGATGAATTGGAGAAGAAATGCATAGAAAGATATGTAATAAGACATAACACTAAGGGGCAAATTTACTATTATTCACTAATTCGAGGGCTAAAATGTTTATTGAATAGTTTTAGGCTATTTTCACTTCGATATTCGATTTCTCGATGAAATCATACGATTGAATACCGATACACGAAAAAAAACGTAAAAATTTCCTCCGATCGCTCGAAAAATTTGTACGATTTGAACGATCGAGGTGTTCTATCATACAAATGGTATTCGAGCAGGTGATAGATAAAAAAAGCCTATGGGGGGGCTTCCCATAGGCTTCTATTGCAATTCGGTAGGCAGTCGAATAAAATTTTAAAGTTAAAGTACTTCGATCATCGAATGGTCGAATTATCAAATATCCGATCATTCGATCTATTAAATCTATTCAATACAGTCGAATTTTGGTTATTTGATGATCGGAGTGGCCAAATTTGCATTTTCGAATATCCGATAAAATCGCACGATCGGCATTCGATCCAACTTCGATCTATTCACGTGAATTTTGTAAATCTGCCCCTAACATTGTAGCCTCACAGAACGATATCATGTTTGCTGCCAGGGTCAGTGACCCTCACTTATAAGATGAAAACAAAAACAAAACATTATTAAAAATAAATATCAATTCGAACATTACTATGAATAGCTAGGATTTTTTATGTTCTATAATATTTTTCTGGAATTCTATAACATAAAAAGGTTTATTTCAAAATTAAAGTAAACTTCAAAAGTGTTCTGGCTTTAATCTCCTGACTGTTTAAACCTAAACCACAAGCATGCACAAAACATTATCATGAATGCAAGCTTGAATGCTGAACAAGGCATGCACATACATTAGTGGGTGCTATGTCTAGAAATGAAGTGATATGATAATTGTTTTTTTTGTGCCCAGGGCCAGGCCAAGCCGACTGGGAAACCTAGGCAACACAGTCGGATAAACCCGCCCCCCACGTGCGTGAAATCGCTTTTGCTCCATAACAGAGGGATGGGCAATGAAGGGGAAAAGTAAGGGCCAGGGAGGGAGCTAGGGAGATGAGAGAGTGACAGAGGAGGGAGGCGAGAGCTGCAGAGGGGAGTGAATTCTGGCTAGGGTTAGGCAGAAGAATCGTAGGCAACTACCCAGTGTCCCCACATCGTTACAACCTAGGCAGTTCCCTCTTCTTTCTTCCCCTAGTTCTGGCCCTTCTTGTGCCACAAATGTTACCTTAACATTAGTTACAATTTGCAGACCAGCAATATAGTAGTGACCATTTCAGATCTCTGCAGTTTAACCATTTACCTACAATCCACAAATAGGATCAACACACCATTTCCATAGATTAACATAAAGCCTGGCAAACTATAATTTTAGCGTTGGCTCTTGAGTTGCTCAGTATCGCTTGCTGTCCACAATCACAAACTTGTACCAGCAGTGTTATCTCGGTACAACTCAGTGGAGTTCATCACTTGTCATCATGGAACAGAAGTGCCAGATACAGCACTTCTTAGCAGAGCCGGTTAATACAAATTTTACGTGGACAGAAATTCCTTGCTTTCCACTATTGGACACTATCTGTCAATAGCAGCTAAAGTCTCCAATTAAAACTGAAGGAATTTGCCTTTAAAGGACAAGGAAAGTTAAACTAAAGAAGTAATCTAGAAATGTTGTACATTATGTTTTGGGCTTCTGTACCAGCCCAAGGCAACCACAGCCCGTTAGCAGTAAAGATCTGTGTCTCCAAAGATGCCCCAGTAGCTCCCCATCTTCTTTTCTACTCATTCACTGATTCACATGCTCTGTGCTGCTGTCACTCACTGAGCTTAGGGACCCACTCAAAATATACAGTACACATAGAATAGAAATGTCACAATATAAGGCTAATTAGTCATTATTATGGATAATTACTATGACAGCTCAGAAACCAGTGCAACTAGCATCATAATTAATCAGCCCTGTTGCATCAGCTTATATTACAACCTCATTTTCTACTGGATAATTGGTAGGCTTAGCTTCTCAACAGCTGCTCAGAGCCCACTGAGCATGTGAGTGCACAGACACTTTCCAAGATGGTGACCCCCTGTGACAAGTTTGAAGTTATTAACATGTATTTCTATAGCGCCAACTTGTTTCGTAGCGCTGGATCATTGCTGTTATTGACAAGCTGAAACTTTAGGCTGGTGCAGTAGGTTCAGAATATAAAACATGGCAGTTTTAACCTATTCATTTTAGGGTGTCTTTCTCCTTCAAATCCTAAAATGAAAAGGAAGTAATGCCCTGACTACACCTGACTTCTCTCAAATGTCACAGACACTTTCCAAGATGGTGACCCCCCTGTGACTAGTTTGAAGTCCTGGATCATTGCTGCTATTGACAAGCTGAAACTTTAGGCTGGTGTGATAAGTTAAGTATAGAAAACATGGCATTTCTCCTTTAAAGAGATACTGACACCAGAATATTGTCTTTGCATGCTGTATATAATTTTGACAGCGTTTGTCAGATGCTTTTACATCACCTATCCGAGCCCCCTATATTCTTCTATGAGGAGGCTGCCATATTTGTGCAGCAGGAGTCTGTTTGTTTTAGAAACTGTAACTGACAGGCTGAGAAGGGACAGTCAGGTTGGGGAAACAGTTTTAGGAACTCCATGAAACAACCATTTTGTGCTAATAGTTCTGCTTTTGTAAGAATTAACTTGGTATGGTCAAAATAGGTAACTTGATGTAAATTCATGTTTTGAAAAGTAGTTTTTTTTGTGTCAGTATCACTGAAAGAAAATGTTAGAAGAAACTTCACATGTTATAGAATGGCATATTTTTTACTTGGCAAATAGCTGTTGTGCTGTGTGGCTACACTTTGGTTTTTGTTACTGGTTAATACTTTCTATTTTGGCCCTCCTCTATTCATATTCTTGTCTCTTGTCCAATCCATTGCTGGGTTGCTGGGTTAAATTTGACCCTAGCAACCAAATAACTGCTGAAATTCCAAACTGGAGAGCTGCTTCACAAAAAGCTAACTAGTTTGAAAACCAAAAATAAAAAAAAATGAAGACCAATGCACAGTTTTTATCAGAACAGCATTCTTTACATTATACTAAAAGTTAATTTAAAGGACAGCCCTTATATAAATGTGAACTAGCCCCAATGTTTCCACAGATTTTAAGTGTAATTGCTATTGAAAGCAATTGTCTGGCAGTTTACACTCTCTTGCTGGGTCTTATTCTTCAGACAATGTAGCAGAATGCAACAAATGAACAGGCTGGAGGAAAATGTAACTGCTACATTGTTTCACCAGACAACACTACTGTTGTCAGTTGGATTCTGTTTAAGGAAATGGCATACTGTATGGTCATGTTATATATGTTATGCTCTAAATACATGTTAATAATAATAATGTCCCAACACTGAACCGTATGCAATTCTAACTCACTCCTACTCTTTCTGCTCTTCAGGCAGCACTTTGTAGGGTGGGTTTTTGCCTGGTAAAATGTCTTAGGCAGGGGTGTCGAACTCAATCAGAGAAGAGGCCGAAATGTAAAACCCAGCCTAAATCGCGGGCCGAATGGTTTACCCCCAGAACTCACAAACAGATATAAATACCAGCAGAACACACAAACAGATGGCACAGGGGCAAGTACAGACATAAATACCCCCAGAACTCACGAGTACAAGGCTGCAGACTGCAAGAGATAGGGCTTTCCTTGCTTCGTTTTCTCCCGCGTTGCAATTTCTGCTGGTTACGGAACACATATTAGGATATCCTTGCGTAAAACCGCAGTCCTATATGCGCTCTCGTAAGGCTGGGGAATGCGGCGTCCAAGTTTTTTATACTCACCCTTCCTGCGAATCTTCAGTAGGGGATCGGACTTCGCTCCTCAGTCTTCCGTTGTCAGCCATCCCTCCTCGCTTCTCAGCCCTCCCACCTCAGCAGTCAGCCAATAAAAAAATCAGCCCTCCTTCCTCAGCCCTCCCTCTTCGCTACTCAGGGCTGATTTTGATTAGCTGACGATTGAGGTGGGAGGGCTGAGTAGCGAAGAGGGAGGGCTGAGGAAGGAGGGCTGATTTTTTTATTGGCTGACTGCTGAGGTGGGAGGGCTGAGAAGCGAGGAGGGATGGCTGACAACGGAAGACTGAGGAGCGAAGTCCGATCCCCTACTGAAGATTCGCAGGAAGGGTGAGTATAAAAAACTTGGACGCCGCATTCCCCAGCCTTACGAGAGCGCATATAGGACTGCGGTTTTACGCAAGGATGTCCTAATATGCGTTCCATAGGTGCGGGCCACATTGCAAGGCCTCGCGGGCCGGATTTGGCCCGCGGGCCTTGTGTTTGACATGTGTGGTCTAAGGCATGATTCCTTTCTTTGTTTCTGAAAGAAATGGCAATTTCATCTATAGTTAAAAGCTCCAGTGATTTGGAGACTGACGTGTAAAACATTATGTAACATGTCAGTACTGTACAGTCAAAAGGATAATAGAAATGTAGTTTATTCAGTACCAGCATTGGTAGGTTATGATGACCCTACCTAACCTATCAGCAAGAATCATTTATATTCTTACAGTCATTCCAGTTCGTATTAAACGTTTCTGCAATTTGTTTTGTGAGAAAATTTGATGTTGAATCACAGGGAAAATGCCATTTTGTTTATTCAAGGATGTCATAACTTGTAGACGTATTCGTAGGCATTTTGTCGTGCAAGTGAGGCATTACTTTGGGAAATGTATTGTCAGGCTTTCATTCCTAGTCAGTGAGGTTGTGTGTTCTCTGCCTCAGCAACAAATTCCTGGCTAGTGGCCTTCATCCTTTATCCCAAGGAACTCATGAAGCAGAAGCTCCTTCACTAGAGCTGGCCATCCTAAGAGGGGCCTAAAATGGGCCTTTTTAAGTTTCCATAGCTGTAATTATTTATTCTTAGATGCTGCGGTGTAAATCTATTTTTTAGCAGTTACATTTATTTAAGGCGGGCGTTCTGAACCGCGACTCTTCAGCCGTATCCCGTAGCTGAACTACAAGTTCCAGAATCCCCCGCTACGGTAATGTGTATCCAGGAACACCTGGCGAGCCATAGCTGGGATCGGTAGATATCACTGTACAGTCGCCGTTACGTTTTCTTCAGGAGCAGCGTTTTTCCGTGCGGGTCTGATCATCCTGTCATTTCATTCACTGGGAAATTCTTAGGACCGGTCAAATCGAGGCAGGTTTTATCCTGCCTTGGAAACGACTAGGCCCCTTGCTTTGTGGGAGTGGCGAATCTCTCAACCTAATTCTTTTTTCTCATTGGTGGGCGCTAAAAGACGTACGGATTAACCAATGCGAACTCGCGTCTGGCTTCCGGTTTGAGTGGGCGTGGCGTGTGAGGGTTAGGTTGTTCAGTGAGTGTATCTGTATGGGAGGAGTTCTCACTGTGCAGTAACGTGTGTGTGTGTGTAGCCGGGAGACTGTAGTTGTGTTTCCTGCACGCCATATGCGTGGGACCTGAATGGCAGGTAAGGGGCGTGCCTTTGTGAGCGGCGTTAGGGTCTAGCTGGTAGGCACATGTTATGTATGGCAGTTTCATTTTGGGGGTAGAAGAAGGGATGTGTGTTTACATATATTAATGCTGTATCTTGGTTCTTCGGAAATGAGGGACGAAAGTGTGCAAGTGTAGCCATTTGTTTTTGTGTACCTGAATCCAGCAACCATATTAATGCTGTTCCTTAGCCCACTGAATGCATGGTCTACATATATATTTGTCTTAAGCACAGATGGAGTAACAGAAATACAAAAATTCAACTTGCCTTGTTATATATTTAGCATAAATAATATGAGGTTAAAAAAGTAGTGTGATGTAGTTGTGGCTTGCATTGATTTATTTATTTTATAAATTGAGCATTCGCCGTTCTTCAGTGGAATGGACGCGTGTACAGCTTTTCTCTGTATACTATTTTTTTAATCTGCTTTACCCTCATAAAGGAGTAGGGTAGCCTCCTGCCAGGTAAAAATTAAGCTTGACCACTATTATTAATAGGGATAATGCATAAAAATTTTTAAAGAAAAGGTGGTAACTCTATAAAAAGCAAGGCAGAGATCTTCAATTCTCTCCAGTTTGAATCTATATTCCATCTTCAGACCATGGCTGCAAATTTAATATCTTTGAATGGAAGCATTGTGACTTCCATCATCCCTATCTTTTTTCTTTTTTTTTTTGGCACCAGCAACTTATGTACTGCATTGCAATAATATTTCAATAAGCAGGGGTCTTGCGGTAAATTAACAGGAGGCTGTGCTGGCAAGGTCTTACAAGTTATGTATGAATTAATGTCTATTGGAGGAAAATGTGTTTGGCGTAAAAGTATGCAGATCTCCAATGAATGAGAAATTGCTTAACTGCATATGCCAGACATACAGGGGTTCCCAAACTTTACTAATGTGGGGTCTGCTTTTAGTATAGCTATTTCACCAAAATCTACCATCTCAAGTGTCATGCTGCCATGGAAAATTACTTTCTTTGCAATACGTTGATTAATACTGTGGTGCTTACCTGTATCTCAAAATCTATAAGGGTGAACTTATGGGAATTGTTGTTAAAAGAGTCAAATAGGATAAATGAGAAAAATCCTAATTTTGTAGGTAATTATGAGTAATATATCATGTTTCTTTTACATGGTGCTAAATATTAACGTTGTCTTTAAAAATAGCCCCTTTATTGGAGCTCCCTATAGATGTTCTCTGGTCCCTGTCTGTGTTTCAAATGAGGTGTTGGGGTGCCCTAATGGTCCCTGTCAGAAGCACAGTAGGAGGGGACAGCCCTGCAGTCACAGAAGTACAGACAGGCTTCAGTTCCCTTTCAGGTCCTGCTAGCTGCTGATTGGTACCTGTCCTACAGTGCAGTGAGCCGAGAGCTGCCAGCTCCCTAAATGAGTATAATGCACTGGTACACTCTTATTTTTTTAAACAATATGTCTCCTTTAATCATAATGGGCTGGTGTGAGCTACTGCTTTAACACAAATACATTTGTTTCTAAAACAATTAGCTACATTTGAATTGTTCTTTTACAAATAGAAACCCTGCTCTGTAAACCATATCAAATGTACTTCTGAGTGGAAGTAAAACTTTTATTTGTATTGATTCTTTTATGTCCAATACAGGTCATGGGCAGCACAGTGACACTGGTGACAGGACAATACAAATATCACATAATAACATGAATGTTTTCAATGGATTGTTTTGGACCAGGTGATCCTCGTTTTCTATGAACATGTATATTTACTATCTTTTAAAACAGATATAATTGACCCTACGTTTTTAAAACCTCTTTATGCAGATCAAAATCTTTTTTGATTTGCCACTTGGTATCCTGTTTCCTACATTATTCTTGCCACTGAAGATATTATATTGTCAGAAAAAGAAACTACTGCATTACAAAGTTCTGTTAATATGCATAGATATGCATTTTGGAAGACAGAAGGCTACATGGACTTTATTGATGTTCTTAAGAAGTTTGTAAACTTAGCATGTCATTTATGTCTTTAACCATATTGTATTTTACAGTTTCAGAAGACACATTTGGAGAAAACTTAACAATCAGAGGGAAATTGGTGGAACATCTAGATTTTAATACAGATAATTCAGTGGGGTTATGTGATCATTTGTAGATGGTTATAAAGGTAAACTGAACATACTCATGGCTTATATGTATTTTGTTTTTATAACGTCGCCCTTGTACAAAGCACTGGATATTATTGCAATACAGGACAAATACTGTCAGAATAAATATCTATTATAACACCAACATACTTATACAGTACTTTACAGAGATTATAGATTATTTACATCAATCTCTTTACAGTCTTTACATCTAAGGTCACCATCAAACACACAGTAGTGTCAGTTTTAAAAGGAAACTGGAGTATGCTGTGGAATCCCACCCAGGCATGGGAAGAATGTACAGACTCCTAGCAGTAATCCTTGATAGTACAGAAGCTGGAATTGAACGCTGGGCCATAGCACTGCAAGGCTAGGGTCCTGAGTTCCATTCAGGATCTAAATTCAGGCCCTAAACAGCCCTACTATTACGCCACTGTAGCCCACAGAATTTATACAAAAACACAGCATTGACACTTTTCACATAATTCTAAATAAACAGCTGTAGTGTATTATTCTGGGACTTTTTTTACCGCATGCAGGATTCATTTGACTGCATTGGTAAAATGCAAAGCAGAATGAGTAACATATCCACTAAGATGTAATGGGGTTCAGAAGATTTTAATATGACGATAGTAAGGCTTTTAAGCAAATAGCCTAAGGGTACAGGGATCAGAAAACTGCAAGCAAAAATGCCATTGTTTTTGCACAGATGTCCACCTATCCCCATGCTGTGTGTGTTAGCCATGGCACATGATAAAATGGTGACTGGAAGGCGGCCGTTATCCATAGCATTTGTTTCACCTGGATAACAGTGGTGATCAAACCATCCCATGTGGCATTAGCTTTAACATGAGCATTCTTAAATGTATAAGTGGAAGTTCTAAAAGTTAAGGCTAAATTGAATGTTACTGGAAATGCACAATTAGTAAAGATGGTCACACGTGGAATGATAAAAGCTGCTGACTTGGACCTTCCGTGTATGGTTAGTGGGCCTGCCTGACAAATATCTGGATGAAAATTGAAAAGGATCAAGGACCTCATCTCTGTATTGATGCAATCCTCATCCCAGTGACTTGCATATCGACAATTATGATCCAATTGTTGGCCCAACAGGTCCGCCTAGTAAAGCCCACCTCTCCAGAGGAGCAATTCTTCATGTGTGGCCAGCTTTAGACTGTGTATACACTAAATTGTTTGATAAGGTTGACAACATACTTGGCAAAATCGGGAAGATCAAATTATTTGGGCCTGGGATTTGTTTATAAAGTGGTCCTAGGCAGACCCATTCAGAAAAGGCTGATGATGTCCTTGCTCAATATTATTTTCTCACCTGCCAGATACTGGTTGGGCAGGCCCTCCGCATACATGCTCCATAAAGCTCTTGTCTACAAGGGCTTTTTTCAGTCCCAGTATGTCCAAATTAAGATGACATTGGGGCAAGCATGTATGTCATTAAATTAAGGCTCTCGGTGAAGGAGTTTTGCAGGTGAATGACAGGATTCATTTTCAATTAATTTTTGATATTTGTGTATTCTTTATTGGTCTTTGGTTGGAAAAAGATTTTTTTTCTCCGCCTTAGGACGGCAGTGGGCCGAACATCCATTTGCCAAGGCCCGAAGTGAAAAGGAATGGATGGATAATGCTTTCAAATATGGATGCACCGAATCCACTATTTCCCCTTCCATTGGGAAGGGCTTTCAAATAACAATAAAATCATATGTAATACATGTTTATTGCAAATTTGCTTAGAAATTCATCCTCTGTTATGCAAAGGGGAAACCAGTGGTTGGCATTCCCCTTTAAGAAAACATTTTAAAGAAAGAATGAAAAAAACTCAAAACAGAAAAAGACTTTGAAAAATACAGTTTAAGAACTGTTAGACATAAGCCAAAAGTCCTGTTTAGTTTGAAAACCTATTTTCATTGTCTTACTGTCTGCTATTTTTGTTATCAGTTAAATCTCTAAATGAGGTGTAACTACTGGATAGAAAGGCCCATTTAGTAACTGAACCAACAGTACTGCTTTTGTTCTAGCTTACGAATATTTGAGATGGGTGCATGTAACATTTGCTTTAGCAGTGTCCATGCAGTGCACCAGCATTGCTGTCCATCTTCCTCATATGAGTGCTGTGGTAGAGAAAGTAAAGTGCAATTGGATAAATAAAAAGTGGTACTTTCCTGAGCTTGGGGCTCTCTATTCTACATGTTTCTTCCCCAAGCATCTATTCACACTGTGATCACTGCATTTGCTTCCCACATTATGCAGTTAAAGTATAAGTAAACCTTTTATTTTAAAATCGCTAAACAGCACCCAAAATTACATACCTCTTCTCTACATTGAGTTTGCTGTCATTTCTAAGATAGAAGCTGAAACATGCTGCAGAAACCATTCACCTCCTTATCTATCGTGAGGCTTCATCCATACCGAGCCTTCTTTTTTTTCTTTTAAATTGAAATTTTTTTAAAGACCTGTCCTTGTTGATTCCTGCATCAATGGAAAGCCATCAGACATGCACAGTGACTGCTCTTTGAGAAGTTTTTTCTGCAGCTGGGGGCTGCAGGCCCAGTGACGCTGACAACAACTTTTGCCACTAGCCACATCTGGCAGCCTTCGCTCGAGTGTATGTTGATTAAAGTGTTCCCCTGTCTTTTCATTACAGTGTAAGAGATTTAAAAATGAATACTCATAATGCATAGGCATTGGATTGTGGTAAGAGGAGACAGACATTTGAGATGTCCGAGACTGAAAAAAAGGAAAGAAATGTTTTTAAAAAGTAACTTTTGCAAGGGTTTAGGGATTCTGCAATAATCTTTGAACTGAGTGGGTTGTCTTTACAACTCCTCTAACCATTTTGTCTGGCAAACTGTTTTTTGATGATGAAGATGGGTGAATAAAACTGCTATAGGTACTTGTGTGCTGACTGCTTTGACCCATATCAAAAATCATTTATTTAAAAAGTTACAGCTCAGAAAACCTGGCAATCATTATGCCAACTGGTCATGTGATAGCATGGTATCAATGAGTTTATGAATACATTTCTGGTTGAGAGGTTATGCGTTTGTGTTTTACAAGTACGCAGCAAGGAAGTTGCTGTAGCAAAGAGTGTCTGCCTGTAGGCAGCTAGGGCATCTAAGAAACAGTTATTATTTAAAGAGGTCTATGAGAATGTCATTCGCTATTTTACAAAATACTCCTCTTTAGGGTATGCAGTACAGCACCGGTCTCTTATACACAAAGAATATTAAGGATGAGTGATTCCAGTTAATAAAAGGAATGGAAATTGTAATGAAGAACAGCTGACAATGCTATAATTGCTTTCACTGGAAAGGAGTTATGCCCACTAAGTATAAAAATATAGGTAACTAAAAAAATCTGTGGGAAAAAAAACAGGTCTAACGGCATAAAACACCCAAATATATTATAAGAGTTGGTACAAAAGGGAGTATTTTTGGTTGAATTGTGAATATTTGTATCTCTGTTATTGAAAACTTCAGTACAATCTAGAGACTGTAGAATACATTTTTGTGTTGTGATCCAGACACTGCACACTGGATGTACTCCTATAAATAAGCACAAATAAGGAGAATAATACAGATTCAAGTGCACTCTTTGCACACTTGCCTATACTGACCTGCTTTAGCCACATTTTTTTAATTTTTTTGATTGGTACTGGTAGAAGTTTAAATATTTTTATTTTTCTCTCTGCAGGCTCCACATTTTGCAACTTTGAATTTATTGCTGCATTAGTGTCTGAATATCAATTATTATTTGCTTTCTAACTCTGGGGAAGGCTGCAAGCCTTCCCCTTTACCCACACTAAACAGAACAGACATGGCTGACCCTATCATGGACCTCTTTGATGATCCAAACCTATTTGGCCTTGACTCTCTTACTGGAGACTCCTTTGGACGGGATGGACCAGACACTATAGATGATGCTCTAGGCCTGGGTAATGTCTTGGGACCTTTGGAGCCGATAACAGCGGGCAGAGTTGTCCTGCCTGGTGCTGATGCTGGCATTAATGGTAATAAGCATCAAATAGACTCGCAAGTTCTCCCAGACAATCCAGCTCCTGTATCCACTGCCGAGATCATGCAGCCTTGTCAAACCTCCACAAACCAGGAAAAGCTGAACCAAGGAAATCCCTTTATGGGTGCCTCAAATGCTGGAACAGGAGCCCCAAAAATTATGATTCTGAAAGCTCCTGCTGGAATGACAGTTGGTGCATGTCCTGTAACTCAGATACAAACTCTAACACCTCACCAAACCGCTAATGGTGGCAAAATGACATTCGCTAAGGTGCTTACCGGAACTCCTTTGCGTCCTGGGGTCTCCATTGTATCTGGAAACACTGTCCTTGCCAAAATGCCAAGCACTGGCGTAGCAGGGCAGGTAGGGGCAGTGAGGCCTGTCCGGCAGCTTCTGCTTCAACCAGTGCGTGCCTCCACAGCCCCAGGAAGCTCTGATAATATTGGGATCAAGCCAGCAGTCACATTAACATCAACACCTCAACAGGTTAGTTCATATGCAGTACATTTTTGTTATCTAATTTTAATTAAATGTGTGGTTTTATTTCACTAGTACAATTTAGCAAGAGAAGACTAAATGTAATCACCTGGTATCTCATTTGTGTGAGAATAAATACCCAAAATATGTGTGTTCTTCTTCTGCCATGGCTTTTTGAAATTGCTTACTTTGGTGTTTTGTTGCTGTATTCTCCATTCCATTCCCAAATCTGTCTTTCCCGGTGCTCTATTTTTTCTTCCAGTGGTTTGTTTTCACATTTCTGCTTGCTCTTCCTTTTTTCTATTTGTTTTTATTCCTCTGTATGTGACAGTCAAGTTTGTTTTTTTTTTTTAACAGCAATTTTCAGTACAATTGCCACATTTACAGATAGCATATAAAACAATTAAGTGAGGGTTAATCCAGAAAGTTGTATATTGGTATGGCACCACATTATAATAGCACCCAACCTGAATTATTTATTCCAAACCTATTTGTATTTATACAAACTCTGAGATTAGAAATAATTAAGAAAAAAAACAAGAAAAAGAGAACTAAAAGGAAAATCATAATTAGATAGACAAAGGAACAAGGGGGGTAAACACTTCCTCTCACAATACCATCAGTTTCTGTGATCCTTTAATCGTGTAGTTAGCTATCCATTGGTTTACCAACTAAGGCTGGGGACAGACAGGGAGATTAGGGGAGATTCTGTCGCCTGGCGTTTAATAGCAGGCGACAATCTCCTCGAACTTCCTTCTCCCTGTCCGTCGCTAGTTTAAATGACAAAGCGCCAGCGCTGTGCACACGCGGCGCGGCGATTTCCGGAATCGCCCAAAGTTTCCTCACGAAGTAACTTCGGGCGATTCCGGAAATCGCCGCGCCGTGTGTGCACAGCGCTGGCGCTTTGTCATTTAAACTAGCGACGGACAGGGAGAAGGAAGTTCGGGGAGATTGTCGCCTGCTATTAAACGCCAGGCGACAGAATCTCCCCGAATCTCCCCGTCTGTCCCCAGCCTAAGGATTCCTCTAGTTGACTCCGAAATCAGCAATTTAGAGGAGAGCACTCAAAAATGTTTTTTATTGACTACAAATCACACGACATGTTTCGGGCATTAGCCCTTAGCCGAGAAAGGGCTAGTGCCCGAAACATGTCGTGTGATTTGTAGTCAATAAAAAACATTTTTCTAGCAGCAATTGCTATTTGAGTGCTCTCCTCTAAATTGCTGATTTCGGAGTCTACATAGGATTGCGGTAATCCTTTGCTGAGGATGGAAGCACTGATGAATTAACCCCTACACGGCTGAGCGTAAGAACAAATTGTTTTTTGTAGATTCCTCTAGTTGGTAGACTTGTCAAGGACGCCATATGTCCCAAAATTGTTTATACTTCCCTAAGGATTGCGCTCTTAGTTTCTCGTATAGCCCTTGTCAACCTTCCACTCTTCCTCCCCCAAAGTCAAATTTAATTCCCTTTCTGAAGTTTTAACATATTTTTACTCTTTAGGGGGAGTAGTGTTAGTCCAATTATCATAACAGATATTAATCTCTTAGATTGGGGGTACTTAATGCAAAATAATTCAAATTGGGTAGGGGCACTAGAAGTTGTGGTCTGAGAGAGTGATTGGATATAGTGCCAAATTTGTAGATAGTAATAATGTTCTGACGGTATTTAAAATTTTTGTTGTAGTTTAGTTATTGATATAATTTTCCCTTCGTAAATAAAGTTATGAATAGTTGTTAATCCCTTTTCAATCCACTATTGAAAAGAGTTTGGTATAGAGCCTGGCGTAAAAGATGGGTTGCCAAATAGGCAGGAGTATGTTCGGATATGAGCCTCGGTGTTCTTTTGCAATGTTCCCAGACACTAAGAGAATGTGCTATAATAGGATTCAATATTGGAGGTTGAACCCTTGGAGAAAGCCAAAGCAAGTTGTGTAATGGAATTTCAGGAATAGTAAATTTTTCTATATTTGCCCATTGTGAATAGTTAGGGTCAACGTGCCATTTTAACTAGTTGGCTCAGACGTGCAGCTTGGAAGTACTTCATGAAAACAGGGATTCCCAGGTCCCCTTTTGTTCTATGTCAGATTGCTACATTATGGGCAAGTCTGGGAGGTTTATCTTTCCAGATAAATCTCGAGCATATTTTTTTAAGTGTCTTAAGGAAGCCCTTGGGAGGGGTTACTGGCAAAGTTTAAATAAATACATTGCAAGGGGTTTCATCAGTGCTCTGCATTTAACAATCATCTCTTTGACTCTCCTGTATTCTCTCATGACCACTTGCTTTAGCCCTCCTCCCCAAGCTGCCATATGCACGGTGCCTTCTTTTTGGCATTCTTCTATTAGACCTATGCAGTGTTTGCACAGTAAGTAGTGACTGCTTTTACATGATATATGGTGTACTACATGTGGGCTGTGCAGAATAAATTGGTGGAGCTGAGAACAGCTAATAAAAGCACGGAATAGTGATGGAGGACTGGGAATTCGGAAGATAGAATAGTACGTTTTATGCAGGGAGTAGAGTATTAACTTGCTGTATTCAAAATGCTGGCTTAATACAAGCATTATTTATGCTCCCGTCTTGAGTATTCTTGCTTGTCTTAAGATTTGGGCACCTACATGCTGGTACAGATTTATTATTATTATTATTATGTATTTCTATAGCGCCAACTTATTTCGTAACGCTGTTAGCCCAATAGTTTGGCCCCTGGCTCGTGATCAGATCTTCTGCAGGCAAGTTTGAAGAGGACCACTGCACCAGTTTGGCCCTCTACTGTTTAATACTGTTCAATAGACAATTTTTCATCCAGATATCTGTTGAGGAGGAAACATGCATAAGCAAATAAATGTAACCTATGGTATCCCAAAACCCAGTCCTGGTCACGGCTTGCACTTCCACCTATAGCAGCTGTCTTTGGCTTTGAGAGGAGCCCTCTGCTACTCGGATGCCGCCAGGACTTAACACGAGAGGACCAAGGGGAAAAGCTCTGGGCAGGCGAGGAAACCGTAACTTATAAATGGAACGGAGAACAAGGAGCAAGGTCAGGGGACAGGCCAGTCCAAAACCAAACAGACTGTACATTACTGAATCAGGAAAAAAAGCATAGTCAAGGTCACAGACCAGGGTCATATACCGATCAGAACTGATTCAGAATCCAAAGAGTTGGCAAATGGGTCAGTTCAGGCAGCAGATTGGTCAAGGTCAGGCAATTGTCATTAACAGGATCAGATGAGATATCACACCCAGGAACTATGGAACATAGACCTATAAGGGCAATGTTAGAGCAGAGTAGGGGGTTTCATAGCCAGTCAAATGGCTTACACAAATCACCTGTGGCCAGATTGGCAACACGATCATGCTTACTAGCAATTACCAGACATATTCATAGGACCACACAGAAGCACCTCCAGTCTGAAGATTTTGAACTAACACCTGCATTTGTAGAAAGGTTTTGAGGTGTTTCTGTTGAATGTGTAATTGTTAATGTTAAGGGTTTTTTGGAGGTGGAGGGGTTTGTGTGTTTTTTTTTGTGATTAGAATATTTTAAGTATGTGTTGTTATATATGGGATCTCTGTTTTTAATCACTTGTTTCTACTAGGGGGACCCTAAGAGAATCACTCTAGTCCTACAGCAGCCTTCCCAAGCTGGGGTAACTGTACCACAGGGTCAGCGACATGTTGTACTGGGTGGGCTTCCGGGAAAGATTGTCCTTCAAGGAAACCAACTGGCAGCTCTCACACAAGCTAAAGCCCCTCAAGGTCAGCAAGCAAAAGTAGTGACAATCCAGCTGCAGGTCCAGCAGCAGCATGGGGCTGCAAGTCAGACTCCCCAAAGGTTTCATATTGTACAACAAGCACCAGGGGGTGTGGCCATTGCTCCCAGTGGACAACAAACACATTTGCTAAATCAGCAAGGAACTCAGAGGTTTTCGGTTCCCCTCAAAGTTGTCCTGCAACCACAGGTTAGTGTTACTTCTAGAACAACTGCACCTATTTTGAGGACACAGACAAACTTATAGTAGCAATAAAAAGGAGCTGAATCTGTCATTAAGTGCATGTTCCACACTATCACTATGATCTGAAGGATTTGTTTTGCATACCAAAATCAAAACACTTTCTCAACTTATTCAAACTTTATCCTATTCACTTTTAATATGATTTAGAATATTACATATATTTATAAAAATTAACTTCATACTAGAAACTTCAATTACCCTAGATTATTCTAAAAGAAGTGTGCAAGCTTTTGTATCCCCTTTGCAGTGCCCTAACTTGCATTGATTCAGGGGTATTTCTAGAGTCTTTAGGAGAGGAGGTAAAATGTTTGGTGATGGCACACTTACGATTATATAGTGAATAAAGTACTCCCTCTTGTAAATTATAAGGATATTATAAGTTACTGAGGAGTTTCATGACCATCACTGTTTATAAGGATATAATTTACAAGATATTCACGGCTTTCGTGTATTATATAAAAATTATGGGTGCACCGAATCCACTATTTTGGATTCGGCCGAACCCCCGAATCCTTCCCCAAAGGGGGCCGAATCCGAACCCTAATTTGCATATGCAAATTATGGGTAGGAAGGGGAAAACATTTCTTTACTTCCTTGTTTTGTGCCAAAAAGTCACGTGATTTTCCTCCTGGCCCTAATTTGCATATGCAGATTCGGTTCGGCCAGGCAGAAGGATTCAGCCGAATCCTTCTGAAAAAGGCCGAATCCCGAACAGGATCCTGGATTCGGTGCATCCCTAATAAAAATACATTTTGAAGGAGTCATTCAATATGAATTTTTAATTCTTCTTCTCACAGGCTGGTTCCTCTCAGGGTACTGCACAGGGCCTGTCAGTTGTGAAAGTTCTAAATGCAAATGAAGTTGCCAATTTGACAAGTCACACTGTGGTTAAAGCTGCATCCACTGGAGGTGAGTTATAGGTAGCAGGTGACCAGAGCAGTATCAATATTTACTTCCATATAGAAGCTTTTCTGTAAAGGCCAAGTATTATTATTGTCACACTTTAATACATAGTAGATGGGTTTTCCAACACCTAATTAAAAATTGATAAGGCTTAGTTTTTTTAACGTAATACTAGAAGTAACTGGAAGTCCAAATCATTTAAACATTTAAATAATACTAAATATAAGTATGCTACCACTGATAGGGAGTCTCGGACATACAACGTGTTATTTTATTAATACAACAGAAAAATTTAAGTTAGAATTATTTGCTTAAAATGGCTTTTGTGTGAGATGGCTTCCAGTAATTCTGAGCTTTCTGGATAAACATTTTTTTTGGTAAGGAATCCCATACCTCTACCACTCTCTGCTTCCAAAGATAATCTTTGTATTATTCTGTATAGTTGGTGAATCCCGTAAGCAGGACAGCCAGAAGAAGCAAGAGAAAGCTAACCGTATTGTAGCTGAAGCTATTGCCAGAGCTCGAGCCAGAGGTGAACAGAATATCCCTCGGGTCCTGAATGAGGATGAGCTTCCATGTGTGAACCCTGAAGATGATGATGATGATGGAAGCAGGCGGAAAAGGAAGAAGAAGAAAGGAGAGACTAGTGACAGGTCTAAGGATGAGAAACCTAAGAAGGTCAAAGGTAGTGGAAGCTCTAAGTCTAAGAGCAAAGGCAAACCAAGGTTAGTATTCTACAATATCTGTGAGCTAATCTAAAAATACACATTAAAGTGGTTGTTTACCAGTCAAACCCTATTTTCCATCCTCTTTTTTTCAAATTGTTCAACAGGAATTAATGCTTTTATGTCCCGTTGCTTATCATGTTTTAATTTTGACCGTTTTTCCAAAATTAAAGTTTAAAGGAGAACGAACACCTAACTAAAGAAGTAGGCTAGGAAATGTAATATTTTATGTGTTGGGCTTCTATAGCAGCCCAAGGGAACCACAGCCCTTTACCAGTAAAGATCTGTGCCTCCAAAGATGCCCTATGAGGCTCCCAATCTTCTTTTCTGCTGACTCACTGCACATACTCTGTGCTGCTGTCACTTACTGAGCTTAGGGACCAACTCACAATATACAGTACACATAGAATAGAAATTCATAATATAAGGCTGATTACTACAAGGCCTCACAGAAACCAGTGCAATTAGCATTAGAATTATATAACCGAGAAGCCTAATTTTCTGCTTGTGAGTATGTGAGTGTTGCAGAAACTTTCCAAGATGGTGGCCCATGTGACAAGTTTGATGTCCTGGATCATTGCTGCTATTGAGATGCTGAAACTTTAGACTTTGTTTTTAGGATTTAGTTCTCTTTTAATGCCAATGGTTTTTGTCTGGGAGCACAACGATCCAGGTGCAGATTCTGAACTGTTAGTTTTCTACATTAGTTGATGCGTTTTGACACATCATCTGTTGCATATTCACAACTATTGTTTCAATTCTAAAAGCTGCCTTTAAAGGGCAAGGAAAGGCAAAGAAATAAAATCCCATTTTTACTTTAATGAAAAAGAAATCTATCTCCAATATACTTTAATTAAAAAATGTGTACCATTTTTATAAGAAACCTGACTGTATGCAGTGAAATGCTCCCTTCATTTATTGCTGTGGATAGGAATTGTCAGACGGTCCCTAACTTCTGGCAGGGAAACAATCATACTTATGAACAGCAGTGGAGCCCCTGCCTTACTTACCAGCCATGCAGAACTCATGCAGGAATTATATAACCCACAATGCACTGTGATGTTCCTATCCTTATTGAAATCACGTGTGCAGCGAATTGTGGGGTTTGGAGGATGCAACCTAAAGAGACAGCTGGCTGATGATACTATGTAACAGTAGTCATCCAGCTCAGCAAAATAGTCAGAGATATCAGCTGGAGAGCAGGGGGCTAGGTTTAGGGAACTGGGACAAACCATTAAAATCTATGACAAGTCTGCATATTTTTTAATTGATGTATATAGCAAAGTTGCTTGAAATGATGTTTACTTTTCAAAAAGGATTTTGTGGATTTCCCCTTTAAAGGGATCCTGTCATGGGAAAAATTTTTTTTTCAAAATGCATCAGTTAATAGT
>CM044432.1:126652965-126669717 GCA_024363595.1 Xenopus borealis
CCCCCCCCCCCATTCCACTCCTCTATACTGACATATGAGAGGTGCTCCTGTACTATGTTATGTGGAACAGAGCTCTTTATTTCTACTGTAGCTTATTCTCTGGGGGGAGATGTAACAGGGTCTGCTTTGTCCCCAATGGCACCCTCTAAAATTTACATACTGCACCCTATGTGGTCAGTATTTCTGTAGCCCTTCTCTGTCTGCCTCATGGTCCTGGATCGCTGCCATTATTGGCGCGCTTTTATTCTGACGCAGCGAATTGTCCCCTCACGTGCCCTTTGAAAATTCACACACATTCTTAGTGGCGAATAGTCGCACGCGACTTAACTCGGGTACAAATATTCTCGTGCCTCGTGAAGCCTCCATTTTGGCACGCTCCCAAGTCACGCGAGACTAACGGCGGCCATTTTGGCTGTGCTTCACTGTACTGCACGGCGCTGAAACGCTAGGGACACAGGGCAGAGAGAGCTACAACAAGCAGAATCTCCCCTCACTCTAGGGCTGAGTAAATATGCTGCGCAGTTCCAGAATCTCACTCTCCTTCCTGGCCACACAGGTTGGTAGCAGAGCGTTTTCATTTGCCTCCCCATATTTGCACACCAAATTGGTACCATGTCTGAGGGACCCAGTGACAGACTTTTTCCCAGAGCAGTACCTTCCACTGCTATAAAATACTTGGCTTGTGCCAAATGCCGCAAACATCTTCCTAAAGGGCACAATAGTCCCCTATGCAGCAAGTGTGAGCCGCTCAGGCCAGACCCGGAGCCTCCAGAGTCTACTCCTCTGGTGAACCAGGCCCCTCAGGACGACCATCCATTCTCCAGCAGTGAGTCTTCCCCTCATAGAAGGCAGGCTATGCCTGAATGGGCATCTCAATTGGCTACAGGAATTCCCAAGTTAGCACAGTCCTTAGACAAGCTGCTAGCCCGTTTGGACAATCCTAAGCCCAAACCCTCTAAGTGCAGAGCGCCTTCTCCATCTGATGATGATAGTGACTCCAGATGCTCATTTTCACCCCTTCTGGAGTCGAGGGATCACCGACCCCTCTCTGAGGGAGAGCTATCCTCTGAATCAGAGAATGAAGAAGAAGAATCACTTCACCATTCCTCCGAAGTAGATTCACTGATTGCCTCGGTACTAGAAACCCTGCACTTACAAGAGCTGCAGGCTTCGGCTGCGCCCTCTAAGTCACTCTTCAAGAGGCACAGTAAAACAGCTTCTGTATTCCCTTCTCATTACCAGCTAGATCACATCATACAGCAGAAATGGGACAAGCCAGAGAAACGTTTCCAGCCTAACTGCCGTTTCTCGAAGCTCTGTCCGTTTCCAACTAAACAAATAAATGGTCATCCCCTCCCTCGGTGGACGCACCTGTATCTAGGCTATCCAAAAGCACAGCCCTGCCGGTCCCAGATGCTTTTTTGTTCAAAGACTCTATGGACAAGAAGTTAGATGGACTATTGCGTTCCACGTTTAAGGCCTCAGGCTCATCACTCAGGCCCGTACTGGCCAGAGCCTGGGTGAGTCGTGCAATGCAATCCTGGTCCGACTTTCTCCTTACTGCTATTGCTGAGGGAGCTCCTCGCCATGAACTTTCCCAATGGGCTTCCCAAATCAAGGAAGCGAACAACTACATTTGGGACCTCCATCCCCTTCAAGGGTAATGGACCCGACCTTGACAAGATCATCAGTCAAGCCACTGGGGGCAAAAATACTTTACTACTGCAAACCAAAACATGTTCCTCCTTTCGAAAAGGAAGGTTTTTTCGTGGCTCTCAGTCCAAAACCACGAGTTCAGCCCCTCCACGCCAGACTTTCACAGGCAGAGGGCACTTCAGCAGCAAACAAAGATCTTCCTGGCAGAATCGGAAGCCTTCCTCAAAGACCACTGACAAGTCTTCCACGCCATTACGCCAGGTACACTCCGACCTCCATAGGAGGTAGATTGTTGCACTTTGCCAATGCATGGACTGCAATTATTCAAGATGCTTGGATTCATGAGGTTGTTACTCGAGGCTACCACATAGAGTTCGCCTCAATGCCACCATACAAATTTTTCATGTCTTGACTTCCTCAGGAATCCACAAAGCAAAAAGCCTTCATTCAGGTTATTTCAAACCTGCTCCAGGCAGAAGTAATTACCCCGGTGCCTTCAACCGAACTCTTCCAGGGATATTATTCCAATTTATTCGTGGTGCCAAAGAAGGACGGGTAGGTGCGCCCTATCCTAGATCTCAAAGAGCTAAACAAATTCATACGCACATGAAAATTCAAGATGGAGTCACTAAGATCCGTGATCACAGCAATGGCTCCAGGGCAATTCCTCATGTCGCTCGACATAAAGGACGCCTACCTGCACATCCCCATTTTCCCTCCGTACCAGAAATACTTGCGCTTTGCATTCCAAAACCGCAATTTTCAGTTCACAAGCCTACCCTTCGGCCTCACTTCGGTCCCCCCGGTTATTTACCAAGATCATGGCGGCTGTTACAGCAGAGATTCGCAAACAAGGAATCTCCATCACCCCTTATCTGGACGACCTCCTAATCAAGGCTCCGTCTCAGGAGGCTCAACGAACACTCCAAATCTCCATGAACAAACTCGGCGAAATGGGGTGGGTCCTGAACTTAGAAAAGTCATCGCTAACACCCAGTCAGTCTATAAACTTCTTGGGCATGAGCTTCAACACAGAGACAAGGAGGATATCGCTCCCACCAGAGAAAGCGACTCCCCTCCGAGCACTAGTGCGAAACCTTGCTTCAGAAGCCGCGACACACGGCGAAATCCTGCATGAAGGTCTCATGGTCTCTACCATAGAGACAGTTCCATTCGCTCAGTTCCATCTAAGAGACCTCCAGCTGAACATTCTCAATGTATGGAATTGGAGATCCCTACTACAAGAGATCCCGCTCTCTCCTCAAGAGTCTGTCCCTTCGCTGGTGGTTAGATCCGAATCGCCTCTCTCAGGGGAGAACCCTAGGGGAACCCCTTTGTCGCATCCTCACCACAGACGCTAGTCTATTCGGATGGGGAGCAGTTCTAGAGAACAGAACAGCACAAGGGAAGTGGAGTCCAACCGAAAAACTTTTGCAAATCAATCTGCTCGAAATTCGAGCAATACGACTAGCCCTGATCCATTGGCAACAGGAACTGAAGGGACAGTCTGTAAAAGTGCAATCAGACAACTCCACGGCGGTAGCTTACATCAACCACCAAGGGGGAACAAGAAGCAAAGCAGCCCTGAACGAGATCAAACTCATCTTCAGCTGGGCAGAGACTCACCAAGTCAACTGTCCGCCATCTACATCCCAGGCCTACAAAACTGGTAGGCAGACTACCTAAGCCGACAGTCCTTAGACCCCGGCGAGTGGTCGCTAAAAGACAAGGTCTTCCAAGAAAAAACAGATTTGGGGAATTCCGGAGGTCGACCTGATGGTGACCAGGCACAACAGAAAGGTTCCAGCATTCCTAGCCAGATATAGAGACCCACTGGCTCTGAGTGTGGACGCTCTGACCACCACTTGGAAATTCAGTCTGGCCTACGCCTTCCCACCTCTCGAAAGATATAGTTGAAATTGCTGTATTCCTCTTGAGACAATGTCTCTCAAGGAGGGGAAGTAACAGAGAAAATTTATATAGTGCAGTATTTTTACAATTTGTGCACCCTCACAATTTTGTGAATTAATGTTTCTTATTTAATCACCTTGTGAATAGGTTTTAAAACACACAGGAGCTGTGGATAGTGACTCCTTTCTTTCCCGTGACCTCCTATATAGTGTGCATAAAGCTGTTTTAAACAGTGAAATTAAGTTCCGATCCGAACTAAGCAATATGATCCAAAAAGGAAATAACCCAAAAACAACAAAGGAGGGAGAGAGAGGGAATTGTAACGTAACTTGGTATGCCCAAAAGGAGTGAATGGCGATAGATCGTTAAATTCCCAGTGACCCCCGTATTCCAATATACTCACAAGACGTGAGCTAATGCGAGCGTGGTATTAGTTATCTTCTATAAGGATTCCTTCCGTCACTTGTAGGGAGGAAAGAGCAGGAACAGCATGTGTAGGAACGTATAAAAATTCTTTTAATTAACATGTAAAAATACACTCACAAGCGAAGTTCCGTTTGCCACATTTCAAATCGATATAAAAATGTCCCCCAGGTTGCGCTGAAATCCGTTGGTGTCCCTCCGAGTTTCGCGTGTTTGATGGGGATAGTGTCCAAGGTTCTTTTTCCCGAGATAATCTCGCTAACGCGTTTCGCCAGTAATGGCTTCTTCCAAGAGCGATCGTTTCTCCTTTTCCTCTCTGCTGTTTTATCTCACTCCGTTGCGTCATTCATCTTTCAACAAACTTTATTGTTCCTGCTGTTCTTCCCACACTTAAAAGAGTTCTCCTTTCTTCCCAATCTTATACTATTACTTATGATCGTTACAATGTTTCCAAAAAAGGACACTTTCTTTCCTTTGCGAATCCTTTAAAAATTGCAACAGTTCCCAAGGCAGTTTTCTCTATCTGTTAGTATACTTAAAAGATTTTTGGCATTAACAACACAATGAATACATTCTTTGCATAAATATTAAAAGTGATTGCCCCCCCACCTCTAGCTCTCATTCCCAGAACTATCAGGAAGCTGCAACGAGAACAGACCACTCTCATTCTGATCGCACCAAGGTGGCCTCGAAGGGCCTGGTTCACAGACCTGCTTAATCTCTCCGTAGCAGAACCATGGACTCTGCCTCCACTTCCAGACCTTCTCTCTCAGGGACCTATCCGCCATCCAAATACAACAAGCCTAAATTTGGCGGCGTGGCTCTTGAGACCGAGATCTTGACCCGAAAGATCCCAGATGTCAGAACCTTCATCCAAGGGGTGGCACACGTCGCACCTCTGATAAGACCACCAGCTCCCGCCTGGGATCTTACCTTAGTACTCAAGGCACTTCAACGACCACCTTTTGAGCCCCTGGGATCTATCTCTCTACAGTGGCTTACCTGGAAGACTGTTTTCCTCCTAGCATCTCCTCAGCGAGACGTGTCTCAGAACGTGCTCTATCCTGCAAACTGCCCTTCCTCACTTTCCACTGTGATCGAGCGGTCCTTCGCACAATACCTTCCTTTTTGCCCAAGGTTGTTTCAGATTTTCATCTGAACCAAGAAATAGTTGTGCCATCTTTTTGCCCTGCACCAGCTAACCAAAAAGAAAAGGCTCTCCACACTCTGGATCCTGTGAGAGCTCTAAAGTTCTACTTGAGTCAAAGACATACATAAGTCGGATTCTCTACTAGTTTTCCCTTCGGGACCACACCAAGGAACCACGGCCACAAAACAGGCCATATCCCGTTGGATCAAGCAAGCTTTACTACGAGCTTACACAGCACAAGGCCAGGAACCTCCAAGTAGGGTTACGGCTCACTCCACCAGAGGGGTAAGTATATCCTGGGTGTTCCAAAATCAAGCCTCAGCGGAACAACTGTGCAAAGCTGCAACGTGGACCTCGGTCCACTCCTTTTCCAAATTCTACCACTTTGATACCTTTGCGGCCTCTGACACCTGCTTTGGCAGAAAGGTGCTTCAGACCACGGTGGTTACCTCAACATAGGCCTCTTCCCACCCGTGCCTTAGGGGACAGCTTTGTTACGTCCCCATTGTCCCTGTGTCCCCCAAGATGACTTGGAGAAAAGGAGATTTTGTGTACTCACAGTTAAATCTCTTTCTCTTCAGTCTCTTGGGGGACACAGGGCTTCCCGCCCTGGATTGAGGCCTTCACTCTGTGATACTGTTAATGTTCCAGTTCTAAAGTTTGGTTAAGTTAATTGTTATTCTGATGACTTTGGTACAAACTGACCTAAGCTCCGCCTGCTGGGGGTATAGCCAGTGGAGGAGGAGTCAGTTCTTTTTTAAGGTTGTGTCCTGCCTACTAGTGATACCAGCTATACCCCATTGTCCCTGTGTCCCCCAAGAGACTGAAGAGAAAGAGATTTAACGGTGAGTACACAAAATCTCCTTTTTTTTTTTGCTGTGTAAAATTTGTTGACTTTATAAAATTGTTTAAATCTGTAAATACTTTCATTCCTGCAACAAAGCAGATTATAGCTCAGTGAAATTATTTCAGTGTGAATGCAACCAAGAGAACTCTCAGTATTGTGTACTCTCAGGAGACCTCTTTTTCATAAAAAATATTTGAAAGATGTAAGTTAGATACATGCAGCAAGAATGTATATCTGGAAGGAAGCCATGTCACTTTTTGAAATCTATATCTGTATCTATGTACATGTTTGCTACATTTGAATATTAGAATGCTAAATATAAGAATGTATTTCAGTGTACAGTTGTGTTCAGAATAATAGCAGCTTGTTTAAAAAAGCTCAAAACTCTTATAATAGCTTTTATTTCCATAAACGCAAATGCACAAATGCGCAAATTGTATTCCTAATCAAAACATGAAGAAAAATGTATCGAATTTGTTATTCCTTTACAGAAAGTGAAGAAAAGGGGATTGTAGACTGCTTAAAAATATAGCAGTGTATGCATTCTTCTTTACAAACTCAAACATTCACTGTATAAACAAGTTTTCTATTGGATTAAGGTCCTGTGATTCGGCTGGCCCCTCCATAAAGTCAATCTTGTTTTTGTGGAAGCAAGATTTTGCTCATTTACTAGTGTGTTGCAAATTGTCTTACAGAAACACCCATTTAAAGGGCATTTGCTCTTCGGCATAAGGCAACATAACCTCTTCAAGTATTTTGATATATTTAAACTGATCCATGATCCCTGCTATGTAATAAGTAGGCCGAATACCACAGTATGAGAATCGCCCCATATCATGACGCCACCATGGTTCTCTTCACAGAGTATTGTGGTTTGAATTCTGTGTATGGGGGTCATCTGATAAACTGTCTGAGGCACCTAGACTAAAAAAGTGCAATCTTGTTTTCTTCTTTCACACAGTGTTGCACCATTTCTTTAGGCTAGTCTTTGTTCTTTTGCAAAGAAATAATGGGACTTTGCAGGGGTTTCTTGGCAATAGCTTGGCTTCACATAAGTGTCTTCTATTTATAACAGTACTCACAGGTAACAATAGACCTTCTTTGTTCCTCCTGGAGATGATCATTTGCTAAGTATTCTATCCAATCAAATGGTAGTTTCTCTAGAGTCTGCTTGGGAGACACAGGGAACTGTGGGGTATAGTCGATGCCATTAGGAGATGGGAAACAACAATATGTGAAAACTAGCTCCTCGTTCGCTGGCTATACCCCCCAGCAGGCGGAGCCTAGCCCGTTTTTTTTTTTTTTTGTTGTGTCCTATATTCTCTTAGAGATTTTCATTGTGTTACCACTGTTATCACTATATAGGATCAGCCAACTACCGCTGAACAGCTGTGCAAAATAGCCACGTGGATTTCACTTCACTCCTTTGCAAAATTCTACCATTTTGACTCCCTTGCGGCACGTTACGTACACTTCGGCAAGTGCTTCCGGCCACAATAGAAAAACCTAGCTAGGGCCTCTCCCAGCCTACTGATACTAGCGTACAGCTTTAGTACATCCCCACAGTTCCCTTTGTCCCCCAAGCAGACTCTAGAAAAAAGGAGATTTTGTGTACTCACAGTAAAATCTCTTTCTCTCTGGAAGCTTGGTGGACACGGGGCTTCCCTCCCTGAATGGGGGCCTGCTACTGTTTTTTCTCAGTTACATAGTGTTTGGAATACGTTTTCAAGTTACCGGTTAAGGTTGTTAGTTAAAACCTACTTTGTTCCTTCTTTTGTACAAACTGGACTAGACTCCGCCTGCTGGGGGGTATAGCCAGCGGAGGAGGGGCTAGTTTTCACTCATTGTTGTGTCCTATCTCGTAATGGCATTGACTATACCCCGGTTCCCAGTGTCGCCTCAAGCTTCCAGAGAGAAAGAGATTTTACGATGAGTACACAAAATCTCCTTTTTATGTTTGCTTACACATCATTTTAAAGCATTTGAGATCATTTTAGCTGAGCAGTCATCATTTCATGCACATCTTTATAGGTTTTCCCCTCTCCTATCAAATTTTTGTTTAAGAGGGATATGAATGAACTGGAGAGAGTACATAGATGTGCAGCAAAACTGGTTAGAGGGATGGAAGACTTAAATTATGAGGGTAGACTGTCATGGTTGGGGTTGTTTTCTCTGGAAAAAAGGTGCTTGCAAGGGGACATGATTACACTTTACAAGTACATTAGGGGACATTATAGAAAAATATTAGGGGACCTTTTTACCTGTAAAGAGGATCACCGCACCAGAGGCCACCCCTTCAGACTAGAAGAAAAGGACTTTCATTTGAAGCAGCGTGGGTGGTTCTTCACAGTAGGACAGTGAGGTTTGAATAGAAAGAGTGGATTGGATTATTATTTCTTGGATAGACATATCAAAGGCTATTGTGATACTAAACTCTATAGTTAGTATAGATATGGGTGTATATAATTTATGTGAAAGTATGGAGGGGTGTTTGTGTGTGTGTGTGTATGGATGCTGGGTTTTCATTTGGAGGGGTTGAACTTGATGGACTTTGTCTTTTTTCAACCCAGTTTAACTATGTAGCCATGTATGTAATTCCACACTGCTATTATTTATTAAAAGCTACTATTTTGAACTAGCCTCAACTCATGATTCTATTTAACAGAATCAGGAGTCATGTCATGACTGTTGGGTCTGTTGTCTACACCTAAGAGTAAATTATTTGCTATGTAGAAATATAATTTCTACCAAAAACAGTAACTCAGCAGGTTAGTGATGTCAGGCTGCTGTTATTCTGAACACAACTGTGTTTACATTTCTTATGTTTTCCTAGTTGTTAATTGACAAGTTAATGTATCATGTTTGTCTAACATAAAAAAAACAATCCATTACAAATGCATTGGCTTTATGAAATGCTGTTTGCTTGTGTTACCTAACTCCGATTTTGTCCATTTTGTCTCTCTGTCTTAGCCGGTCGTGTACTACCTTGTAAAATGGTGCTCTCTGCCCTATGAAGATAGCACATGGGAGCTAAAAGAAGATGTTGATGATGGAAAAGTAGAGGAATACAAACAAATAGAGGCGAGGCAGCCAAACCTCAAACGTGTGGTAGGATTTGTGCTTAGTGTCTGGGTAAACTATTAAAACAATATTAAAGGAAATCAAATCCTTTGTTAGCAATCAATCTGTAATGTTCTCTTTCAGGCCCGTCCAGCTGCCACATCATGGAAGAAGCTGGAACTGTCAAGAGAATATCAGAATGGCAACCAGTTGAGAGAATACCAGCTTGAAGGTGTCAATTGGTTGCTCTTTAACTGGTACAACAGGTGAGAGAATGAGCCATAGAGCATTTAGAGGAGAAAATGTCTAGAAAAGAAAAGTGTTATTTAATCATCTAACTGACCCTAAAGTAATTGCAATACTTAGGGACAAATTTACTAAAAGGAGAAGTGGCCGTCACTAGTTAACATTTGCCAGAAATCCCATCTGCAGGGAAATCACTAATTTACTAACCGGCATAGAGGACAATTCACTAGAACAAAAGACTAGCATAACATAGCATTCACTAGCATAGTTTTGCGCCCTTTTGCTCAGGCGAACAATAGTTACTCCACAAATTCACTAAAGTGCGTATTTTACAGAACGTTACCTCTTTCGCTAAAGCTTCGGCAGCTTAGACCTTGCAACTGAAGCTACATACTCCTCAGTCTTATGTCCGTGACATCATAGCCTGTATTCCAAAAAGTTGTAAAAATTTAAAAAAATGCTGGTGTTTTTTCATATTTTGAAGTGGGATTTTTTTTTTTTTTGAAGGGGTCCCCAACCTGTTTTGGTCCGGGGACCAGTATAGTGGCAAATTTTTTACAGGGGTCTGGAGAGGTCAGCGTCAAATTCAGGCGTGCCAGATTAATTTCGGTGGCCCAGTTCAGGACTTTCCACACCCTGGTTCTGGGCCGTGGACCGGCGGTTGGGGACCCCTGTTTAAATGTAACTATTAGAAAGTTTTTTAACTTTTTTTTTTTTTTTGAGGTGCATGCCACATTTGTTTTAGGGTGGGCTCGTGTATTGGGCATTAGAGGATCTCTTTTGCCTTTGTTTTGCTTCCTTGGACATTTTTAATAACAATTGTCCACTTCAAGCGTTTGCACCAACATCTTTATTAAAGTCATATATAATACCTATATGTACAGTGCGAGTGTACAACAAAGTTTTGCTAGGCAGAAACGAACATTAGTGAAAGTTCACTATGAAATGCTTGCGCTGACAAGTTAACATTCGCGTAACTTCGCCAGTGTTTGGCTTTACAGAATCAACTTTGCATTTTAGTGAATTAGCGTAGTGCTATCAAATTTCCGCCTGATGAAGTGGTGCCAAGTGTGGTGGAGCCATCTTAAGGCAAAAATTAGTCCTTTAATTGTTGTCATAGTGTGGCAATAAATTGCAATTGCTTAGTGTATATTTATAAAAACAAAAAATCCAGTGTTGCTTTCTGACCAGATCACAGTTTGGTGATCTTTATTAAACTATACTCAAGTTTGCCTGTTGGGGCAAGATAACTTTAACAGCAGTGTTTCAGGATTGGGTTATCCAGGACATAAATGAAATCATGTTTTACTCATAAGAATGACCGATTTTGTTCTAAATTAACCAAGGATTCATTCATCAATTAATATAATAAAGTTTAGTTTGTTGTCTTTATTCATTTTAGACTACCAAAAGCTCTTGCAAAACCTTGCCTGCTTCTGGTTAGATAAGACTGCTGCACAATGGTAGAGGTTCGTCAACCTCAGATCTCTCCCAGCAAGGTACATCTTGCACATTGCATTTCCACATTAAATGTGCAAAGTTTACCTTGCTTACAGCAGATTGCCATTGGATTTCTTTTGCACTACATTCATTTCTTCCTGGCCTTTCGTGGCTTATTCTGTTTTTTTTTTTTCCCCACAGGCAAAATTGCATTTTGGCAGATGAAATGGGTTTGGGGAAGACCATTCAATCTATCACATTATTACAAGAAGTATATGACATGGGAATACGGGGACCTTTCCTAGTCATTGCTCCACTTTCCACCATCACCAATTGGGAGAGAGAGTTTGTCAGCTGGACTCAAATGAATACTATTGTATATCATGGCAGCCTTGCTAGTCGCCAAATGATCCAGCAATATGAGATGTACTGTAAAGACTCCAAGGTTAGTTATGAGTTGGTTATTAGTCTGTAACAAAAAGGGATTTAATGTTACTATTAAGTAAGGCTGCACAAAATCTAAGATTCAGCCAAATTCAATGCTTCTTGTATTCATTGGTCATTTACCAGTGTTTACTTTGCAGATTAAGTTTTCTCTTGGGGTTTCTTGTTCTGAATGTGCAAATTAGTATATAGGTTCCTTTTGGTATCTTGTTTGGGGGATTTTGTATTTGGCAGAGTTTGAAAAATTGTGGGTTTATCTTATATTGTGTATTAAAACTGCAAAACAAGCTTTAATGTTCTTATTTGCATAATAGAACTAGGCACTCTTAAGAACTGCCTTTTTTTATTTAAAAATACTTCACTAAACCATTGACTTAAATGTAGTTGACTGGTAAGAATGATGATGCCGTCCTGGAGTTCAACTTTTTGTTTCCTGCAAAATAACCATCACAACCATCTTGTTAAGTGCGTGTAAGATATTTTGAATAAACAAATGGATCTGTTTGATTTACTACCTGTATTTAACTGGCCTTTGTTTTGTTTTTTTAGGGTCGTCTTATTCCTGGTGCGTATAAGTTTGATGCTCTTATTACAACCTTTGAAATGGTTTTGTCTGACTGCCCAGAGCTGCGTGAAATTGAGTGGCGCTGTGTCATAATTGATGAGGCTCATCGTCTCAAGAACAGAAACTGCAAACTTCTGGACAGCCTGAAGCACATGGACTTGGTATGTAGCATGTAGTGACAATAACGAATACATGTAGTTACTTGAATGAGAATGCATTTAATGGATGAAATGGGAATTTAACTATTTTCTTCAACACATTGCTAAAGTACAAACATATAAAAAGACGTAAGTAGCATAATTAGCTATGAGCATCTAATGAAATTTGGTAATTGAGCCTCTGGAGGCAAACAAATGTAATTTCTTTGTCGTCTTATGGGGACACTGGAATAATGGGGTTAAGCTCCACCCTCCGGAGGTAGGGAATTGGATAATATTAATTAAGGAGCATGCAATACTCTGTTTAAAGGACCAGTAACACTAACAATGTATACTCTACCCCATTCCAGCAACACTTCTATCCTAGAAAAAGTTAAATATCAGTAATGTTTAATAAATAATGTGATAAAATCCCACTTCTGGTTGTGTACTGTGCTTTAGAAAAGGCGATGTGGTGACATTCACTCACATGACGTGCTCCAGTCTCCTTTTTGCAGACTTTCTTTTTAAAACCGGAAGTTATTTGTCCCTGCTTCACAGAGGCTTTTCAGCCTGCATTGTTCTCCTCCCTTGCTTGCATTCCAGCAGGTAGAGAGGATGTGTGTCAATATTTATTTTTCTCAGCAGCAGATATATCTCCAAGGGCTGTGAGCAGTGAAGACAGCAGCCAGTTTAGCCATAAATCTTTCAAGGACCAGAGAAGACCCACCAACAGCTGCAAGCAGTGAAGCAGCGGAATAGGTGGCCATACACGGGCCGATAAAAGTTGCTGACAGACTAAATCGGCAGCTTATCAGCCCGTTCATGGGGCCCTCCAACCGGCTTAACCGATCAAGTAGACAACCGGAAGTGGGATTTTATTACATTATTTATTTATTAAACGTTACATATATTTAACTTATTCTAGAATAGAAGAGTTGCTGGAGTGGGGTAGAGTGTATTTTTCCATTCTATTTATAAATTTGTAGTTTTACTGGTCCTTTAACTCCATACACTGTACTTACCAATCAATTTTTCAAGTGTCCCTCACACTGAGGGCAGAAGGTCTGGCCTGTGAGGTGACATTCACTAGGTATGTAGCACAGCGCCCCTTTATTGCACTCTACTATACGTCCCCCTTGCTTATCCTCTTTCACATCCTCCCCCCTCCTGCCCTGAGTGAGTTCCCTCAAGTTGCCATGGTCCTCTGCAGTAACCACAGTTGGGAGCTAAGTGACAGATTGGTGGTAAAGAGAGCGATGCTGCCTAGTAGTACCTGTCCTGGAATAAGCATGTCTCTTTTGTCGCATTCCGACAGGCAGGGAGAACAGAGGAGAGGCCAGTTGGACTCTGCAGGAAGGGGGAGGAAGCCTGTGCCATTTTAATTTCGCACGAGCTGCTTGAATGCATTCCATTCCAGCATCCATCTGGGCAGCCACAGTCATGGCCCAAGCTGTGCGTGAGGCGCATAAGCTCTCCACTGGGGCTCACTTCTACGCTGGGGCACACGATTGACAGCTGACTAAAGGAGTACTACCCTCGGCTGAAATACTCCCAGGTTACCCATACACCGACTTGCCAATAATGCTTTCCAATGGCAGAAGGGAGGCCAGGGCAGTGAGGAAAGTACAGCAGTCCAGGTGAAGTACTTTGTACAAGTTCCATGCTAAATTGCCAGGGGACCAGGGCGAGCCACTGTGCAGAACTGGCCATCGCAGACATTAGGCATTAGGCAAGCTTAGCCACAAATGTAGTGACAAATGTAAGCGATCAGAGAAACTGAAGGTGGACATATCCATTCACACTCCATCTGACGTGTCTTCAGCTGACCAAGTTTCCTCTCAAAAAGAGGGTGAGTTACCACCTTTTGAGGCATCCTCGGGGGTGGAAGATGAAAATCCGTAGGAGAGTAAGGATTGTAATATCCCACATGACGTTGAAAGAATTATTAAAGGAGTGCAAGGTGAGACCTCTCGTTTGTTCAGGAGACTAATCCACAAACTGCTTCCCATCACATGAACAGCTGTGGATGCCCCAGTCTCTACGTTTACCACCCTTCCAGTAACGGATGCGGCAGCCTTTAAGGATCCTTTGGACAGATGGCTGAAGGGATTTTCATGAGTGATTCATTCTTCTCTGGCCTCAACATTACACCCCTTTCTAGCCTCAGTCTGGGTACTAGGACTATTCAGGCCTGGTCCTAATCACTAATTAAGGATATCCAAGAGTGGGCTCCCAGAGCCGACCTGCTATCTACTGCTCAAACTATCATGGAGGCATTGGCCTACCTATGCAACACTATCCTAGACACTTCATAGATCAGTGCTCGCACCTCCACTTTGTCTATTGCTGCACGCAGAACCTTATGGCTCAAATTGGTCAGTGGCTCTCAGTTTGAAGAAATACATAACATCGCTCCCATTCAAAGGGCAAATCTTGTTTGGAGAAGAATTGGAAAAGATTATTTCACAAGCGACTGGGGAAAATGCACCTTTCTTCCCCAGACAAAAAATAGATCCTCTTGCCCAACTAGAGGTGGAAATATTTTTTGAGGCTAAATTGGAAGATACACGCTGAGAAATAATTCACACAACACTCACACTTTCTTGACAAAACTAGTGACGAGACCCACACCCCATGTAGGAGAGCTAACAAACCCCATGGCAAAAAAGTTTTTTTAAATTGGTGCTCAGGGCCTTGGTACAAGTTTAAAAAAAATAAGTGGTGACCAGGGTCCCCCTTACAAGTGAAAAAAAAAAATTGGGGTCCCATATTTTTTTTTAAAAATATGTTGGTGGCCAGGGAATTAAAAACCCACATTGGTGTTCAGTAGAATTGAACTTGTGGCTTTAGGACTTCAACTTCACCTCCTTTCGTGAGTTTGGGTCTTTTTGCTGCTTTAGGACATCTCGGCACTTCTGCATTTGGTGATCAGGACATCGGAAGAGTGGAATGGCTTCGGTGGGGGGTCCGGCTATTTCTGAAAGTACAGCACAGCCGGGCCCCCTTCAGGCCCGGGCTCGGTACACTTGTACCCCTGTGCTCCCCTGATGGCAGCCTGTGTACAACATTTCTACCTACTTTAGTTAGGCTTTAGGTCTCTTTTAAACACATCTGTGTTCTCCAATTCAATATCAGCATACAATAAAATCCATATTATTGGATGCAGGAAGTTAACAGAAAAACACAGCCAATGTTGTGGGATTGGAGAACTCCATACTGATGTGCAGGAATGCTAAATCATAGGTTGCAGGGAGTTGCAGCTATTGTTGTGGGATTGGGAAAGTCTTTCATTTACATGAATCCCATATGATATATATTCAGTCTTTAACAGTCAGTGAGGTTGGCTCTCCAATGGTGGCTACAACCAAACAATTTAGCAGTCAATCCTGGGCAGTTCCGAAAAAGAATGTGATATCCACAGACGCCAGCCTGCGGGTCTGGCTGTGATATGGAACAGCCTTTTCACACAAGGTCTGTGGTCTCCTGAGGAGTCCAAACTTCAGATCAACATTCTGGAATTACAAGCTGTAAGACTACCGCTAGTCGACTGGGCTCATCTCCTGCAGGAAAAACCAGTATACGTTCGGAGCAATAAAGCAAATACAATTGCATACATCAGTCATCGGGGAGGAACGGCCAGCAGAGTGGCACTAGTGGAAGGTCAACAAATTTTTGGTTGGGCAGAGATCAACGCTGTAAGACTGTTGGCTATATCAGGAGTGTCCAATATAAAGGCAGACTTCCCCAGCTGAAACCAGCTGGATCCAGGAGAGTCAGAGCTTTATCTAAAGGCATTTGCAGAGCTTGTGGATCACTGTGGACAACCAAAGATAGATCTAATGGCATCCAGATCCAATCGGAAGGTTCCAATATTTCTTTGTCTCGTTACAGAGACATTGTGGCAATGGGAGTGGATGCCATGACACAGGTCTTGAGGTACAATACAATACTGGAAGATACATTTATCCAGGGGGTGGCACAGTTGCCAATTGAAATCTTAATCTGGTGCTTGAGGAGCTGCTGGACCCCACATTCAAACCATTGAGCTCAATATTGAATACTTTGCTCGCATGCAAGGTGGCATTTATAGTGGCGATTTCATCCACCAGGAGAGTGTCTGAACTGCGCGCACTATCCTGTGAACCCTCATTCCTGGTTTTCTCATTCCGCTGTTCTCAGTCCCTGTTCTTTGTACCAGCTGGACCACGTTGAGGACAAGCAGCCTCCAAGGCTTCCGTAGCCAGGTGGATCAGACAAAACATCAAAGCCTACCTGTCAAAAGAAAGGATCCCACCAGATGGCATCTAAGTCCACTTGACAAAGGCAATGGGAGCCTCCTGGGTGGGGCGTAACACAGCCTCGCTGGACCAGATCTGCAGAGTGGCTACCTGGTCATCTACGTACACCATCACCAAATTTTACAGACTCCACACATTTTCTTTTGCTGAGGCCTCACATGGGTACAAGGTGCTGCAGTCAATACTCAAATAGCATGTTCTTGGCAACTAGACTCATACTCATCCTGCTGTTTGGGGATGCTTTAAGTCCCCATCATTCCCTGGGTCCCCCTAAGATGACAGAGAAATCTGTTTCTCTGTAGTCAAAAGGGGGGTGACCCTTGACTAGTCGGGCATGCCCAGGTTGGTTTCGTGGCTACCAATTCTGCTGTTGGTTAACTTATTGTTCATGTTTAAAGGAAAACCAAACCCCTTATTCATAAAAACTCATACCCCCTACCCTACATAGTCGCTCCCCCCCCTCAGCCTAGGTGTAAACTCCAGTAATTGCCCCTAAGTCTTAACTTACCTCTCTTTGCAGATTCAGCTGAGCTGACGGGCATCCTCTTCCGGCTCTTTTTTTTTTTTTTTTT
>CM044432.1:126669771-126708093 GCA_024363595.1 Xenopus borealis
TCCTCTTCCGGCTCTTTTTTTTTTTTTTTCTTCTTCAGGTCTTCTTCCTTCCATATGGCAGTTTCTGTCACCTTCAGCGCATGCTCCAACAGTGCATGCACCGATACGCCGATTTCTTCCTGAAGAAGACTGAAGAGCGAGAAGATGTGCTCTTACTGGAGTTTACACCTAGTCTTGGGGGGAGGGGGTTCTATGTAGGGAATAAGAATAAGAGATGGAATGGAATATGAATACAAGGGGACCCAAACAGAAAGCGTAGTATTCAAAATTATAAATAGCAATACATTTGTAGCTTTACAAATCTTTAAGCGCCTTACTTTACCCAGCAAGAATAAACAATGCAAAATTAGTGTGCCGTTAATCTGATTGCTCTTGTTTATTAAAAGCTATGCTTTCCATGGTTTTAAAATAAACACTTTCTTATTACCAGGAGCACAAAGTCCTCTTAACAGGGACTCCATTACAGAACACTGTGGAAGAGTTGTTCAGTCTTCTACATTTCTTGGAGCCAACACAATTTTCCTCTGAAGCAGAGTTTCTCAAGGACTTTGGAGACCTCAAAACAGAGGAACAGGTAATTCAAATAAAGGATTTATACCTAAAAGTACTCACACTTTTTTTCTATTTGCTCATTTATTCCAAATTATTACTTCCCAAATACTAGGTGCAGAAGTTACAGTCTATCTTAAAACCTATGATGCTGAGGCGATTAAAAGAAGATGTTGAGAAAAACTTGGCCCCCAAACAAGAAACCATTATTGAGGTTGAGCTTACCAACATCCAGAAGAAATATTACCGTGCAATTTTGGAGAAGAATTTTTCTTTCCTGACCAAAGGAGCTAGCCAATCCAACACACCCAACCTTCTAAATACCATGATGGAATTACGCAAATGCTGCAACCACCCATACCTCATCACAGGTATTAGTTATATATAATGCCACTAAAACTTGTGTATTATAATAAATAAAGTACCCCATGTTTTGAAATATGAGGAGTTACCTTGGAGTTCCATGACCTGTATAGAAAGGCATGTTTTTATATGGACCTGAAACTCCTTGGTAAATATATATAGAATATCCTTATAATTTACAATAGGGGGTACTTTATTCACTATATTCAACACGATACTGATATACTGATTGTTGGTTTATTTCTACCTCTATGACCTCGTATGTAAAGCAAAACCAAGAGATAAGGCACTTACAAATACAGGAGGTAGTTTATTGAGTCCAAATATAGACGATAGGTTTTGCCTGGGAAAAACAGTCAGTGTATCACCTAGATGCTACACGAGTGTCTCTCCAAAGTTCTCTCACAGGACACAAGTTTATGTACCCCTTTTGACGTCATACATGGGGTGATAACGAGTTATACATTCTACCATACATAGACAGACTCCTTCTTGTACACCTATGTCTAGAATATTTGCTTAGCATTATACTTTGCAGAATGTATTGCAACATAAATTTCCTGCTTCCAGTGGTCCGCAACCTTGAAAACATCTGTTGGCTATACATAGCCACTGGTGATAGTCAGCTATCGAGCAACATTCCTACACAGGGCGCCAGGAGACATGCTGACACAATGGTTTTATAGTTCTAGAGTGAACTATTTAGCACTATGGGCTTCAATCATTCCTATTGATAACCACTGTCAAACAGATGACCATATGCCTTATAGTCTATCCTGTCTTAGGCTTTTGGCATTGTGGCGCCAGAGCGTATGGGGGACTCAGATGAGAGATATAAATCCTATATTGTTATGATACTCTGATTACACTCTGACACTAGCCATTCACCCGTCAAAGGACATAGACCGTTCCCATAGAAATATCAACATGATACATGGACATTCATGCTGATCCTATTTCTAAACATATCTACATGTCTGTAATCCCTTTGATGTAGTTGTTAAGAGTAAGCATGTCCCTTCGCAATCATCTTTTTTTTTTTTTTTTCCCAGAGAAGACCTCCCCAACCCTTACCCCTATTACCAGTTTAGTTGCATGTCTCTTCAGTTCATTTTGGCTTTCTTAAGTACTGGAGCCCAAACCTTACCAGGGACCTATAAAGAGGCAAAATTAGGTTTTTTATCCTTTGAGTTCATGCCCTTTTTAAAATTAAAACGTTAAAATGTATTTCCAGTTTATTTTAGATAGATTTATCAAAGGTCGAATTTCGAAGTTATCTGAATTTTTTTTAACTCTATTAAATTTGTATTTACTCACAACTCGAATAGGAGGTTATTTATGAAAAAAAAATTGTCTAATAGTAGATCGAATACCAACTACCTGAAAATTTTAATCAAATTCAAAAACTTGAATGTCACAAAGGCAATTAACTTCTTCAAATGGGTCAACGGACCTCTGCCATTGACTTGTAAATGAAATTGGCCAGTTTTAGGTGGCGAATATTCAAATTGGAATGGTTTCCAGGTGGAGATGTGATAAATCTCACATCTGAATTCAAAAATTAAAGGTGGTGATTTAAAATTAGCATTTTTGAGTTTTGACCAAAAAAATATTTTAAAATTTACCATTTCGAAACTTAATAAATCTGCCCCTTAATGTCTTCTAGATTTAGATGTCGTTTGCAACTTAAACTAAATAGTAGAAATGGAGTAGCTTGGCCATGTAAAAACATGAGCAAACAAACCACTGAAATACATGTGTATATATATATCTGAACATCTAACATGACCGAAAATAACAGCATTAGTGGATAATAAAAACAAACCAAAAATAAAAACAAAGCCACAGTATCATATTTTGTTATAATACTCTGGGCTGCTTTGAATTTCTTGAGCTTATCAGTGATTAACAATATACATTACAATTTATGAGGGAAGCCCGATAAAGAATGGGTTCACAGTACATTACTGCATAAAAACAAGTTAAATTTGCATTGATAATCAGTCCTGTAGCAACAACTGAGCTGCTATGGATAAGTTTGAAGGCATGAAATGTTACTTTTCGGGGATAGTGAACCTATGGATTGCCAAAGTTTAGTAAATAGAATACAACATTACATTATCTATTATGTTTGGCTTTAGTTTTCCTTTTAGTCTGTGTAATAACATAATAAAAAAGTGAGAAACCAGTTTTTCCCATTGTGATTAGAAAAAAAGCATTTTTCAGTATTCTTTAATTTAAAACTTATCTTACAATAAGTATGTCAGGGTTTCCTCATGGTACTTAATTCAACTGAGAAGAGTTTATATTTTTTCTCTCTTCCAGGAGCAGAAGAAAAGATCATGTCTGATTTCAGAGAAGCAACTCCAGTTATTCCCCCTGACTTTCACCTCCAGGCAATGGTACGCTCCTCTGGCAAACTGGTGCTAATGGATAAGCTGCTCCCTAAACTAAGGGCTGGAGGCCACAAAGTTCTCATCTTTTCTCAGATGGTACGGTGCTTGGATATCCTGGAAGATTATCTTATACAGAGAAGGTAAGAGAGAAAGCTGTTGAATTTGCAAAGAAGTATTTGGCATAGCTGAGGTTCAGTGAACAAAATTAAAACAAAGGAAGGGAGAGTTTTTCTGGTGTAATTACATTGGTAAGATGCTGAATGGTATTTCACATGCAACACCTCTTATGAGAATGTTTTCTAAAAAAATTCTTAGGAATCCATAAACAACATTTTGGATTTGACTGAAATTTCTGCTGTAAAGCCACTGTGAAGTTGAAAAGAATTTGGGAATTATTTGTGCTCTCTCTCTGTTAAAGCTAGAGTTTCTTTCGCATGTCACTAATATGCAAATGTTTAACTTATTTAGGTACCTATACGAGCGTATTGATGGACGTGTCCGTGGCAACATGCGTCAGGCAGCTATTGACCGATTTAGCCGCCCAGACTCTGACCGATTTGTGTTTCTACTCTGTACACGTGCCGGTGGGCTTGGAATTAACTTGACAGCTGCTGATACTTGTATTATATTTGACTCAGACTGGAACCCTCAAAATGACCTTCAGGTACCAGCTCTGGTCTTCTGGTGTTCTTTTTCTTTCATTGCATCTTTACTAGAATGTATTTTTCCTGATTTGTTTACTCTCTGAGTTATATTTTGATCTTGATCTTCAGGCTCAAGCTCGATGTCATCGTATTGGACAAAGTAAAGCAGTTAAAATTTACCGTCTCATTACTCGCAACTCCTATGAGAGAGAGATGTTTGATAAGGCCAGCCTTAAACTAGGATTAGACAAAGCTGTATTGCAGTCTATGAGTGGCCGGGATAATCCTTTTAGTGGGGTAAGGAATACATTTATAATCCAAAGGAGCAAATGATGAACTGAAATCCTAGGAATGCTGTCTTTGATTGTCCCCTCTATCTCTTCCTCTCTTTCTCATTATATATATATATATATATATATATATATATATATATATATATATAAAAATATATATATATATAAATATATATATATAATAGAAATACAGAAAACTAACATTGCTGTTCTAACTTTAGCCTATTCAGCAATTTACAAAGAAAGAGATTGAAGACTTGCTCAGAAAGGGAGCTTATGCTGCAATCATGGATGAAGATGATGAAGGCTCTAAATTCTGTGAAGAAGATATTGACCAAATTTTACTGAGGCGCACCACAACTATTACCATAGAGTCGGAGGGAAAGGGCTCAACCTTTGCCAAGGTCTGTCATACACTTCATGCTTTTTTCATATTTCCTTCTTTGTTTACCATCAGTAGCGTGTTGCTTATATCATTTTATTTAAATATTGATGTTTGGATTAAAAACTCTTGTACAAACATCTGCCAACTTGTATTAATGTTGTTCGCCCTCAAAAAATTTCTGTTAAAGGGGTTGTTCACCTTTGAGTTAACTTTTAGTATAATGTAGAGTGATATTCTGAGAAAATTTGCAATTGGGTTTCATTTTTTATTGTTTGTGGTTTTATAATTATTTTACTTTTTATTCAGCAGCTATCTATTTTGCAGTGTCAGCTATTTAGTTTCTAGGGTACAAATTACCCTAGCAACCCTGCATTGATTTGAATAAGAGACTGGAATATGAATAGGAGAGGGACTGAATAGAATGATAAGTAATAAAAAGTGGCAATAACAATACATTTGTAGCCTTACAGAGCACTTGTTTTCAGATGGTGTCAGTGATCCCCATTTGAAAGCTGCAAAGAAACTGAAGAAAATTGCAAATCATTAAAAAAACTATGAAAAATAAATAATGAAGACAAATTGAAAAGTTTCTTAGAATTGGCGCTTCTACTATATACTAAGTTATCAGAGAGTATATCGGTTATAACGACTTTGAAATTGCTTACTAATTTGTTGCCATTTTCTAATATTGCAGTTTAAACTTTCACTTGCACCGTTTCAAGTTTCCCTGTAGCAGCTCTAATTTGCTGTATTAATTGATACTTTTCTTTTTACATTTCTCTCTGCTAATCATAATCCCCCAGTTCCATTAAAGGCAGCTGTTGATACAATAGTTACTAACATTCCATAGATTCTGCTAAGAGTTTTTTAACTAGTATTAACTAATGTAACAAATTGTAACCGTTCCAAGTCTACAAAGTATAGAAATGAAAAAGTCTATTTTATGTTTGGAAGTAGATGAACACCTTTAATTAGTAATTGGGAACTAGCAAGTGTAACTTTTTTGTTTTGCTTTTTCTTGCATGCACTGACTTTCATCTCTTTCTGCACCAGGCAAGTTTTGTTGCCTCTGAGAACCGGACTGATATATCACTGGATGATCCTAATTTCTGGCAGAAGTGGGCCAAGAAAGCGGACGTAGACCTGGATCTCCTTAACAGCAAGGTAATTGCCAGTGACTCTATTCTGTATTTAAAGTAAAACTATACCCCCGAACAATGTAGGTCTCTATAAAAAGATAATGCATTAAACAACTCATATGTAAAACCCTGCTTCATGTAAATGAACCATTTTCATAATAATATACTTTTTTAATAGCATGTGCCATTGGGTAATCATAAATAAAAAATAAAAATAAGGACAGCCTCCTGGGATCGTATGATTCAACGGTGCACACAAACATACCAAACAAACTATAAAGTTAGGTCACATCAGCCAATTAACAGACAGAGTTCTGTCTTTTGCTTCCATACTTCTTCCTGTTACAGTTAGAGTTGAAATATTTCTGGTCAGGTGATCTCTGAGGCAGCACACAGACCATCACAAAATGGTGGTTCAAGGCAAGAGATGTAAAAGGGCAATATTTACTTAAATATATATTCCAGTTTGGTAAGATTCTTTAATATGCCAATTAATTTGATATCTGTTGCTCAAGTATTCATTTTGGGGGTATAGTTTTCCTTTAAATGTACGTTCAAGTCAAGAGGGGATGTCCTCTTAAAAAAAGGAGATTTTGTGTACTCGCCGTTAAATCTCTTTCTCTTCAGTCACTTGAGGGACACAGGGACAGTGGTATAGCTGGTACATCCAGGAGGGCAGGACACAACAATATAAAGAACTAGCCCCTCCTCCACTGGCTATACCCCCAGCAGGCGGAGCTTAGATCAGTTTGTTCCAACAGGAAAGAATATTAACCAACCATAGTAACGTAACATATCTTAACATAAAGTGACCGCCTAGGGAGGGAAGCCCTGTCCCCCCCAAGTGACTGAAAAGAAAGAGATTTAACGGTGAGTACACAAAATCTCCTTTTCTCCATGTCATCTTGGGGGGACACGGACAGTGGGGAAGTACCAAAGCTGTCCCCTAGATATCTCTGGGTGGGAGACTGAGGCCTAAGTGGAACTGGCCACGGCGGCTTGAAGCACCTTTCTGCCAAAACGAGCATCAGAAGCCGCAAAGGTATCAAAATGGTAGAATTTTGAAAACGAGTGAACCGAAGTCCACATGGCTGCTCTGCAGAGCTGTTCTGTTGGTGCTTGATTCCTGAACGCCCAGGACGTACTTATCCCCCTGGTGGAGTGGGCTGTGAGTCGAGCTGGAGGCTTCTTGCTACTGGCCACATAGGCTCGTTGAATTGCTTAATCCAGCGAGAAATGGACGCTTTTGTGGCTGCCCCTCCTTGGTGGGGGCCTGACGGAATGAGGAATAGGGAATCCACCTTGCGAATGTCTTGAACTCTGTGTAGGTAGAATTTTAGAGCTCTAACCGGGTCCAGTATATGTAGAGCCTTCTCCTTGGAGGGTGGAGGGTGAAGGGCAGAAGGTCGGAATTGTGATCTCCTGGTTCAAGTGAAAGTCTGAAACTACCTTCGGCAGAAAAGAAGGGATGGTACGGAGGACCGCCCTATCCTGGTGAAACACCAGGAACGGTGGTTTACATGACAGTGCGCTGATACTCTTCTAGCGGAAGTAATGGCTAGAAGAAAAACAATCTTCCAGGTAAGCCAAAGGAGCGATACTGATCCTAGTGGTTCAAATGGAGTGTCTTGAAGGGCTCATAGAACTAGAGTAAGATCCCATACTGGAGCCGGTGGTCGTACTGGTGGGGCCGCATGTGTGACCCCTTGCATAAAAGTCCTGACGTCCGGCAGGAAGGTGAGACATTTCTGAAAAAGAACTGATAGAGCAGAGACTTGTAACTTAAGGGAACCTAGGGATAGGCCCTCTTGCAGGAACTCCAAGATAGAAGGATTTGAAAATTGTCTGAATTGTATATTGTTACGTATGCACCATATTGAGTAGTTCTGTGTACCAGGATCTTGGTGCTATGAGAATGAGCGTGATCTGCTCCTGTTGAAGTTTCCTGGGTGTTCTGAGTATGAGGGGTAGAGGTGAAAGGCGCAAGCTAGATGAAAATGCCACCTGGCTGTCAGAGCATCGGCTGGTATGGCTAGTGGATCCCTGTATCGGGCTAGAAAAGTTGGGACCTTGCGATTGCGCCTAGTCGCCATAAGATCCACTTCTGGAATGCCCCACTTTTGTGTTATCTCTTGGAAGATCTCATCTTTTAAGGACCACTCTCCCGGGTCCAGGACTGCCTGCATAGATAGTCCGCTTCCCAATTTAGAAGTCCAGGGATGTTTATTGCCGATAGGTGGACCTGATGCCTCTCGGCCCACCTGAAGATACGGTTGACTTTGTCTAGCGCACTTCTGCTTCTTGTTCTGTCCTGGTGGTTGATGTAGGCCACTGCAGTGGCATTGTCAGACTGTATCTTTTCTGCCTGACCTTGAAGAATCTGTTGCCAATGTATTAGGCCTAGGCGAATTGCTCGGATCTCGAGCAGGTTGATCTGTAGTCTATTTTCCCGTGGACTCCACTGACCCTGAGCTGAGCGACCTTCGAAGACTGCTCCCCAGCCGTACAGGCTCGCGTCTGTTATGAGGATGTGCCATTGCGTTTCTCCCATGGGTCTGCCTGATGCCAGGTGGGCTCTGCCCAACCACCAAGAGATGCTCTTGTCTTGGGGGAGAGTTGGATCTCCTGAGAAAGGGATTTCCTCTTCCACACCTAAAAGATGTTCCATTGGAGCTCCCGTAAGTGGAGCTTAGCGAAAGGTATTGCTTCTATGGTGGACACCATGACACCTAGCACCTTCATGCAGAACCTGACAGAGTGAAGCGGTTTCTGGAGAAGGTCTTGTAGATGACTGACCTTTTCCTGAGGGAGGTATATTCTTTGAGTTTGCGTATTGAAACACATGCCTAGGAAAGTCATGGATTGACTGGGAAGTAGAGATGACTTTTCCAGGTTTAAGACTCGGCCTAGCTCCTGAAGTGTGTCCAAGGATATTTGGAGGGATTTCTGGGCTTCCATGAAGGAGGGAGCCTTGATTAGCAGATCGTCCAGGTAGGGGGTGATGGAAACACCCTTGTTGCGAATCACCGCCGTTGCCGATGCCATGATCCTGGTGAAGACCCTCGGGCGGACATCCATCCAAAGGGGAGGCTTGTGAACTGGTAATGATGATTTTGGAAGGGAAATCGCAAGTATCGCAGAAGCAGAGGGAAAATGGGGATATGAAGGTAAGAGTCCTTGATGTCAAGAGAGATCAGAAATTGCCCCGGGGACATTGCTGCAATGACTGATCGTAGAGATTCCATCTTGAATATTCTTTGACAAAGGTATTTGTTTAATTCCCTGAGGTCCAAAATTGGTCGTACTGATCCGTCTTTCTTGGGTACATGAAAAGATTTGAGTAGTAGCCCTTGAAAAGCTCTGTGGTCGGTAGGTGAGTGACCATCTCTAAGAGTAGCAGGCCTTGGATAGCCTCTAGAAAAGATGACTTCTTGATTGGGTCCTATGGCAGTCTGGACATGTAGAACCGATGGGGGGGGGGATGAAGCAAACTCTAGGTGGTAGCTCCGAGTTACCACCTCTTGAACCCAGGAGTCTTGGACTAGAGTGGACCATACCTTGGCAAAGGTACCGAGCATGCCCCCTATCGGATCTATGACAGACTGCCTACGGGTGCCGTCATGCCGAAGTGGTTTTGTCTCCAGCCTTGGGAATGTGCTTCTTGTTCTGCCACGGTTGTCTGTGTTTACTGCTGAATCGGCCTCTGTTTGTGAAGGACTGCCGCGGTGGGGATGATCTTGTGTGCTCGGTCTGGGAGCCACGAAAAAACTTGCCTCTACGAAAGGAGGGGTGGGACTTTATCCAGATCCGTCCTGAATAGAAGTTTGCCCTTAAAGGGAATAGATGTTAGAGACTTTTTGGAAGATAAATCTGCTGACCACAGTTTCATCCAGAGGGATCTACGGCTGCTACAGACAATGCCGATGCTCTTCTGATCACTTGCGTTGCATCTAGTAAGGCCTCTCACATGTACTTATTTGCTTCCTTGATCTGGGAGGCCCATTGAGAAAGTTCATGGCGGGGTGCCCCAGAGGAAATGGCAGAGAGTAGGGATTCTGATCAGGACTGGACTGCTTTGCTGACCCATGCAATGGCTAAGACGGGTCTTAAGGCGGTGTCTGAGGCTGAGAATGTGGAGCGTAGACGGGATACTGGTGGATCAACTGAAGGTGGAATGGACTACCTTTCAGTAAGCTCTTTGGCAAAAGTATAGAGTCTTTGGAATTTTCGATTTGTCTGAAAATGTCTTTCTGGAGTATCCCACTTCTGTTGGATGATCTGGTCAAGTTGCAAATGTGCAGGAAAAACTGGTGAAGATTTGCTGTGGCGCTTGAATAACCCCTTAGTGGTGACAGGAGAGGTACCCGGATCCTGGATGTGCAGGTTCTCTAGTACAGAAGAAATTAGGGTATCCACTGACTCGGCAGAAGTCCTGACTGCTTCTTCGCCATCCATGTCTAAGTCTGATGCCCGCTCTCTGAGCAGTCGGTGTCCTCCCCAAAATCTGGGAGGGAAGGAGAAAAACCTCCGGGAGGAGTTTCGCTCTCTGCCTCGGAAGGAGAGGATGCTCTACGTTTAGAGGCTTTCCCACTAGGCTTGTCTAGACTGGAAAGCAGTTTGTCTAGTGACTGAGCTAATGTTGGGATTCCTGAAGCCAATTGTGATGCCCACTCAGGAGTGGAAGGTTGCCTGTGAGTTGGTGAGTCTCTGTGCACAGAAGAGGAATCACCCTGTGTCACGAAAACGCGACACTCAACCACATTTAACTCTTGGGTTTGGCTACAAGGGGTTACACTCAGTCTCTCAATCACCTTACACACAGGTTAGACTAACATCAGACACCCCAAAAACACACCAACACCCACCTTGTTCATTCGCTGCCACCATCATTAACAGGCGATAGAAACCTAATGTGACTATTCCCCTGCCCTCTATAACAGGTAATAACTCACACTATCAAAATACATCAAACACTCTCTCCTATGGTAGTTAGTCAGGGTAAGATCCTACTAGTCTAAAAAGCACTCCAGCAGCCAAAGGGTTAATTTACACCCAAACACACTTTCCTGCTAGCCGTACTAGTTATCCAACATACAAATAGGCAACTTTCCCTTTCCACACATACAAAGAGTTCATACACTTAGGCACAAGCATTCATATGGGCAATGAGTTCGTTTAGAGCACAAGGACTAACATATTAAATATTTGATATTAAAAGAAACATATAAAAATTATATTACAAAGATGACATATAGTTGCAAGTACAGTAAATACAATAAAAGGGAGTAAAAACACAAAGAAAACCCTTACTTTACCAAGTTTTGAAGTTCTCAGTGTATTTCCTCTGAGGCACGAGTTGAAAGCTGGACATACAATCCACTGAAAAATGAAGCCTCCTTGTATGACAATGAGATATTGGGAATGTCACCTTTTTATTTCCTGCTGGGACACTCCCCTCATTACCTTATGCATGAGGTAGGAGTGCCCAGAAACGTGCCATTTACGACCACCTGCAGGGGGTTTGCTACTCTCAGGCAATATTCCCCAATATCCCTTAATATAATATGGGTACTTGCCAGTACCCAATACTATAATAAAAACATGGGCAGGCTGTGATCCATATGTGGGCAAACAGAACAATACCAAACACTAATAGGTTTCCACTTTCCAGTCCCCCACCAGCCCTCCTAACACGTTGGTATAGGCTAGCCCTGTTTGGTATTGTTAGGAAGCATGTGACCTCCTCATAACCAATACGTAAGTTATGAGGATGTGAATCCTATAACACACTAGCTCTAGGTCCACAGCTCTGTTCTTTGATCAGCCGATCAAAGAACTAACTGGCCCAGCTTCCTTGCCCAAATGGAGTGGCTCCAAACCGTCTCAGAAGACAGATATGGATGTCACCTTTCTACAGCCCCTCTGGTGAGATATGCAATCAAGGGTCTCTGTGTGAGACTGCAACCAACTGTTTTGCCATGTTAACTTTTGATGCCAGAGCAATGCTGCCCTGGAATGACACCCTGGCTGTCCTGTTCTTCCTGGGGAGGAGCAGGTTCTGGGGGTTCAGGATTGGTTTCAGGTGGTTTGCACTTACCCCATAAAGGGTCTTTGTGCCCCGAGGGCAGACGTTTGCGGCACCTGGCACAAGCTAAGTACTTTACTTGAGCAGAAGGTGCACCCCTACGGAAAAGCCTGTCACTGGCTCCTTCAGACATGGTAGTTACAAAGCACCCTGAGACTAAAGAAAGAACACAGAGTGGTGGTAGTGAAAAACTATATAAATATATATACTGTATATTATAACTAACTAAATATATATATATATATATATATCAGAGAGTACCCTGGTCTAAGCTGTACCGTGCTGTGGTATGAAAAAAACCCAGGAATATAGGCATAACCTCGTCGTTGGAAGCCTTGCTGTGGCTGTCACTGGCTCCTTCAAATAAAAACACCTTTCTGCATCTATGGAGACTCGGGAGCAAGAAGGTGCTGAGTCCCGTAGCGCGAGGCAATATGGCGGCTGCGTCTGGGGAAAAAAACGTGTTGAAATCGCGCAAGATCAGAGGAATGGCACACTTAGTTTCCCCCTTTGTGGGGCTTACTAATAATGCGGCCGTGTTGGGAGCATTGCCGCCAACTCCACACCATTGTTCCTCTCCAGGCCCCAACTCTCCCTGTTCTATGCCCCCAGGCAGAGAAAACAAGTCGGGAGTCCCTGCTGGCAGTCGCGCTCCCAAGCCTGCACTGACAAGAGACTCGCTCTCTCCTGTGTCGGCCCTTACCTGTCTCTTGCAGCTCTGACAGGCATAACTCCCCCAATAAGGGGGGAAGGCGGGTTCCGCCAAGCACAACTCCCATAGAATCAAGCAGCTTTGCAAACAGTCAGGCAGGAACTGGTAAGGGGGAGGGTGGGAGAGAATGGCCCCTGTAATTACCGTGCCCCACTGAAGAAGGGGGGGGAGGTATAAGGAGGAGAGGAGGGCTGCACAGTTAGTACTTACTGTGTCCCAAAAACGCTCTCCTCTGTCTTTCGGCCAGTCAATCTCCACCTATGATGGAAGGGGAGATTAAAATGAGACTGGGTGGTCGTGAATAGTCCTAGACCCCAGAGACAAATCGCATGTTGGAGAATGCCAATGGGTGTCCTCTGCTCAGTGCAGAGGTCCCGGGGCATTCCCTGGTGTCAAGCAACTGAAAATTTGAAAATAATAAAGTGAGACTGGAATCCATGTCCTATCCTCCTGAGGACACAACAAAAACTGACCTAAGCTCTGCCTGCTGGGGGTATAGCCAATAGAGGAGGGGCTAGTTCTTTATATTGTTGTGTCCTGCCCTCCTGAATGTACCAGCTATACCACTGTCCCTGTGTCCCCCAAGATGACCTGGAGAAAAGATGTACTATATTTTTATGGTACAGTATGATTAACATACGCACCCTCATCAGGGTAAAACCGTATCTGATCAGTTGTCGGCGTGTTTGTATGTCTAACATTAATGTCCAATTTATTTTTCAGAATACACTGGTTATAGACACCCCACGCATCAGGAAGCAAACACGGCATTTCACTAACAAAGATGATGACATGGTTGAGTTCTCGGATTTGGAGAGTGATGATGATGATCGCCCCAAAGCTCGCCGTCAAGACCGTAAACATGGATATGGACGTACAGATTGTTTCCGTGTAGAAAAGCATTTGCTTGTTTATGGGTGAGACACTTGCTTTATATTTAATCTTGTAAATCCCACACTTTTATAACTATTTTCCCATTGTATACATATGATTATATAAAACCTCTCTCTTCCCTTTTTAAATGTTTCCTTATGGTTCATATATTTTTACAAATCTATCCATTTACACCTAGATGGGGTCGCTGGCGAGATATCCTTACCCATGGTCGTTTCAAGCGTGGTATGACTGAACGGGATGTGGAAAAAATATGTAGAGCCATACTGGTTTATTGTCTTTTGCACTACCGGGGAGATGAGAACATAAAAAGCTTTATATGGGATCTGATTACACCAGCTGAGAATGGCAAAACAAAGCAGCTACAGAACCACTCTGGTGAGGCTCTTGATGTGAGGTGATCACTGTTGATCACAATCTGTTTAAGTATTTATGATGAATATTTATTGCCATTGTTTTTATCATCACAATATGTATTTTCTGTCAGAATGCTTTGATTGCATTGAAGTTTGCATTAGCAAACTAGCTTACGAAGGTGCCGGTGAACAGATGGTATTATTCAAACAAATGATGTGACATTTCCAGTGACAGGATGGTATTATTCAGGAATTGTTGAGGCATTGTTGAGGAATGTAAGGGTCATCCTACTAATGTACTGTCAATCACTCTTCTTTCACAGGATTGTCTATTCCTGTCCCCCGTGGTCGTAAGGGGAAAAAAGTTAAATCCCAAAGCAGCTTTGACATACATAAAGCTGAGTGGATACATAAGTACAACCCAGATACCTTGTTTCAAGATGAAGGGTACAAGAAACATCTGAAGCACCAATGCAACAAGTAAGAAAACTATGAAATCTAGAGGTATGGGAAAATGTTGGTGATCAAGAAAAGTAATATACGAGGCTCATCTAGAATTAATTCAGTCTAATCTTCAGCAGCTGGATACAAGCAACTATTAACTGGTTTGATAACCAGAAAAAATATGCTAGACCAGCATTTAACACTAAATGACAAATGTATTTGTTTGTTTTATTCCTTCAAACTGCTGTTCTAATGTTTTTGAGTATAACTATTAGTCGGTTCCTTTCTTAGGGTTCTGCTTCGTGTTCGTATGTTATATTTTCTTCGTCAGGAAGTTATCGGAAACCAGGCAATGAAAGTGTTGAGTGGTGTAGATGCCAGGTAAATTTTGTAATACTTTTGTTTTGGATAATGGGATACTGTCATGGGAAAACTTTTTTTTCCAAAACCATCCGTTAATAGTGCCACTGTGACTTCTGCACTGAAATCCAATTCTCGAAAGAGCAAACAATTTTTTATTATTTTTTTTTTCGATTTTGAAATCTGACATGGGGCTAGACATATTCTCAGTTTCTCAGCTGCCCCCAGTCATGTGACATGTGCCTGCACTTTAGGATGGAACTGCTTTCTGGCAGGCTTTTATTTCTCCTACTTAATGTAACTGAATCAGTCTCCGTGGGACTTGGATTTTACTATTGAGTGCTGTTCTTAGATCTACCAAGGAGCTGTTATCTTGTGTTAGCGAGCTGCAATCTGGTTTCCTTCCTATTGTTTTGTTGTTAGTCTGCTGCCTGGGGTGGAGGTAGGGAGTGATATCACTCTAACTTGAGTACTGCAGTCGAAAGTGACTGAAGTTTATCAGAGTCCAAGTCACATGACTGGGGGCAGCTGGGAAACTGACTTTGTCTAGCCCCATGTCAGATTTAAAAACCGAATATAATAAAATCTTTTTACTCTTTTGAAAAATGGATTTCAGTGCAGAATTCTGCTGGATAAGCACTTTTAACTGATGCGTTTTGAAAAAAAATGTAAGCTGCAGATTTTATTAACCTTTCATTCTATTTTTTCGGTACAGTCAAATTGACACCTGGTTCCCTCAGGTGGACCAGGTTGAAGTTCCCTCACGCTGGTGGGACAGAGAAGCTGATAAATCCCTTCTTATTGGGGTCTTCAAACATGGTGAGATGATTTCCAGAAACCAAAACATGCTATATTTAGGAGCTATGATAATGCTAATACATTACATATATTTCTCTAGGTCTGGTTGGGGGACACAGGGACAGTGGGTATAGCTGGTACTTCTAGGAGGCAGGACACAACTAATAAGAAAAAAACTGGCTCCTCTTCCACTGGCTATACCCCCAGCAGGCGGAGCTTCACTCAGTTTCAGTTGTGTCCTCAGGAGGACATATAGTGGGTGGGGGAGGCGCGCCTGTGCACACTGTTAGCCTTGACACGCCATTTAGTTTATTCCCCTTGCCCAGCTCTCTTATCACTGGATCAGGCCTAAGTGCACCTCATAGCGTGCACAGCTCCAAGCGCCTGTAACTTCTTATTTCTCAGCAAGAGAAACAGGTCAGCTCACAGCTCCCAACATAGGGGTGTGGTGGAAGAGAGCTCGCAAAATACTAAAGGTTGACCGTGTTTCCCCAGCAATGAGTGTACTGTAGTCTGCCGTAGAGGCGCCATTTTTAAATTTTGGCGCCATTTCTACTACCAGATAGAGGGGAGCAGTACCCATTGCAGGTAAGCCTGCTGTGGGCTCTCCATGGCACCCACATCCCCCTCCCTACCATAGAAGGAGGTCGCTTCTACCTCCAGGGAAAAGCAGCGCTCATCGGCAGCCTTCCAACACCACCAGTTCCCCCACAGAGCTACCTAGTGGACCGGGTAATTCAGCTGCACAGCTCATAGGGAGGGGAGGCTCTTCCTCAAAATCTGTCCTACCTCAAAACGGCCCTGACGGCTTCACAGGCTACCAAGCACCTCCATGACCGGTGCGGTAGCATGGGGAATTCTAGTGCAGTAGGTACACCATTTAAAAAAAAATTTTGGTGCCATTTCTTCTGCCACACAGAGGAGACCGGTGTCCATAGCAGGTAAGTCTGCTGGGGGCTCTCCCTTCACCCACTTCCCTACCACAAATAGAGGTTGCTTCCTCCCTTCCATGGCAAAGCTGCACTCAGCAACAGCTTTTTCCCCAACACCACCATTTACCCCACGGAACTACCTAGTGGACCGGGTGCTTGGACTCCGTGGCTTCATGGGGAGGGTAGGCTCTTCCCTACTGCAGTCTTCTTGGCGGCTGTATAGGCTACCGTACACTCCACGACCAGTGCGATGGCAGGGGGAAACTTATCGCAGCAGGTGCGCCATTTTTAAAAATTGTTGTCATTTCTCCTTCCTTGTGGTCCGGCCCTCTCCTGCGTTCTTCAGTGTGCCTCTTGGAGTGCTGGCCTCCATCTTGGATAGCGCTCTGTCTTGTTCATCCCCAACTAAACACTCAAGCACGCGCTTCCTGTGACAAGGGGAAAATGCTGGACGCTACTATATCCCAGCCACTCCTCCTGCCTACCTATTCCCTGCAGTCCATTAACCTCTCAGGGGCCATCAACTGCACATAGACCCTCACATGTGCATTCTACCCCTTGATACCATGTCTGAAGGGCCAAGTTACAGCTTCTTTTCTAGGGGAGCATCTCCAGCGTCTGGCCCAATAAACTACCACCTTGTATTAAGTGCACACCACTCCAATAGGGTGCAGTGTCTCCAGAACCAGACCACCCATGGGGATCTCCTTCAACTAGCAGCAGGAAAACCTCTCCCTGCAGAGGACACTCTACTACAGATTGGGCATCCCAACTAGCCACAGGGATACCTAAGCTAGCCCTGTTCTTAGACAGGATCCATTCTCAATCAGACTCAGGTCATGAAGATGAGGAACCACATAGACTCTCTTCAGAAGCAGTAGATACTCTCATCTCTTCTCTGCTAAAACCCCTTCATCTTTAAGGGACAGAGGCATCAGCCAATTCCTCTAAAGTTCTCTTCTAGAGAAACAGCAAGACATCAGTTTGGTGGCTGAAGACCATTCCCATCCAGCTGGAGTGGGACAAACGAGAGATGGTTTCAAGCCCACCGTCGCTTCCTAAAACTTATCGATTCTCAGATAAACTTTCAGAAAGGTGGTCGTCTCCTCCATCAGTAGACACACCTGTATCCCAACTTCCAAGACCTCAGCCTTACCAGTCCCTGATGTTTTTTCCTTCAAAGACTCCAAGGACAAAAATTTAGAGAGTTTACTATGCTTATTTTTCTCCACATCAGGCTCATCCCTTTGTCTCCTCTCAAGCGATCACTTCAGTGCCTCCAAGAGACTTGTTTGCAGGGGTTACTACCCAAATCCACTGTAGTACCCTGAAATGACGAGTCAGTTTGTCCCATCCTAGACCTAAAGGAATTAAACAAACTCATCAGAGATTTTTGAGGTTGCCTTTCAAAATCATCATTCCAATAAACAAAGTTTCCCTTTTGGCTCACTTCAGTACCCTGAGTCTTCGCCAATTCATGGCCGCTGCCACAGCAGTGATCTACAGTGCGGGTGTCTCCATCACACCGTACCTGGGCGACCTGTTGATCAAAACTCCATCACTTCCAGAGGCGCAGAGCTCCCTCGAGATCACTCTGGCCAAAGTTGCAAGAGCTAGGTTGGGTTCTAAACCTGACAAAATCACCATTGACACCCAGTCAATCGATGTTTTCGATGCCATTCAACTCACAGATGCCGAGAAACTCTCTTCCTCAAGAGAAGGCACTTCACCTCCGACGCTAGTAAGATCGTTTTTACAGAAATGACAACACATCAATGTCAAACCATTCGCTCAATTCTATCTTCAAGAGCTTCAATGGAACATCTTGACATTGTGGAAAAGACAATCCCTACTATAAAAGATCCGTCTGTCTCGCCAAACGAGGGTATCCCTCCATTGGTGACTGATGACCAGCTACCTGACATTAGCCAGACAGCTAAGAGACCCACATTGACGAGTTCTACAGACGCAGGCCTATCCGGTTGGGGAGCTGTCCTCGAGGGGAAGCCAGCTCAGGAATTTAGAAGAAATTTCCAATTAAACTCTTAGAGATTTGAGCTATCCGTCTGGGCCACCTCCATTGGCAACGACAGCTAACATTGGGCTGTGAAGATTCAGACTGACAATGCCACAGGGATGGCTTACTTCAACCACTAGGGGGACACTAGAAGCAGAGGGGCCCTTAACGAGGTCAGCGTAAATTTCCAATGGGCAGAGGACCATCAGGCCATGCTCTCAGCCATTTACATTCCGGGGCTCCTCAACTGGGAAGCAGATGTTCTAAGCAGAGTATTCTACGAGATAACATGGAGGTGAGGTATTCTGGAGGTGGACCTACTGCCGACTTGACCTTAAATTGACTGTGTGGCTCTTGACTCAAAGAGGGTTTTTTCCAAGGCCGTAGCACGCACAATGTGCTCTGCCATTTTCAGCCAAGACATACCATCGATTCTGGTCAACTTACCGCCAATAGTGAAACCGAAACAATGGTGTGTTCAAGGTTTTCTCAGTCCCTAATATCCACATTCAGCTCTCTCTGTGTTATTCCACAAGTGCCTGACACTGTTGCCTGACGTCAAGACCCTATTCAGGGGGTTGTCATGTGGTTCCCCCCCATACGACCACCAGCTCCCCTCTGGGACCTCACCTTAGTATTGCAAGCATTACAAAAGCCTTTTGAACCACTGCGATCGGTGTCTCTTCAATGGCTCAACTGGAAGACAATTTTTCTTTGGCAATTGCCTCAGCAAAACGTGTTTCGGAACTCAACGCCGTATCCTGTAAACCACCCTTCTAGTTTTCCATCACGATAGAGCAACTCTCCCAACCGTTCATTCATTCCTACCTAAGGTGGTCTCAGTATTTCACTAGAACTAAGAATTAACAGTCCCAACCTTCTATCCCTATCTAATCCCAAGGAAGGTGGCTCTACATTCTCTGGATCCTGTTAAACCTCTAAAATTCTATTTTCATACAGTTAAGGACATCTGCAGGACTGATGCTCTACTCATCTTGTCTTTGGGACCTCATAAAGATTCACCTGCCACTAAATCTGCCATTCCGTTGGACCTAGCAAACCATTCAGCTAGACTACAAGGCACAAGGCCAATCGCCTCCAGAGGGTTGAGTGTGTCTGGGGCCTTGGCAGAACAGCAGTGCAAAGCAGCTACTTAGACTTCGGTCCACTCTTTTTGCAAATTTTACCATTCGAAACACTTGCGGTTTCTGACACTCTCTTCGCCAGAAAGGGCTTCGAGCCGCAGTGGTTTCTTTCCACATGAGCCTCACTCTCCCACCCGCGATTTATGGGACAGCTTTGGTTCGTCCCCACTGTTCCTGTGTCCACCAAGCAGACCTAAAGAAAAGGAGATTTTGTGTACTCACCGTTAAATCTCTTTAGTCACTTGAGGGACACCGGGCTTCCCGTCCTGGATTGAGGCTCTTCCTTTGTCTATCAGACATGTTACCTTTTGTATTACTATTCATATGATTAAGTTATAGAGGATTATTTGATTCCTGTTGACTTTGTTACAAACTGAGTGAAGCTCCACCTGCTGGGGATATAGCCAGTGGAGGAGGAGCCAGTTTTTTTTCTTATTAGTTGTGTCCTGCCTCCTAGATTTACCAGCTAGTACACAATCTCGTTTTTATCTTTAAATGGTGAATACATTTTTTTAAAAAATACCTTTTTTACAAACAAGGTCTTTTGGCTCATCTGCAGGTTATGAGAAGTATAACACCATGCGAGCTGACCCAGCACTCTGCTTTTTTGAGAAGGTGGGGGGACCAGATGAACAGGCTATTGCAGCTGAGCACCGTGCTCAAGACTTTTCTGAACTGCCTGATGGGTAAGGATGCAAATTTTATGACTTTTCTGCTTTGAATCACATTAACTTTAATTCGGAAGTAAGCAGTATTTGCTTTTGTTAAAATTGAGGAGCTCTTGCATGGATATGTCTTGTAATGGTAATACCTGTGATTTGAATTGCTATACTTATACTGACACAGCAGCCAGAAGCCTGTATCCTTTGTCCTGGGCGTAGTTAAATGTAATCTATTTTTTGAGTTCAAAGAACAACTGTGCTTGAGTTAGAAAGAACTGTATATTGCATCAAAATTGTTGTGCACAGAAGTTTAAGGTAATCTATTTCTGTCATTCTCAGTGGAGACTTCGATCGAGACATAGAAGATCCAGAATATAAACCACTTCATGCACAGAAAGATCCTGAGGATGAGGTGAGCTCTGCATAATAGCTCAAGCTTCATATGAGAACACCTAGAAATACTGCAAAAATCAAACCCTCTCATGAATTTTTTTTTTTTTTTTTTTTAGATTGACTCTTTAATGATGGATGAGGAAATCTCTGTTGTTGATGGTGAAGAAGGTGAGTAGTAAAAGAGATTAGGATGGTACTTCCATAATCACGCGGTCGTATGTTTGCACCTTTTAGAACTTGATAATTTGTTGTCTTTTTTTTTTTTTTTAGCAACATCAATGCCCAGTAGTATGTTATGGCCACCTGGCTCTGCTCTCACAGCTCGCCTGAGGCGTCTTATCACTGCCTACCAACGCAGCTACAAAAGAGAACAACTAAAATTGGAGGCTGAAGAGCGCGGGGACAAGCGAAGAAAACGATGCGAGGCAGCCTTCAAACTGAAAGAAATTGCCCGTAGGGAGAAACAACAAAGGTGTCCATGAGAATGATTTTATTATAATTAATATACTTGGTTTATTTATTCTTAGTTTTGTAATCCATTTTGAGTTGTGTTTGATCCATATTTGCTCTGTACTTTTTTTTTTTATCAGGTGGACTCGGCGGGAGGCATGCGACTTCTTCCGCGTGCTGTCCAGCTTTGGTGTTGAATATGACCCCGATATGCAACATTATGACTGGCAGAGGTTCCGTGGTCTAGCAAGACTGGACAAGAAGACAGACGAGTCCCTGCTTAAGTACTTCCATGGGTTTGTTGCAATGTGCCGCCAGGTTTGCCGCTTACCCCCTGCTGCTGGAGATGGTAAGTTTAAAGTATTTTGCAGGTATTTATTTCTTGTACTATGAAGTGGAAGGATTCATATTTAATTTTAGTAACTGAAAACGAAAGCCTTATAAGTTTTTCTTCGTCTGGGTTTATCATTTCTTCCCCTCATTTTGCAGTTAGGACTAGTGACAGCCCCAACCATTTCAATGTTTATTTAGCACTGAAATTATTTTTTTTTTTTTTTAAATGCTATTAATATACAGGTATGGGATCCATTATACAGAAACACATTATCCAGAAACATTGTAATTAGGGTAAGACCATCTTCCATAGAGATATCTCTATGGATCACTCCCTGGAAGATTATTTATTTATTTTTTTAAACTTTATTTTTTTTTTTTTTTAGCTTAAAATTCCCTGTTACAGTACTTGATGGTAACTAGCAACATGAATCCATATTGATGGCAAAACTGTCCTTTTTAATGTTTAAATTATTTTAGCAGCCTCTATCAGTATTTTAGCAGAATTTGGTGATCCAATTTACAGAATGAGCTGTTATTCAGAAAACCCTAGGTCCCAAAGATTAATTCTGTCTTCCCTGTGTCTTAAAGAGATACAGATGACATAAATTACTTGTAGGTTTTATTATTGGTACAGCTGTCCATAATGACCTAACTGCTGCAAAATATTTTGAAAACATTCACTGGATGCAGCTGTACTAAAATTCTTGAAAGACTTGCATGCTTTGCACTTTGGTAATCCTTGTTTTGAAAGTGGATTACTTTACAGTTTCTTTCTTTGATAGTTTAATGGCTTTTTACCACTAGAATACTCTAAGGCTTAGGCCACACGGGAAGATTTAAGGGAGATTAGTCGCCTGGCGACTAATCGCGCGTCTAATCTCCCTGAATGGCTTGCCACCCGCCAGCGCTAACGTCGCCTGCGCCTATTCACACGCGGCAATACGTTTTTCAAAGTCGCTCGAAATTGCCTCACGAAGCAATTTCGAGCGACTTTGAAAAATGCTTCACCGCGTGTGATTAGGCGCAGGCGACTTTAGCGCTGGCGGGTGGCAAGCCATTCGGGGAGATTAGTCGCCTCAAAGACGCGGCGATTAGTCGCCAGGCGACTAATCTCCCTGAAATCTTTCCGTGTGGCCTAGCCCTAAGGGCTCATCCAGACGGGAAGATTCAGGTAGATTTGTCACCTGACAACTAAGCGCCTCTTCTTTGGGGCGACAAATCTCCCTCAATGGATTCCTGGTATCTTGTACCCGCTAGCGCTAAAGTCGCCTGTGCCTATTCACACGTGGCGACGCGTTTTTCAAAGTCGCTAGAAATTGCTTTGTGAGGCAACTTCGAGTGACTTTGAAAAACTGCAGTTCTGTGCCACATACACGATGGTTGTATTAGTGGTAAATGGCTCCTAAACATTCTGGCATATTGGAGGGACCATGCAGTGCAGGCCTCGCAAAACTTGCACATTCATCTTTCATGTAAACAAAATATTTGTAGCTGTGCAGCAAGTGGCAGTGGTGCATCTGTAGTGGGCTTCCATTTGGTGGATCCGAGAGTGGAATGACAGGATAAATTGTACCTCGTCACCATTAAAATAATCTTTAGGCCTTCATGTTATTTAAAGGGCACCATTCATAACTAAATTAATTTACTAAGTAAAGACACTGTGTGAAAGAGTTAGAATTGTTTAAATCATCAGCTCGCTATGCCTTCTGCTAAATCACCCCTGTCTCCACTGCCATTCTAGCTGAGACCGGCATCTTGGATTTTACTTGCTCTTTCTACCTATATCTTCACAGCTCTGAAATCTCGCACATGCTCAGTTGAAATTCCTTGGTTGCTTAGCAGTCTTTCTAAGCTATTTTCAAATCATCCAAACCTCTGTGTCAGCTGCTGTTCAGTAGTGCTGCCACCTGTCTGGAAGTTAGAGTGTGCTCTTCATTTGCATAAGAACATCACCAGCAGGGGAAAGATAGGGAAATCTTGTGATACTTCTAGTGGAGGAATTTACCTAAACCAGGCATTCTGCAATGCTACAATCTGAGCATGCTCCTGAACTTTGCAAGTTATAGTCAATGTATAGACTCCCTCAGTGAAAGAACCCATTTGACAAAGTAAGGGATTTTGTTTTTTTAAACCTGCAGTTTTTTCAAAAAACTATATATGTAGTTTGATTAAACATGTATAGGTGGTACTGGTCAGTTTGTTAATGTGTTTGATTTTGGCTGTGATAGCTGCCCTTTAAAGGACAAGTAGGTTAGAAATGTGTTTCGAGCATCTGTACCAACCCCAGGTAACCACGGCCCTTTAGCAGTAAAGATCTGTGTCTCCAAAGATGCCCCAGTAGCTCCCCATCTTCTTTTCTGCTGAATTTCTGCACATACTCTGTGCTGCTGTCACTTACTGAGATAAGGGACTGACTCAAAATATATAGTACACATAGAATATAAGTGTCACAATAGAAGGCTGATTAGTAATTAATACAGATAATTACTAAATGGCTGCACAGAAACCAGTGCAACTAGCATCGGAATGTAATAATCAGCCCTATAGCTTCAGCTTATATGACAGACCAACTTAATTTTCTGTTTGATAATTTTGTGACAACCCCTAAGCTCATCATCTCGGCAGCTGCTCAGAGCCCACTGAGCATATGAGTGTCGCAGACACTTTCCAAGATGGTGACCCCCGTTTTGAAGTCCTGGATCATTGCTGCTATTGAGACACTCATTTCCAATGTCGGTTGTAAAAAGTATATTTGATGCTCTCTATGTTTTACAGGCCTCAACACGATGGATGAACTTTACCAGAAAATGTTTATTTTTTTCTATAATAATGAATCTATTTGAAAATAAAAACTTGTATTTTCTCCTATGTTTTGGTGGATAGTTATTCAAACAAAACTTTACGGTCTCTTTTCCATGTCACAGCTTTGAAGTTTTTGAGACTGTTTATTTTGATTGTTGTTATGCTGATGTTTTATTTTTTCTCTAAAGAGCCACCAGATCCATCTCTCTTCATCGAGCCAATTTCAGAAGAGCGAGCATCTCGTGCCCTGTTTCGCTTGGATCTTCTACGTAGGGTGCGTGAACAAGTACTTTGTCATCCTTTGCTTATTCCTCGTTTGTCACTGTGTCAACCAGACCCAGAACTCCCAGAGTGGTGGGAGAGTGGACGTCATGACCATGAGCTCCTTCAGGGAGCAGCGCGATATGGTCTGAGCCGTACAGACCTCACTATACTGCAGGATCACACTTTTTCATTTTTGCGGTGTCAGATAAGTTATTTCCAGTCAAGGGGAATACCTGGACATTCTCGGCCTTCGACACCAACTACTGCCCCCTCAGTGCCTACTGAACGGCAGCCCTCTCACCTAGCCTCCCTTTCCTCGTCTGTCAGCTGTTCTCCTGCTCCACGCAGATCCTCATCATCTTCTTCCTCATCAAACTCTGAGGATTCTTCAGATGAAAACAATGGCGTAAAAGTAAAACTTAATGGTGAGTGTTTGTGCAGATGCATTATATATATATATATATATATATATATATATATATATATATATATATATACACACAGTGGCTTAACTAAAGTATTGGGGGGCTGCAGAGGGCCTTTGGGGGATCTTTCCTCTCTTCCACCCCATATGATCAGTTCATAGGCAGCAGATGTTTTCACTTAGGGGGTCCAGGGTGGGGCTGGTTGTGCTGTGCTTGTAGTTTATTGTGGTAGAAAATTAGGCCACAGATTTTAATGGATATGCCCACTTTTAAGAACACAACTGTTAAAAATCCATCTTCCTTCAAGTGTCCTTTAAATTTTTGTTATTTTTTGCAAGATTATGTTACAATATTACACAGCAATACATAGTAGGAACTGACACCCCAAGCAGGCAGGGTGGAGAATAACACTGTGACTATAGTGAAAAGGAGGGACATTTAAACTGCTATCACTGTGCACACCTTCCTTAATATTATAACAAATCTAATGTCGAGTAAAATCATAATACCGTACCTTTTTGCAATGGATACTTCGCATTAACAAGTTGTGTGTAGCAGAGTTAAAATAACTCTTCCAAAAGTAATTATGTTTATCTGTCATATATGCAGCAACATATTTGTTTCTTTTCTAACTTTTACCAGGCTTTTGCAGATCAAGATTTATCCTTCTATTATGTTTACACAATAATTTTACATTTTAATGTCTGCATGTAAAGCTAAATTGTGAACAATTGTAAATGTGTGTATCCATCAGCAGGTCTTCCACATACTCGCTTGTATGATGAGGAGAGCCGGCTTTCTCTCACTGCTTCCCCTGCAGATTTCACTACAGAGGACAGTACTCAGACAGCTCTGGAGACCCCAAACAGTGCAGACTGGCCAAAGGTAACCGTACAGGGAAACCGGTTCAAAGATCGACAGTGGAAATCTTTTTTTGGACAGGATAGAATGGAAGGGCTTTTAAGTATATACTGTTTTTGTATTTTAGGACCGTGTCCTTATCTGCAGAATTGAGCAGGTGTGCAGCGCAGTTTTAACTGGCAAATGGTCCTCACCAAGACGACTCTCCGATCCACCAAGCGACAGCCCCGATAGCTTGTCTCCAACTCCAGAGGAACAGAGTCCTGCCCACTTCACACAGAGAAGACCTGACCCCAAAGAGTTTACCATTCAAATAAAAAGTGTAAGTTTTCAGATGACAAAGAAACAAACTTAGAAGAATTCTGTTTGGTTCAGCCTTAGACAAGTTATGTACGTAGAACTGTTCTTTTACACCAAAAAAAAAACCATGGTAATACAAATCAGCTGCTCATCCCTCCTTAGGCTTCTGTAATAAATTCACTACTCCAATCCCAAGCAAAAGTTTGTGTATTTGGCCCATGGATGCCCTGATTATTAAGTGGCAATTTTAGATGCAGATTTGGTTATGAAGGGACTTGAGTAGAACTTCTACTGTATCTCCTAACACACCCCCACCCTTGGCTAAATTCTCTTCTTTTCCACGTTTTACTTCCCTTTTTTTGTTTCTTTTTAATATGTTGTTCAACTCGGCTCATATAGCTAAAGAAAACATAAAATAAAAACTAATCTGCCCTGCTTAATAGACTTAAAGGGATACTGCCATGGGAAAACATATTTTTTCTTCAAAAAGCATCAGTTGATAGTGCTGCTCCAGTAGACTTCTGCACTGAAATCCATTTCTCAAAGGAGAGAACAGATTTTTTTTATATTTAGATTTGAAATTTGACTTGGGGCTTAACATTTTGTCAATTTCCCAGCTACCCCGGCCATGTGACTTGTGCCAGCACTTTAAGAGGGAACTGCATTCTTGTTTTTTTTTCCTTCTCAATGTAACTGAATGGAACACCGTGGGACATGGGTTTTTACTATTAAGTGCTGTTCTTAGATCTACCAGGCAGCTGTTATCTTGTGTTAGGGAGCTGTTATCTGGTTACCTTCCCATTGTTCTGTTGTTATGCTGCTGGGGGTGGAGATATCAATCCAACTTGCAGTACAGCAGTAAAGAGTGATTTTAAGTTTTGCAGAGCACAAGTCACATGAAAATATGTCTAGCCCCATGTCAGATTTCAAAATGAAATATAAAAAATCTGTTTGCTCTTTTGAGAAATGGATTTCAATGCAGAATTTTGCTGGAGCAGCACTATTAACTGATGCATTTTGAAAAAATTTTTTTACCCATGATCGTATCCCTTTAAGTCAAGGTCTATATAGTTGTACCACACTATCTCATTGCAACTAGATGCCTTTATAGCTAACCATAGCAGACATTGGGCTTATATTTTATTTTTTGGCCCTTTTCTTTTGTGTTTTTTCAGGAAGAAGGCCTGAAGATCAAATTTCAGAAGCACAAATTTATGAGTAATGGAGCTCTTGATTCTGCACCTCATACCCAGAAGAAAAAAAGCAAGAAAAAGGTATATGTTCAATTTAGATTTATTACTGCTTTGGTAGTGCCATGGCAAGTATTTTTTTTTTTTTTAAATTAAAAATCAGTTCAGAAAATGTTTCTAATTCCCCTTTTGGTGTTCCATATTTTTATTCACTCTATATAATTATAGATGTCTACGCCAAAAAACTCCAACCATCTATCTTAAAAGATCAGTCAAAATATACACATGCGAAAATAGTTTTTCTCTGTCATCTTAGGGGGACACAGGGACCGATGGGGTTAAGCTGAAGCTCCATCCTCCAGGAGGCAGGACACTTGAATAATAATTAAGGGGGCGTGGCTATCAGGCGTTGCCCCCTCACACAGTACATTCCTATTCAGTTTTTAAGTGTCTTGCTACTGGGAAGTCAGACCTGCGTGTGATGGTATGTTCAGCCTTGGCTGATAAACTGGTTTAGGCCTAAAAGCAGGGTTACCTGTCTTTATATGGGCAGCCCCTACAAGGTGCAGCACACCAGGGTCATTACCTAGCATTAAGCTATATGGACCCCCTAGACGTTCCCTGTACTGCTTCACCCAGTGCAGAAGGTCTGGCCGGTGTGGGGGTAAGTGGCATGCTTCCTGTCTTAGCAGGTATATTGCCTAATCATTGGGGTTGCAACCCCCCCTCCCTTCTTCAACCCTTCACTACCGTCACCCCCCTCCTCTTTTTTTTTTTTCTCCCCGACTTCTACCTTTTCCTGTGACCCGTGTTTGAGGTTCCTGCAACAGTCTTCAGCGTCCTAGGGGAATGGGCACAGAGACTAGCACGCTGTGCGAAGCTGGAGGTTGCGGTCATGGATTGCCATAGCTGACTCGTTGCTGAATTGGGAGCGCATAATGGTGGAACGCACCTTCTAACCCTCTGGCAGCCATTTTCTTTTGGCGCGAAAGGAAGCGCTCGTGCACGCTCAATGGAGCGTGAACGTGCGTTCCAGCGGCCATTTTGCAGCATTCTCAGCCACGCAACGAGTAGGCACAACTCCAGAAACTCACTAAAGGAGCGTTCTACTCACTGCCCTTCAATGGTCAACGACTATTTGGTGAAGAACTAGAAAAAATTATTTCGCAGGCTACAGGGGGCATGAGTACTTTCCTACCACAGGCCAAAAGCAGAGCTGCCACTTCAAATAGAAGGGGGAAATTTTTTCGTGCCCAAAGCGGCAGACATACAAGACAAAATAATTATAATTTCTCAAACTGACTGACTGACCACAGACAAACCGCTCAGGAAACGAGAACAAGTTTGCTCTCTAATATCCAGTCAACGGAAAACAGTGCACAGAACAATGCAGGTTCTGGGGACAATGGTCTCGGCCATTGATGCAGTTCCATTCGCACAGATACATCTTCATCTTCCAAGCCAGCATTCTTACATCATGGAAAGGGGGATCGTTATCTCGACCCTCTCCTTATCGCAACCGACTAAGCATTGCGGTGGTGGCTGAGATCGGACAACCTAGCCGTGGATCAGTTCTGGGCAATCTTGGAGTGGCTGGTGATATCGACGGATGCCAGCCTTCAGGGCTGGGGGGCAACTTTCTACAATCAGTCAGCACAAGGACAGTGGTCTCCCGAGGAATCCAGACTACCGATAAATATCCTGGAACTAAGAGCAGTGAAGCTGGCTCTAGTTGAATAAATGAATTGAAGACAGCTCACCTCAGAGCGACAATGCTACTACAGTAGCGTACATAAATCATCAAGAGAAGTCGGGCAGCATCAGCGGAAGTCAGACAAATCCTACACTTGGCAGAAATAATTCAATAATTGGAACAAACTGAATAGGAATGTACTGTGTAGGGGTAAAGCCTGATGGCCACACCCCTTAATTACTATTCAAGTGTCCTGCCTCCTGGAGGATGGAGCTTAAGCCTTTTGAGATTTAACGGTGAGTATCAAAAATCTTGTTTTCTCCATTCATCTGCTTGGGGGACACAGAAACAATGTGTATAGCTGGTACCATTAGGAGGCAGGACACAATCAAAACAAAAAAAGGCGTGCTGGTTCCTCTGCTGGCTATACCCCCAGGTGGGCAGAGCCCAGCTTAAGTTTTTGTGTCCTCAGGAGGTTAGGACATGTTAACAGCTACCTCAATGGTAGTTTTCTAGTTTCTGACAAGTTTTTCTCATAAGTTGATAGATGGGGATACACAGTCACCTACACGAACTAGTGTACCTTTGTTGTTATCTCCAAGCATGGGAAAAAAGGACCTCCGTAGTCTTAATGTGCCTCTGGCACTGACTACTCAACCTCAGACAGGTGAGACGGGAGTCCCCTCCCAAGGAAGGGGATTGGGTGTTTTTTCCCCCCTCACTCAATCCTAAATGAGGAAACCTGGATCGATCTCTTCTCTTGCACCACGTTTTGACATGCATCCCAAATTTTTTTGACCCTCGTTTTAACTCCAAACCTTGCACGCTCGTTTCAGCTAAGGCATATCATCCAGATACCAGCAATGGTGTCATCACACTGTGGATTTCAAGACCATTTCGAGACTCCCCAAGCACCAATCTCCACATGGTATCTTTCTATTGTTTTGAGAGCACTAAAACGCCCTCACTCCCCCTTGGAACCCACGGCTTTGGTCTCCCTCTAATGGATTACTTGGAAAACTGTAATCCTTTTTGAAATTGCATTAGCAAGGAGAGTTTCGGAGCTCAGTGCCCTGTCACACAAGTCTCCATTTCTCATCTTCTACCATGACTGAACAGTGCTTCCTGCTGTGCCACCATTTCTGCCCAAGGTGGTCTCTCTGTTCCACTTAAATCAGGAAATAACCATGCCTACATTTTGCCCCTCTCCTACCAAAGCAAAGTAGGAGGCCCTACATTCCCTGGATCCTGTCCGTTCCCTCAAATTTTATCTACATCGGATGCAATCTATCCAAAAATCAGACACGCCGTTTGTCCTTCCATCAGAACCATGGCAAGGCAAGATGAGGATCTGCCTCTCCAACACAAGGCTCACTCCACCAGGAGCATTAGCACATCCTGGGTGCTCACGAACCAAGCTTTGGCAGAGCAATTTTGCAAGGCTGCCACATGGACATCAATACACTCTTTCATCAAATTCTACCAATTTGACACTTTTGCGGTATCCCAACACCCACTTTGGCAGGAAGGTACGCCAAGCTGCAGTGGTGGATTGCAAATAGGGCCTCTACTCCCACCCTAAATCGGGGGGGGGGTTGCTTTGGTATTTCCCCATTGTTCCTGTGTCACCCAGGCAGACGAAAGGAGAAGGAGATTTTGTGTACTCACTGTTAAATCTCTTCCTCTCCAGTGTCTTGGAGGACACAGGACTTCCCTCTCTGGACAAATGCCCTCATAATCTCATCGGACATGGTTTGGCTAGGACCAACAACTCTTATCTGGAAGTTTGTTCCTGTTTAAAAGTTTAGAAGTTTATAGTTACGTGTTCTCCTGTGCCTCTATGGTACAAACTGAGCTGGGCTCTGCCCACCTGGGGGGTATAACCAGCTGAGGAGCCAGCACTCTTTTTTTTTTTTTCTTTTGATTGTGTCCTGCCTCCTAGTGGTACCAGCATTAGCCATTTTTCCTGTGTCCCCCAAGAGACTGGAGAGAGAGAGATTTAACGGTGCATACACAAAATCTCCTCTAAGTATATTGCAGTTTATAAACATTGTGGGCCAAGTTTTCATTCAGAAGTGTGCATAGGGTTGCCACTGGCCAGTAATTTACACCTGCCGGGGCCGGTATTATAGGTTTACAGGCAATGTAGCTGCCGGTAAATTTGTAATACTCCTAACAAGCCCTTGGCCTGCCCCCAATCTGCTCATAATTTACCATTTTGCCTCCCTCTGGCCATTGTGCATGGTGGTTTCGCCCCTTTCCCCATCATACTCTGCCCTGTTTTATGTAATGGTCTGCCCCTTTTACGTCACAGCCAGCCCCTTTGTTCCCGCCCCCACCACCAGCCCGTGGAAATATTATTAAAAGGTGGCAACCCTAGAAGTGCACAAGCTATGAAACCCTGACCAGCTTAGTAGGTAGTGAGTGTGTCATGGGTTGAGGAATTCAAATGTATTTATTTTTAGGACACCCACCTGTAGAAACAGGGTATTTTTCATAGGAAGCACAATTGATTTATTTTATGCACTAGGTGGGAATATTAAATATCGGTTAGTCAAGCTTAAAGGTTGTCTGTAAGACAATAGTTGGCTTTATTCATTGCCCCCATCCGTCCCAGAAAATAGCTTCAGTATACAAAAAATGTAACTTTTGTTTGAGAGTAGTTTTTAATTACTACACTGCAGCACTTACATAACATTGGGGGTACCCAGGACAGACTTACAATGTGGATAAAATAACATCTATTCATCTTTACCTTGCCTTAACCTTGTGTGCTGCAGACTGATACTGGCTAAGCATTGGAAATTCACCAATTGTCTATTTTATTAAATCATCAATAGTACAAGTGATAATTTAAATGTTAACAGTGTGTGTGACTCTTCCACTTATCCACTAGATTGATCTTGACATGGACACGCGAATTCCTGTTGTGAATCAGAAGGATGGGACCCTGTTGTTGGGGGAAGAAGCCCCTCTGCGCTGCCAGCTGCCTGAGTGGTTACACAGAAATCCTGACTTCATGGTCGACCCACGCTTTATTGCGGTAAAAGAAAAGGCTTTTTTTTTTTGTTGTGGGAAGGGTGCATGAAAAATTGTATTTGAGCAAACGCATAAGGAAATGCTATACAGCTATTGCACCAGACATATATAAATGATGCCCTATTCGTCTTTAGGACTTATTATAGTATGTTTGTTATAAGTAGAGGCAGTCATGGTTGCCTCTTCTTTGGGTGACTAGACTAATTCTAGCCTTCCCGCCGGCTATAATCTAAATCGCTGGAGGGATGGCACTCTTGAGTGCTTCGTTTTCCGAAGTTGCTAAGGAAACTTTGGGCAACTTCGGAAAACAAAGTTCTCCGAGTGCCATCCCCGGCAATTTAGATTCTAGGTGGCAGGAAGGCTTTTCAGGAAGTTTAGTCGCCTGAAGAAGAGGCGACTTTTTCTCCCCGAATCTTCACGTGTGTCTCTGCCCTTACTGCAGCTTTCATCAGAGCAAAACAACTTGCAAACTAAGTACTTTCAGGGATAAAAGCATTTCTTTTACTGCCCTAAAATGGTTGTGTCCATTTTATAGCTTTGGGAATGCATAACCAAATTATATTTTTTCTTGTTGTTTAAAGATCTATAAAATTTAGTATGATATATTGTGTAACTTGCTAATGATCTTTACCAAGTTCATACATCTGCTGAGAATACAGGCATGATGAGTGAAATATCTTTAGTCCACAACCTTTACTATAAATTTTCTGACATTACTGCCCACATCTTTTGCTATTTCTGCTTATATAGGAGAATATAGTGAGCATTAGGGAAAATTAAAACACAAAATATCTGCAATTAAGGACATAGATTTCAGTGCTTACTTTACACAGCAAATTGCTTTCTTGCTTGCAGCTTTGTTATTCCTCTGCTGCATATTCATGTTTGAAGATGACAGTGTCCCTTTTGTTTTTCAAAATGTAGGGTTAAACTGTTGTGCAGCTAAGGAGTAAATAGAGTAGAACCTTTTTCCTTTAGCAGTTTCTTGTTTGTTCCGCTTAGTTCATGGAAGACCGCCGGAAAAGAAAGAAACATCGAAGCAAAAAGTCCAAATCCTCCTCACAGATAGGAAATGTACAGAATCCTCACCCCCACAATGGAAAGAAGGTAGGGTTTGTGAGGTCAGAACTTTTTGTGCTCTCCTTTTATCGTGCCCTTCAAATTTGATACATTTAATCCAAACAATATAAGAAATAATTATTGTGGCTTATTTGACATATTAAAATGTCTAAATATTGTTTAGAAGTATGGTTGTGTTCATAATAGCAGTTTGACATCACTAACCCGATCAATCATTGTTTTTGGTAGAAATTCTGTTTCTACATGCAAATAATTTTCTAGTAGGTGTAGTAGAGTAATAGAAAACCAACACACCCAGCAGTCATAATATGCATGATTCTATGCTATTTAATCATTAATTTAGTTTTTTTTCCAAATAATGTGTTCCAAATAATAACAATGTTCCAAATAATAGCAGTGTGGAGTTCAATTAGGGAGGTCATTCATTCTGTGAAAAAACAGGTGTCAATTAAAATGGGTCATTCCAGAGATTGTTCCGAAAAAAGTGTATTTTGATAAAAAAAGTTGATTTTAGAGGGGGAAAGCCTATAAAGACGTGCAGAATTATAGGCTGCTCAGCTAAAATGCTTTGAGATGGAAACCAAAACCTGAAAGGTGTGGAGGAAAACAGAAAACTAACGAAAAAGTAGATTACCCTCGCACACCCTGGCCGTCCAAACAGTGGGATACCTTGGTGCTCAGTAGAAATAGGGTTTGGCGACCCTCACTCACTGTAACAGGAAAAGAACTCCACCGGCACAACAAGGATGCTGCTAGCAGGGCAAGCCCTTGCTCGTTTATTGCGGATGCAACGTTGACAAAGGGGTTACGCCCCGAAACGTTGCATCCGCAATAAACGAGCAAGGGCTTGCCCTGCTAGCAGCATCCTTGTTGTGCCGGTGGAGTTCTTTTCCGGAAAACAGAAAACTACCATTCACATGAATAGAAGAATAGCTAAATTGGCAAACCTTCAATGATCAGCTCAAAGAAGGTCTAAGGTTACCTGTACTGTTACAATTAGAAGACGCCTATGTGAAGCCAAGCTATCTGCAAAAAGCAGGTGCCAGAAGTTGGTGGACTCCAGATGTGCAGTTGTCAGAAACACTGCTTATACAACTTAATATTAGTTCAGTGATTCAAAGGAATCACTTTTTCAGTTTTACAGTGAAAGAGTTTGTAAAGAAGAATGCATATACAGGTACTGCTATCATTTTTAACAGCCTAATATTTTACTTCACAAATGTAATACATTTTTCTTCATGTTTTGATTTGGAATAGAATGTGCAATGTCCCAATGCATTTGCATGTATGGAAATAAAAGCTATTATAAGGATTTTGAGCTTTATTCAGTTTTTTTAAACACACTGCTATTATTCGGAACACACCAGTATAACCCTCCAAGTTGTATTGGTGGCTCAAAGATGTTTGGATGTTTTGTATTACAATAAAAACTGTATACACGCAAGGTCATATCAGATGAAATTTTAAGTTTTGTTTTTTCTCCTTCTCATGTCTCTAGAGCATCAGTGGGGGGAGTGTTACTGATGCCATAAACTGTTCTAATTTGATATATAGTTGATTTAACAGATTAGATTGATGTGTTCTTATTTTTGTCCCTGTTGAGCATGTTCCCTGAGTTTCATTAAAGATGAAGGAAAGCTATTGAGGCAGTTTATTACCAATAGATTAGCCATAATAGTGCAAGGTAGAACACTATATATATTCTGTAGAATGCTTTACTCCCTGCACCTGAGTAAACAGATCTAGAAGCTCTATTTTTGTTTAGGTTACAGCTGATCTATTGGCTTGGTGTGACATCACTTCCTGCCTCTCTCTGCAAAGAGGTTTAAGCTGAAGGCAGGAAGCCTGATACAGAAGCCCAAGTGTAAGCAAGTAGAAAGAAAAGAAATGCAGTGGTTTTTAATGTGCAGCATTACTTTAAGGGTTTATTGGTGTATTTATATAGGCCTTTCAGATAAAGCTTACTTAGCTTTCACCTTTCCTTCTCAGATATTTAGGCATTGGACCTAATACTGAAGTAGGTCATTTTTTCTGTCATGTTTTTCAGATGCAATCATTTCCCCCTCCAAATTTTATTGATGGCAATTATTATTTTGTTTTCCGTGTTTTACTTGAATATGCATGCATACATTAACCTGAGTCTTCCTACTCTCTTTTTCAGTCTTCCCATTCTGAAAACTCTTTCGAGACGCAACACCTTCCTACTGCAGCCAAGAAAAGGAAGAAACGTCCTCCTTCAAAAATAGTCATGCCGTCTGCACTACACGGAGCTGGTGAAGTTACACATTCCTTCTCAGACCTTCAACCCGACCATTCTGCTCACCCCATGAGGTCTGTGTATGGACCATCAGATGGAGGGCTGCCCCATCAAGCAGGACTCAGCGGGTTGGGATTCACCCGCTATCATTCATCGCAGTCATCTCTAGTGGGCAGGATCCATGGCACTACCTTTGAGGAGTTACAAAGCTTTGAGCCCCCACAACGACATTTTTCACTGCTTGATGATCCGATGATGCCAGCAAATTCTTCATCCAGTGGTGATGAACTGGACAGACCCTGACGGGACTTTTGCCCCTGATGGGGATCAATAAACAGTATACACAGATAAACAGGGCCAGGACATCTCTTTATAGAGATCTATTCTGTCACAGTCTTCTCACCAGACATTCTTTTGATTTATTTTGTTTCCCTATTTTTCCCTGCTACAGGAACTGTTCTACATCAAATTATCCCCTGCAGCAGGGATTATTCTGGTCATATGAATAATGAATTGAGCCTTTGAGACTTTTTTTTTTTAATATTAATATTAACACTTTGATCAAGGGGTCTTGTACCACATTCTGACACACATTTGAGAAGTCTTACAGTGCAATAAAGTACTTCAGGAACTGGATGACTAGAACCCTCATCCATTTGTGGTTCTCCACTATTCACTCCGCCCTGCTGTGCATAATTCCCATATGCTTCTGATGGGGTGCAACAGCAAAGGGTTGTTACAGGAAAGTGGCTGTTCTTGAGTACAAAATCAGCATCCCCAGGCAGAGGCTATCCTGTGTGATGGGAAATATGATGAGGGTAGAAACTTTTGGTGTGTAGACGCAAGAGAATATTGGAGGGTAGACACTCCGTTTTGGTGCAGAGTGGAGATGAGGGACACAGAGTCTATTATTGTTGGAATATCAGTAAATCCTTGATTTAAAGTAACGTGTCTTGACTTAAATTTAGAATCATGCACTTGAATGTGTCAGAATTTTTCCCCAAAACACACCTCCCTCAACTTATAAAAATACATGACTTTTGCTCAAAGATCTAAATGTAGCTTAATTTATCACAAGTATTGTTTTCTAAATAAACATCCTGGTAAAAAATGTGCTCATTAAATTTGTTGCATCATTTCTGTGCTGACTGGCTTTAAGCAATCATAGTTACTTTCCAATAGACAAATATAGGAGTGTCCATATAAAGTGACAGATTTGGTGTTAAGACAACATTTTTTTGGGATCTTCAGCTGTGATGTGGTATAAGTAAGGGATTTTTATTTTTGCTTACATTGAAGTGTGTTGGCATTGCACAGACCATCTTTGTTGTTGACTTACTTCTTTTTTCAGATACAGGTGTGGGATCTTTTATACGGAAACCCATTATCCAGAATGCTCCGATTACAGAAAAGCCATCTCCCATAGACTCCATTTTATCCAAATAATCAAAAATTTTAAAAATGATTTCCCTTTTATAATTATAAACCAGTAGCTTGTACTTGATCCACACCAAGATATAATTCATCCTTATTGGAAGCAAAACCAGCCTGTTTGGTTTATTTAATGTTTACATGATTTTCTAGTAGACTTAAGGTTTGAAGATTCAAATTACGAAAAGATCCGTTATTTGAAAAGCCCCAGGTCCCAAGCATTCTGGGTAAGCGGTCCCATACCTGTACTGTGCAACTTGACTATTCAATTGAACTTTAGTATTTATGGGTGGTTATATATATATCCAGATAGTAGATCCAACTACTTCTAGGGAGATGTCCTATTCAACTGCATGCACCTGTCCCCAATGTGTCCGCCATATGGGCCCTCTATCTAAAGAATTGGTGATCTCTGTTTTAAAGGCGAGATAAAGCCTTAGTTAAGAAATAGGCTAGAAATATTGTACATTGTTTTGGGTTTCTGTACAATCCCAAGGCAACCACAGCCCTTTAACAAGAAAGAAGATGCCCCAGTAGCTCCCCATCTTCTTTTCTGTTGATTCACATGCTCTGTGCTGCTGTCACTAAATGAGCTTAGGGACTCACTCACAATATACAGTACACATAGAATAGAAATGTCACAGGCTGATTAGCAATTAATACAGATAATTACTACATGGCAGCACAGAAACCAGTGCAACCAGCATCACAATTTTATAATCAGCCCTGTAGCATCAGCTTATATTACAGACAACCTCATTTTCTGATGGATAATGTGTGGCGACCCCTAAGCTTAGCTTCTCAACAGCTGCTCAGAGCCCACTGATCATGTGAGTGTCGCAGACACTTTCCAAGATGGTGACCCCCTGTGACAAGTTTGAAGTCCTGGATCATTGCTGCTATTGACAAGCTGAAACTTTCTCTAAAAATAATGTAAAACCCTACTTCATGTAAATAAACCATTTTCATAATAATATACTTTTTTATTAGAATGTGCCATTGGGTAATCGTAAATAGAAAATTGCCATTTTAAAAAATGACAGCCTCCTGGGATCGTATGATTCAACGGTGCACACAAACATACCAAACAAACTATAAAGTTAGGTCACATGAGCCAATTAATAGACAGAGCTGTGTCTTTTGCTTCCACACTTCTTCCTGTTACAGTTAGAGTTGAAATATTTCTGGTCAGGTGATCTCTGAGGCAGCACACAGACCATCATGAAATGGTGGTTCAAGGCAAGAGATGTAAATGGGCAATATTTACTTAAATATTTATTCCAGTTTGTTAGTGATACTGACCCTAAAATGCATTTTAAAGTGATACTGACACTAAAAAATGAAATTTAACATATGAATGTACATTAATTGTTACCTATAGGTCATGTTGATAATTTTTTGCTGAGAGGTTTGTTTTTTGTATATAACTGTTAGCTGAAATGTCTAAGCCTGACTCTCTGACACCCTGACACTCTTACTTTGCCAGCCTAACAGACCCATCTCAGTCTGTTAGTTACAGTTTGCAATGATAACAGACTCCTGCTGCACAAATATGTCAGCCCCCTCATTACAGGAACATGGGGGATCAGACAGGTAATGTAAAAGCATCATGCAAATACTTTATGGC
>CM044432.1:126723371-126742067 GCA_024363595.1 Xenopus borealis
TGTTGATATGGTTAAAGATGCAAACAAACAACATCCCACAGTGAAATTCACGTATGAGATTGGGGGTAAAACCATAAATTTTTTGGATTATAAATTAGAATGCAAAAAAAAGTTTAAAACCAATTGCTATTTAGGTTAGAGTTGGTACATGCTTTAAGATTCTACCTTCACATGCTGACAGGCGTAATAACCCTTACGCTAAACATGTTTTATTTACTTTTTTAGCTCCCATGTCTGTGTGGCCTTTGTACTATGGGGCCCCATGATTTCTTATGGTGACTCTGGGTGCAGCAACCAATTAATGGGCTCTATTAAGATGAAAAATCAAGAAAGCTGTGGAGTCCTGCTCCAAGGAGGACCTTACAGTCCCGCTCATAATAGGACTGGCCAGACACCCCACCATATTGCCTTAATACTTTGCCCGTTTTCTGGCAACACCACACTTTATACACAGTACTGGCCTGTGGTAGCTTGAGCCAAATGCCATTATCTCATTAGCTCTTCCTGCTGTCCCCCATCTGCCATGCCATTTCTCCACCATTGCTGGACATTTTGTGAAAATCATAAGTGTAATACAACATTTTATAATACAAGAAAGTATGTCATGATCAATTTTCTTTCCTCATTTGCCATAAAGAATTCATTCATGTGAGTACCCATCATGTATAAAGTGCATCAAATTCCATCTGTAATAAATATCAATATAAATACAATTAAAGGGGTTGTTCACCTTTGAGTTAACTTTTAGTATAATGTAGAGAGTGATATTCTGACACAATTTGCAATTGCATTTTTTTATTGTTTGTAGTTTTATAATAAGATTTTTATTCAGCAGCTCTCCAGTTTGCAGCAATTTGGTTTCTAGGGTACAAATTACCCTAGCAACCCTGCATTGATATGAATAAGAGACTGGAATATGAATAGGAGAGGAACTGAATAAAATGATAATAAAAAGTGGCATTAACAATACATTTGTAGCCTTACAGAGCATTTGTTTTTAGATGGTATCAGTGACCCCCCATTTGAAAGCTGCAAAGAAACATAATAAAACTGCAAATCATTAAAAAAACTATGAAAAATAAACAATGAAGACCAATTGAAAAGTTTCTTAGAATTGGCCCTTCTACAATATACTAAAAGTTAACTTGAAGGTGAACCACCCCTTTATTAAAACATCATCTTCTTTACTGATAATAACTCACTGAATATATACAAGGATAAGAAGGATACAAAAAGATGTCTCTACCTTATTGAAAAATCTGGGGTTCTACCTTGAAACTGCAATAAAAATATCGAAGATCATATATTAATACATTTATCATTTATCATCATTTATAAAAAGCAGTTCAGGCCCCAATTTTCATTTAAGCCAGAGTATCTAGCTTCCAGATCCAAAAGCAACATTTATCAACATTCAATGATTGGTTTTCATTTCTTCTAGGACCTGCCATCTCAATTGTACCACGTTATGCTTACACTCTGCCCAATGTTTGCTAACTGGAGTAGCCTTTGTCTGAGGGTTATGAATTGCACTATGATGCTCATTTATACGTAACCTCACCATTCTATTAGTTTTTCCTACATAACCCTTTCCACATGGGCATTTTAAATAGTAAATTACATTTTTTGATATACATGTAAAATACCCTTGTACTTTAATTTTATTGCCCTGTGTCGGGTGCAGCACTATGTCTCCTTTTATGATTCCATTACAATTGTGGCATGAAATACATGGAAAAGTCCCATCTACTGGCTTACCCACAAATCTTTATTTAGATGTTCTTGGGGGTTGCAGATCGGTATGTACCAGAAAATCTTTCACATTCTTTCCTCTCTTATAGGCAAGTCTAGGATACACCTTGGCTGTGCTAGGATCTGTCATTAGTATAGGCCAATATTTTTTCACCATTTTTGTCACCACCTTCCTGAGTTAATTTTTATCCACACTTATGTTGCAGAGATCTCAAGCCTGAAAACATCTTGGTGAATAACAACGGTCACATCAAGATCTGTGACTTTGGCCTCGCTGTTGAAGGAGTGTTTGACGCAAAAAAGATCAGCGGATTGACAGGAACACCAGGATACCGTGCGCCAGAGGTCAGATATATTTTTTAATGTCATTTATACACAGAGGCATTCAAATCTATTTGTCTTTTTTTCCTTTGCCCATGTTTGTAATTTTGCTGTGTCCAGTAGAGCATTTTGATTATATAAACAAGAAAGGGAGCAAGTGCTCAGAGCAGACAGAATGTGTAATGGGCCAATAACCCTTTCTTTTTGTAAATTCCCTGTTACTGGCTCTCATTTAGCATCAAAGTGATTTAGCAAAAATGCATTTGATATAACTGTGTTTCTGTTTCTCAGTGCAAAAGATAATTAGTTCTCCTTTTTTCTGAAGGTTTTGTCATTGGAGAAGTACAATGCTGGAGTGGAATGGTGGTCATTCGGGGTCATCATGTACGAAATGGCCACTGGCAGACAGCCATTTGCCCCATCACTGGTTTCTGCACAGGAGCTGTTTGAGATTAAGGAGAAAAAGCTTCAATATCCACGTCACATGAGCCAGGAAATGCTGGACCTCCTGCCAAAGGTAAGTAGAAACAATTACACACTTGGAAGTGACATAATAGAGTATGTACACGACTTGCCACTTTTGCACCTGTCACGTTCAAAATCTGGGGTCAGGTACATGGGGCAGAACTTTTAAACAGAATGATGGGATTCTATGACCTCCTTCCTCTGTTATATGCAGGTTAATTTCCACCAGTATAAGCAGTGCTCTAATTTCAATTTCAAAGGTTTGTCGAATGCAGTACAAATCCACGGCAGTAGTCTAAAGACTGCTAAATTCCTTTAATTGGGGAGTGAGCATCCAAATATTATATAATGTGATATTTGGATGCTCACTCCCCAATTAAAGGAATTTAGCAGTCTTTAGACTACTGCTGTGGATTTGTACTGCATTCTACAAACCTTTGAATTATTCACGAGGGTATCAACACAGGATACCCAGCAGGACCACCACTGAACGTATATCGGTGAGCTGCAGTTTCAATTTACATGACTAAACATAGATACTTGTGGTGGCCACTAAGAAGCTGGCAATCCTCCTATAGTTGGTTGGTGCCTGACAAAATTTGTTATATTCAGTTAATGTTTCAATTTTCTTTTTTTAGCTTCTGGAGATGAATAAGAACAAACGCATAGGAGTAAATGGTAACATCAGGAAGCACCCTTTCTATGCCAGAATCAACTGGAGCGAGCTGGAAAAGAGCCAAATAAAGGCACCTTTCCAGCCCAAAATTGTAAGTACATGTCTGCAACAAGTAATGGGAAGCAGGAGACAAGAAAGCTAGGTTTTTGTTTGGGGAGACTAATAGGCTACTTATATTATTGGAGCTTTTCATAGAATTTGATATGAGCCAATTTACTTTTGTTTGTTCTGCAGCAGCTTGGTAGTCCATGACCCAGTTCTCTGTGCCATATATGCGACTAGTGGACCCCTGTAGATTTACACCTTTCATCAGCATACAAATTGCTAGCCAGTTACAAAAATGTTATTTTTGGGTGTCAGTAAGGTGGTTAGAAATTGACACTGAAAGAGTTGAGAGAAACTAGTTATGACCCATGAGTTATTCCTGAAATTATCCAGATACAGGTATGGGGCCTATTATCTGGAATGTTTGTGACATGGAGTTTTATGACCAAGAGGTATTTCCATAATTTGGATTTCCATACATTAAGGCTACCAAAAAAGCATTTAAACATGAATTAGGCCCAGCAAGAGTGTTTTGCCTACAAGAAGAATGTGAATACAGTACACATTTATTATTACAGAGGGAAATATGAAGTTATTTGTGGATTACGGGTTTCTGGAGTATGAATGTAGTAAGAAACCTTAGACATGGAGTGCAGAATTTTAATGTAAATGCACATTTTTAGTTACAAATCATTCTAATTTTCCAGTTGCCTTTGAGTCTATTCTACTAGATACTGTATATCATGAACTGGATAGATGAGAATCTTCATAGAAACAAAGTGTGTTGCTTTCTTTTATAGCCACCAGCAGATAAGTTAACAGTGATCCATCCAGGATTCTGCGCTGATACATCTAAAAGAGCAAATGTGGAAGACTTCTCCGATGTGGATTCCAACTGGAATTGGCAGGAGTAAAGCATTTTCAGTGCTCATGTAGACTAATCTCAAACAGCCTGTACAGCAAGTGATGATGGCAACATACCATCCATGGCCAATTCCATCTATGAACATCAGATCTGCCATCTACTGTCTACTGCAAGTCTTTGCCCATACTGTCATCTGCACCAACACCACATGGGATCCTTGACAAAGTGGTAAGCGAAAAATAAATCCATCAAAATGGGAATGATGCGATAGGATTACTTACAGAGTAATAAATTGTAGTAAAGCTATTGAGGTATTAATGGGCCTTTCTTAACATTGGGACAATATACTAATGTGCCTCCTAGAAAGGTGTTATTTACTTGGGAGAGGCCAGATATTTATAGTAAAAAAAATACACTGTTATGCTATGAACAATACACTCTTTTCTTTTGCAATTTTTAGCACACAAGACATCATAAAAGGCCCCATCAGAAGAAAGGAATATCTGCGAGCCGGACTTTCTAAATGGACAAATCCAGATGACCCTTGGACAAGGGTAGAAATGTATACTGAACATACAGTGCACTTATGGTAATCCAGTGCACTTTTAATTAACACCGTTCAGTATACTTACATTTCTTTATATAGGGTAAGTGGGGTGAGTATAGTATTAAGTTTTCTTTCTTCCAATTTTCTCTAACCTTCTTTTTCACCATTTATATATCTTAAGGGAAAAAAAACAAAAAAAGGGTGGGTAGGTGGCCGGGATGTTAAATGGGAATAGGAAAGTCTTTATCTTCTTTTATGCTCTCCTGTCTTTTCCCTGTATGTAGTTTATAGCTCATAGGTTAAAGGTAAAGTTTATGGGTAAAGGGTTTACAGGATATGGCAGTAGTGGTGTGGGATAAGGGTTATATGATTATCATTATGGGATATGTCTATTATACAAGTTATAGTAAAGGGGTATGGGATTATGGGGTATGGGTATTATACAAGTTATATGATTATAATTATAGGGTATGGGTATTATACAAGTTATATGATTATAATTATGGGGTATGGGTATTATACAAGTTATATGATTATAATTATGGGGTATGGGTATTATACAAGTTATATGATTATAATTATGGGGTAAGGGTATCATACAAATTATATGATTATAATTATGGGGTATGGGTATCATACAAATTATATGATTATAATTATGGGGTATGGGTATTATACAAGTTATATGATAATAATTATGGGGTATGGTTATCATACACGTTATATGATTATAATTATGGGGTAAGGGTATCATACAAATTATATGATTATAATTATGGGGTAAGGGTATTGTATAGTTATAGTAAAGGGTGACGGGATTATGATTATAATTATAGGGTTGTGTATTATACAAGTTATAGCAAAGGGATATGGGATTATGATTATGGGTTTTATGGGTATTATACAGGTTATAGTAAAGGGATGTGGGATTGTGAATCTAATTATGGGATATGAGTAATCTAAAGGGTTATAGTAAAGGGATATGGGAATAGTAATGTGGGATAAGAGATATGCCATATCCTGATAGCATTTGCAGCAAATCATAGGAGTAAATTAACTGCAACACCACTTGCAGCTTGTTTACTTCATAATTTGCTGCAATAAGTATGAAAGGTATACAGTGGTGTGTGAATGCAAATAGGGATTCCCATTGCACCAATTTAGAAGATGAACATAGTGCACCTTCTGATTGGCTGCAAGTTTAGTTTAGGTCACCATTAAAATGTAGAAAATATATATATAAGGCCTTGTGCCTCTTTGACATAACAGGAGGGAGTAATGATGCAGCAAATGGAGCTGCAGTTTAGCCCCCTTTAAAAAAATGAAGATAAGCCCATTAGAGTTGTGAATGTGACTTAACAGAGGGTCAGGGTTTACAATCAAAGGAATTAGAAAAGACTAGGCAGAGCTGTAGGTTACTAAAAGCTGCCTAGCCAACTCCCTCCATCCCCTCCCTGCCATGAATCATATATTAGGTAAAATAATTAGGCCCATCATAATACTCATCCCCCCATTTCTAGGACTTTTATATAATAAGAGGATGCTGGTATTAATAGTCAGTAGAAAGTTGATCCAGGGACTGGTCCGATTGCCGTTTTGGAGTCAGGAAGGAATTTTTCCCCCATCTGAAGCAAATTGGAGAAGGCTATGATGGGGTTTTTCACCTTCCTCTGGATCATCTACATTAAACCTGATGGACACGCTCACCCTCAATTACTAACAGTGTCCTTAATTCACCACATATATAATCTTAACTCCATATTGTATAGGGAATTACTGTGGGGGGAATTCTATTTTTAGCAAAGCAGTGGGGAGTGGAATCCCAGTCTCACTGACCATGGGATTTGCCACAGGGAAAATATAGTGAGTGAATGAGTGAGAGAATGTGGATGTGTGTGTTATTGAAGATATTCCATTGGGAACTTTTGTTCCTTATACCTCCCAGTCTGATCTGAGGAGGAGGGGTCCCATGACGGCTTATATCAGCCGCTACCTTGGCCAGATAGGAAACTATTGCAGCAAGTGATTGGGTGAGCCATTTGCTGCAATAGGTGTGTGAATGGACAGTAACGTGGTTGAAGCCTTGACGTGGCGTTACTGCTCACATGGATACCATGTGCCAATTCAACCAAATTCAAAGTGTCATTGTAGGAGCAGGTGTAATGCAAAGATAAATGTATTGAAACTGAAGCAATTTCTACATTCTTCTGCAGTCATTGCAGTTTAAAACCCCAGATCCATGTGCTTATACACTGGAGCCATCAACTAAGAACTGAGTAAATAGACGTGAGTGGGGAAGTTAACATTTATCAGCTCATACAATAACATGTGATGTATGCTAGTAATTTGTGCCCATGTGAGCATGAATTCAATCACAAATAAAACATAGATGTAAAAAAGACCTTGTCTATACATTTTGTCTATACATCGGGCTGTGGAAAGATCTTGATACTTTCATACCTTGCAGTGGACAAACAAAAATTGGGTCTGTCGAATGTGTAACATGGGTTTTCATGATCCCCTTCAACATAATGATTCTCCATCACTAATGTTTACCCACAAATCTGAGTTTTCCCAGTTACAGATGATAATTTGCAGGATTCAACCAATTGATTAAGCAAATTCCTAATTAAAAGGAAGTTTGGAATTAATTCTCAGCAAATTGGGTGGTTGAAGATTCAGGGCATCAGAGTTCACGTGCGCCATCTTCTTCTCTTTGGTAATCTTCAGGACTTTTTCTGGAGCTCCGGCATGCACAGTTGTCAAAAACAGTAAGAACTGAACATGTGCCGATATGCCTCTACAGAAGAGAAGAAGATGGTGCCTGTAAAGTCTGATGCATGAATCTGCAATGAGGTGTAAGTAAAGCGTTAGGAGCATTTACCGAGGGTAACACCTAGGCTGGGGGGGCAGAGAGTGGGGTCAATGTATGAACGGGTAGGAGATTTAAATACAAAGGGTTTGGTTCTACTTTAATCCACTTGTCCATGAATGCAATAATCTTTCCAGCAGTTGCCTATAGTGATATAGTCCATAGTAACATTCATCAGAGCGAACAGTAAACTGCAAATGCTAAAGGGGTGGTTCACCTTCAAGTTAACTTTTAGTATATTGTAGAAGGCCCAATTTTCAATTGGTCTTCATTATTTATTTTACATAGTTTTTTTATGATTTGCAATTTTCTTCTGTTTCTTTGCAACTTTTAAATGGGGGTCACCGACACCATCTAAAAACAAATGCTCTGTAAGGCTACAAATGTATTGTTATTGTTACTTATGATTCTATTCAGTCCATCTCCTATTCATATTCCAGTCTCTTATTCAAATCAATGCAGGGTTGCTAGGACAATTTGTACCCTAGAAACCAAATTGCTGACACTGCAAACTGGAGAGCTGCTGAATAAAAAGCTAAATAACTATAAAACCACAAACAATAAAAAATGAAAACCAATTGCAAATTGTCTCAGAATATCACTCTCTGCATTATACTAAAAGTTAACTCAAAGGTGAATAGCCCCTTTAAACAGTTAATGAAGGCTATACTAATTGGAAATGCACATATTCTCCAGCACTTGTACTTTGTATTTTATATAAATGTATCTACAACCCTCCTGTTGGCAATACAAGAAATGTATAAACAAAGGTATATTGCTTACAATCTTTGTACCTTATATACTCAAGTATATGCAGAGTTTTTCAGCACCCAAAATGGGCTGAAAAAGTCTACCTCAGCTTATACTCGATGCGAATGGCTGAGCTTCAGGAGAACAAATGCTCCTGCGTGCGCCCATATCCTGGCGGAATCCATTTCTCGAATTGTTTTTTCCACGGCTTCAGTGTGTCATCAGGTAGCGCCAATGTCTCCCGGCTTGTGTGTGACACGGGCGGTGTCCATGTGTTTATTTTGGATGTAGAGACTGACCGGGAAAAGAGTCAGTTCTGGGGATGGATGGAAGCGACGAGGAATCCCTTAGCACTTTCCTGGTATAGTTTCTCCACCTGGCTGCACGCTGTGTGTGTGTGAGATTTGATCTGGGGTTGGGACACACCGTGGAGGTGAGTGTGTGCAGAGTAGAACTTGCTGCAACTTTCCTTCATCTCCCCAAACAGCCTTCTGCCTGCTAAAATGTAAAAAATCGCACTTGGAGTGCTTCAATGTCGTTTTCTCATTATAGCAGGGAGAAGGCAGTTTGGGGAGATTGTTGCCCAGAAGAAGAGGCGATTAGTTGCCAGGCGTCTAAATATCCCTGAATCTGCTCTTGTAACCTTACCCTAAAGGAGCTCCAGTCAGGGCCAGTGGGTCCGGTTTGAGCTCTTCTGCTCTCCCCGCCCGCAACCTTTAAAATGCCGGCTTCTGACTTCAGGGTTCAACATTTATAGACGCACACCTACTCACCCTCCCCTATTGTGATGTCACCCAGATGGCGGCTTGGACCAGGTCTATAAAAGGAACCCAGAATTCAGGTTTGGATGGGCTCGGGTAGAGAGAGGGCAGTCATCAGGTGGGTGCGGGTAAAACCTGACCCTCACTGTCGCACATCACTACTCAGCAAGGTGAAAGATAAGAAATGTATCAACTAAATAAATCAATTTACAACAGTTGCAGAGTCGGTGACCCACAAGGTGAAAAATTAAACTTCACTAATCAATATCAGAAAAACGCTCACAAACAGAAAATAGAAAGTAATTGGACAAAGTATTTATTTCTGAAACCAACTGAACTAAAAAAAAGTGTTTGAAAGTGAACAACCCCTTTAAGATGCTAGTCTCAGTTCTCCCAAGAGACCTGATTATCTTATTGCTACAACGGTTTGTTCGCCTATCTAAAATTGTTACAAAAGTATTCCGGGACTGTGGGTTGAGCTGTCAAAATCTGGACTTTCCAGCAGAAAACAGAACAGATAGGAGGCATGAATTGCACAAAATTAAGTGGAAGGGTCAGCTTCCTGGCGCTAGTGGTGGAATGCATGGGAAATATGTTTTGTTGTTGCTATGGGAAACAGAAGTCTGTACATAAGGAGGAGAAATGAGTGTGAATGCAATATTTGACACAGTGTTACTATAAATTTTGACAGTGAAATTGCACCAAGCGAAGTGGACTGGGTCAAATGGGTGTCAGCTTCACGGCACTAATAGAAAAGGATAGTCTGACTCTGATAGCTTCACTGTTTCTGTGAGTGATCTTTAAAATAAATGGTCTGATAGCTTGACTGCTTTTCTGAAACTCTGCTAGGTTTACTCCAGTCAGCTGTTATGGGACTACAACTCCCAATCCGAACAGAATAAGCTTCCGGGTGACAGAATTAATAACAGTTACAGACCATTGTAGTTCCTTTAACCATTGCCTTACAGAATAAAGATACAGGCCATGAATAATTTATGGTGACCTCGTCATCGATCGTTCACGGACAACATTCCCTTCCCCCCACCGTGCTGCTGTTTTGTGGAATGCTGGGAATCGTAGTTCATACATGACAGGAACTCTTTTTACCATTGCTATTTGTGTATCTCCAAACACTAGGGGTCGCTGTGGGCCTAGCGCGTTGCTCTTGTTTTCTCCACCTATTACGGCCCTTCGCGCCCCTTCGGTACCCCGTGTGGAAGGCGCCCGGTGTGAGTTTTCCCGCGCTCTCTGTCATTTCTCTCATTTGTGGTCTCTCGGCTTGGCAGGCGTTTTGGCTCTGCAGACTTTTACCCCGTGAGGAGGAAGGGCACCCCCGGCCAAGAGAGCAGGAAAGACACGCGGAAAGCCCGGCCTGCTCCGGGTGGGAGGAAAGAAGTCCCGGTCGTGGCACAGGATCATGGCGGTCACACTTGACAAAGAAGCCTATTATAGACGAATCAAACGTCTCTTCGGTAGTTGGAAGGTGTGCATCCTCCGTACGATAGGCATGATATGTGTGTGCGAATGTTGCTGCGATTTATAACGACATGCTTGTATTCTTGTTAATTGCACCAGTCTTTTGTGTAAATTGCCCCCTACCCCGGGAACGACATCTTTTTTTCCCCTACCCAATCACGTGTCCCTACAGCGATGCCTCAGGTGTAACTATGGCAGATATTCTTCCACGCCACTTCCCTTAACCTTACAGCTGCTGTAATGGCACGTGTGCCCGCAGAATACTAAGCCATAGTAGACAACTGATGCTCGTCATATGTGGCCTGAGCTGTGTGTGTCGTACCTGCAGCTATTGGCAATGATGGATGTTCTTCATCAGCCTATTGTATAGTGCAAGGACATTATTTCTGGATTTGTGGCCCTATACAAATATTACCTCAGTATTTAAGCTTTCTCCATCCCATGTCTCTGCTGAATTGCATTTCCCAGTATCACACAATAGCCTAGTGCCACTTAAAGGTTTACTTATAACATCTTAGGGCACAGACGCGCTGATAAATTTGGGGAGATTAATCACCTAGCGACAAATCTCATTTTGGGGTGACTGATCTCCCCGAACTGCCTTCCCGCTCGCTAAAATCCGAATTGCCGGTGGGATGGCTCTCTGAGCGCTTCATTACATATTTGCCCAAAGTTTCCTTGTGAGTGGAGAAGTGGAGATTTTTTGCCAGGTGACTAATTTCCCTGAATCTGCTTGTGTGCAGATTCAGGGAGAAAAGACTCTGGTTACACAGCAGATAAGATCTGTAGAACATAATGTTATCTCTGATATAAGTAATTCTAAAACATCTGGACTTGCTGAGTAATTATTGAAGACGTTTCACTACTCATCCGAGCAGCTTTTTAAATTCCCATACCAGTCAATTGAACCGAAGAAGCTGCTCGGATGAGTAGTGAAACCTCTTCAATAATTACTCCGCAAGTCCCAGTTGTTTTAGAATTACTTATATCAGATATACCATGACCTGGATGAATGAAAATCTTCATAGTCATGTTATCTGTTATCCATTATTTATCCTGTGCCATATAGCTTTTTTCCAATTTTTGCCTTGACTACTCCACAGCTTCTTTATTTGAACTATAGTAGTTTTTCTGAAGCAAACGCATCTGTTTTACCAGTGCAGGGTAACACTGCATTATATTTTCTTTACTTTACTGCTGTTTTTGGTGTTACTGTTACTTTAAAGGATGTATACATTATTTCCACAAATTGGTTTAAAGTTCTGGTGCATAGCTATAAATATAATGTCTCAAGGTAATGTCAAATGAGGGCACATAGCAAAACTACTATGTAATGGCTGTTTTTTTTCTAGAAAATACACTTCTTCGTACAAGCAGAACTGTGTTTTAAATAGCATTAAATCTCTACTTTAGCAGGCATGTATTTTCAGACCCTTGTGTGTTCCATTATATGGTCATTTTAAGTGAGCGGTAATGTAGCACAAGAATTGCTCCAGGTGAACACACTCAAACCTTCATATTGCAGAGGTGCAAGATGAATGTGCTTAATATAAATAAAGGATCGGCACGCTTTTTCAGCTAGTGAACAAAGTGTTTATTGTCAACACAGCATCATATTCAATGATAAACAAAAGAAACACCAAGAGCCCCAATAGTGTAATATATATTGGTAAAGGATATTGAAATAAGAATAAATAACTTATACTCACAAACCAAGGTTACCAATAGGCAACCGCTGTAAAGGCAGGTGGCATATTCAATGATGCTGGTTTGACAAACACTTTGTTCACTAGCTGAAAGAGCGCTGATCCTTTATCTATGTATCAATATATTGAAGTAGCCACACACTCGGGTCTTTTGAAGAAAAAAAGATTTTGTTTAGAACGTAGACACTGACGTTTCGGCTGGGACACCAGCCTTTTTCAGAGTAAACCAAACACTTAAAACATCGCAATAAATACAGGATGTGGCGGGAATCAACGTGGCAAACAAGGAAGGGACGTGATTACCTCAAAGTGTAAAATAACATAATTAACAACATAAAGATGAAGCCACTTTGGATTGTGCATTTGACACAGAAAAACTTCCCATTTATCCCACTTAGCACAGAATATTGTGTCACAGCATCCCATCCAATTAAAGAGTTCACCATTGAAAACAATGGGGCTTTGGTATGCTAATGAAAAGGTTAAATGCATTAAATGAGTTAAGATGACTTTAGATAACAGTTTCTTCAATTAGCCCTGAGTCATGACGCATTTAACACACAAATCCCAGTGGCTGCATCTGTAGTTAAAATTTCAGTGCGAAATATACAAAATCGGTGAATCATATATGGAACACGATCACAAAAGATTTACTGTTAAAAAAAAAAAAAAAGTGCTGTTAAAAAAAGTGTTCTTGCAACACTCAGATCGCAAAGAGATACTAAATAACTAGAAAGTGTTGCAAATGTGGCAACAATGTATCATAGTGAAGTATATAACATCACAGATTGTGTACACTTTAGTTTCCCGTTGCAGTATTAAAATTAGACAGATACGAAACTTATCAAGTACCTGTGATCGGTGTGTTAACACTGGTTTTTTAACAGCACTTAGTAAATCTTTTGTGATCGTGTTCCATATATGATGTATGTTAATTATGTTATTTTACACTTCGAGGTAATCACATCACTTCCTTGTTTGACACGTTGATTCCCGCCACATCCTTTATTTATTGCGATGTTTTAAGTGTTTAGTTCACTTGGAAAAAGGCTGGTGTCCCAGCCGAAACGTGAGGGTCTACTTTCTAAATCTAGGTTGCAGTAAAATAGTTGATTTCTTTTATATAATGACATTTTTGGTTTCAACAGAAAGGCGACGATGAATTTGCCAATGTGGATGCCATTGTGGTGTCTGTGGGAGTGGATGAAGAAATTGTTTATGCAAAATCTACTGCCTTACAGGTGAGTGTCGAATAATTGGTTTTGCACTTTGTGTTGTTTGGCTTTTATATCAGACCTGCTAGATAGTCCCAATTTGATTGAAGTGTTTAGGATGGTATATGGAACACCGAAACGGCCAGATTCACATCATTTTTGGTTTGCTAGCACAGGGAGGCACAGACACTACACGTAAGGTTGTCTTCTAATTTTTGAACTTTCTGCATGTTACATTCCAACTGGCAAGGGGCATACAGTATGAGCAGCTCCCTGAGTTCATATCTATAGTAGTGAAAACCTCATACAGTGTCGCAGGCTCTGTTTGCTGCTTACAGACAATAAGTTGTAATTTGTGATCTACGGCAATATGGTCAGGAACTTCTTGGTGAATTTGAATTTCTTTATATTAAAACATGTTATACATTGTTTTATTCACAAGGCTATAAAAACAATTGTACTCTAATTTTTTTAGATTACAAGCTGCTTTGGACAGGAGTTTATTTTTCTCTTGTGTTGGTTATTGGCTATAGTTTAGTTAAATCTGCATGTTAAATGTACCTACCCATTTATTGTAGAGCTTTGTAAAGGAGGTTGGTGCTTAATAAAAATAATCTTTGTGTTGTGAAGAAAGGGTGTACCAGTAGAAATATACTGTTCTTTCCATAATTTGCATCCCGATACCTTAAGTCTACTTTAAAAACATTTAACATGAATATTCTGGATAAATCATAACCGAGGATCAAGTTTTATTGCAGAAATAATTGAAGTAATTTTTAAAAAATGTAATGGTCTACTTGATATGGAGTCTATGGGAAGCTCCCTTTTTCTTGACCCTGATCTTTCTGGATAACCATTTTTTTTTTTTGGGTTGGAATTCCCAAACCTATATTTGCAATCATTTTTATAACCGTGTGTATCTGTTTTATGAAAAATGTCTTTGTCTTTAAGACCTGGTTGTTTGGCTATGAGCTTACGGACACCATAATGGTATTTTGTGAGGAGAAAATCCTCTTTATGGCCAGCAAGAAGAAAGTGGAATTCCTCAAGCAGATTGCCAACACCAAAGGGAATGAAAATGCCAATGGCACTCCAGCAATCACACTGCTAATCCGAGAGAAGGTGAGGAGATTGTTAGCAGTGCACAATTTTGCCTTTCAAAAAAGATGTTTAGAAACCATTTGTGTTGACCACCTTACTTAATTATTTTAGGCTGCTATATACTATTTGCAATCAACAAGCTGGAAATGATGCATGGGATCATGGGCATACTTTTACAGCCAAAGCAAAGCACTGCCTTTTGACTTAGTGGTACTAAGATGTTGAGTAATTCACTTGTCAGATTTTATTAAACAAGCAGTTAAAAATGTCGGCTTAAGTGGATGACCATTTAACCTATAACATATTTCAAATCTCTACAGTGAAATTTATATATCTTTTATATCTGCTAGCAATCCTTTAAAAAAAAAAAAAAAAAATTAAGCGGTAAAATTCTTCCTAGCACCATCCCCGAGAAGGGTTGCCACCTTTTTCTTTAAAAAAATACCGGCCTTCCTATATATTTATCTTTTTTTCCTATTAATAACATTGGGATCAACCATCAAAAATACCGGCCAGGCCAGTAAAATACCGGCCATGTGGCAACCCTATCCCCGAGACACAAGCTTCACATCCCCTTCAATTGTATTTGGTTCTACGCATTCGTCACATATGCTCACCAGTACTTTATAGTGACCCGGGTGCTGTTGTAACTTGATGTACAGTGAGGTAGTGAGATGCCTGCTTTGCTGTCTATAAGTAAATGAAATAATTTCTCATTGTTTTACAGCAAAATGAAAGTAATAAGGGTAACTTTGACAAGATGATCGAAGCTATCAAGGATAGCAAAAAGGGCAAACGCATTGGTGTTTTCATAAAGGATAAATTCCCAGGGGATTTTATGAAGAGTTGGTATGACATCCTGAATAAAGAAGGATTTGAAAAGGTAGGCATGTTTCTTAAATTTCTTGTAACAAAACTGAACATAAAAGGAAATCTACCCTAAAAGATTTGTTTTGCATAACAGAAGAAAATAAATTTTAGTATCTTTCTATTATATATTAACAGTATAGAGATATTACTTAAAGAGATTCTGACACCTGAAGTCAAACTCTTTTTTACCTCTATTATAATAACTGGCTTTGAAAGCTACTTCTAACTTTGCCATTAAGTATTTGCATGATGCTTTTACATTACCTGTCTGATCCCCCATGTTCCTGTATGAGGGGGCTGACATATTTGTGCACCCGGCATCTGTTATCATTAGAAACTGTAACTAACAGACTGAGATGGGACTGTTAGGTTGGCAAAGTAAGAGTGTCAGGGTGTCAGAGAGTCAGGCTTAGACATTTCAGCTAACAGTTATATACAAAAACAAACCTCTCAGCAAAAAATGATCAACATGACCTATAGGTAACAAATAATGTACATTCATATGTTAAATTTCATTTTTTAGTGTCAGTATCACTTTAAGATGGCCATAGACTTCCCCCCCCCCCCCCCCCCCCCCCATATGCCACCAACAGCAGGGCCTTATGGCCGAACGATCAGATTATAACGAGGGCAATGGAAAGTCCCTCATACACGGCAGATAAGCTGTCAAATTGGTCTAATTGACAGATATTGGCAGCTTTATCTGCCCGTGTTGCCACCATTAGTCACATTCTGTATTGAGGATTAGCAAGAAAAACAAGTGTAGAGCTGAACAGTTTCAGAACTTTATTTTCACATTTCCAAAATAAATTATAGACTTTTAAAACTAAAATCGGGTTAGGCATTCTTAGTTACTTAACTACATACACTTACTACATAGACTTCTCCATTTTATGACTGTCAATGGCAGTGAATCAGTTGGTCATCATGTACTATTTTATGCACTTGTGGATCCTCATTCCTTCATATTCAACTGCTTAACATGCCTACTGTCTCACTAACGATTGCATGAGGGTATTTTATTTCAGATATGTATATTTTTATCATTTTTTTATATTGTATTCTCGCACATTCAGGTGGATATCAGTGCTTCAGTAGCATATACCATAGCAGTCAAAGAAGAGGCTGAACTAAATCTTATGAAGAAAGCCGCTTTGATCACATGTGATGTCTTCAGCAAGTTTTTTAAAGATAGAGTCATGGAAATTGTGGATGCAGATGAGGTAAGCATGGTTTAAAGGTTAATACATTATACAGCACATTTTGTCAAAAACAAAAAACAGACCTATACATGATTCTTGTGTAGTAGGTAATAAATCAGCACTTTCTGTACACATCTTTGCTTTCGAATGCGCACTTCCTTTCACAGTGTCAAGATAATAGTAGATCTTAATGATTTTCTGTTGCTTATATTCCAGAAAGTACGGCATGGCAAATTGGCAGAGTCAGTGGAGAAAGCCATAGAAGACAAAAAATACCTAGGTGGGACTGACCCATCTACAATTGAAATGTGCTATCCTCCCATAATACAGAGTGGAGGCAACTACAACCTTAAATTCAGTGTTGTCAGGTGAGGCCATATTTGTTTTTGGTGGTTTTCTGCTGAAGGGTTTTACAATACGTAGGGAATCTTGAAGTGGGTACAATGGGATAAATTTGTCTCTACCAATAAATTTTCCCCCCTCTAAAATGTTGTTTTGACATGAATGGAAGATACTATTCTCTTGCTTGTGTGTCTTTGGCCTAATTTATGGCTTTAAAGGATGCTGGTTGTGACAGAAGGCCCCTTTCATATATCGCTGACAAAAGATTCTAGCTTATATACACAATCAAGATATGTCCTTATTTGTGATGGACTCATCTGACCAGTTTAGTTTCCCTGAAAATATGCGAAATGGCAAAAAAATAAACCAAATTAATTAAAATTGAAAGGGTGACATTTTTTGACGCATGGCCATTTTTTTCACCCATTGGAGTTTATGGGCGTCTTTTTCACATCAAAACCTGGCGAAAAATTTCACTCATCACCAGTGCTTATGTTCTCTTACAGCGACAAGAATCACATGCATTTTGGAGCAATTACATGTGCTTTGGGAATCCGTTACAAGTCTTACTGTTCTAACCTAGTCCGAACTCTCATGGTGGATCCTACACCGGAAATGCAAGAAAATTACAACTTTCTACTGCAGTTGCAGGAAGAGCTGCTAAAGGAGCTTAAACACGGTATTCAGTGGAATGATTTACACAGATAACTTTGTATCCCCAAAATCAGACTTTGAAATTAGTGTCTGGATACATTTTTTTTCTATTTTTAAATGGGATTTTTACCTTTTAAGATTATAGCTTTTCCTGTTTAGATAATGATATTTTATAATTGGCAAAAATGCCCTATTTCAGTACAATTACCAAGAAGGTAATGCATATATAGATTCCCTACCTCAGCCAATCAGCCGGGGACGACTTCTCCCCGCTTAGTAATGCCTTGTAACTGTTTTCCACATGTGGAGCATATCCTTTTCACTACCATGTATTGGTCAATGACCAGATTGGCTTATGCAGTTTGGAAACAAAGCGGATCGGGGATTTACTAATGGAAACATGAGCAGTAGAGGTCAATGCCTGCACTTTCCCAGATCCGCTTGTCACGTGATTCCACTTTGGACCACATAGTTCTTGCACAGCTAGACAGTTGACAACCCCCTCTTAGCTTGACCAGAGAGGTGAGCGCTAATTATCTACATTTTCACGTATATAAATATGTATATATGTTGAAAATGGTACAATTGTGTTAATAAACACTAATTGCTACTATTGTTTTAAAGTAGAGCATTCCCTTAACCATTGCAGACTGCAGTCCCATATAGCTGTATTCTTCCTATTGTCTGTGGTGATAATACTGCTCTATAGTGGTGAACTGATTTTTCCTGTATTAAAATGTTACTGGAAATGGTGTTGAATTATAAAGCATTTTTTTTTCAGTCCGTTTGTTCTGTGTTGTGCTGACTGTGCTGTTTTCTCAGTCGACCTAGTTTATTTTTGGACATGCCCTCTGCAGCCTGTCTGGTGCTGTGACCCATACTTAAATCTGTTTCTTAGATCTTTTTAAGCCTGATAAATGGTCCTGGGTATACAAAGGGAAATGTCATTTTTTTAAATGCATAGGAAAAGTAACAGATGCTTAAATTTGAGGGGGAAGTGTCTTAAGTCTTGCTATGTTAGTAAATGGGGACATAACTGGTGTTAAGTGTGAGAAGGTTAAAAAAAAAAAAAAAAAA
>CM044432.1:126744249-126759043 GCA_024363595.1 Xenopus borealis
GGGGGGGGGGGGAGAGGTAGGCCGGGGGTGGCAGAGGGAGGGGTGCCTACAGAGGGTGGGGTGGGGGTTAGCGCTGGGGTGGTTCAATTCCCCCTTTAAATGGTGGTTAAATTGAAGTTGTAAAGTTTCACAGTGGAGGACTTTAAGGGAGACGGAGCGAGTAATGGTGCACCTGTCTAGTAATGTGCCAGGGCTTCAGTTTCTTGTTATGAAAGAAGCTAACTCTGGCTTGACTTGTGCTAATAGAATTATGCATTTGGTTTTAGTTGATCATGTTCATTATACTTATCTCTAATAAGCACTAATGAAACTTTAATGTAAACTGCTAACCTGTTCCCTGACAAACTTGTCTGTCAAGAGTGCGAACATCCTGTCATTGATGTACAACCTGTATTGCCAGGTTTAAGGTTATGCTATGTGGAAAAATTATCAAAACTTTTTAATGAGTTAATTTTAGTCAGGAAATTGAAGGGTTGCTTTCTAACAAGTACACTGCTCTTTGCATAATAGGTGCCAAAATATGTGATGCCTATCAAGTAGTCATGGATCAAGTGAAGAAACAGAAACCTGATCTTATAAGCAAGATTACAAAGAATCTAGGGTGAGCACTGCTTCAAAAGCATATGTGTTGTATGTTTGATCCTCTGCAAAAACTGTTAGAATTATACATATGTTCAGTTAGGTTAAGATCAGGGTTATCCAGCAGCTCTCTGAAAGTCAGTTCTGTAATTTTTGCGTAGGGGAATTATTGTACATTGGAAAGGGCCTTCCCCAAAACTGCTAAGGAGGCATGGAATTGTCAAGCCATGAAAAACAGCCCCAGTCTGTTCTTTCTACCACTAGACTCCCACTAAAACGTTCTAATCCTGATAAACTGAAAAAAATCTACAGTTAGTACTGAAACTCTTCAAAAAGTATTTTGTTTTTTAAATACTGGGTGATGAGCATTCTAGAAAAAAATTATTACAGAAGCCTTAAGTAAGAACTGACCTAAAGTAATGAAAATTTAGTGTTGTGCTGCACTGGTAAAACTTGTTTTCTTCAGAAACACAACTATAGTTTATACAAACAATCTGCTGTGTAGCCATGGGGGCAGCCATTCAAAGCTGAAAAAGGAGAAAATGCACAGGATGCCCAGATAACAAGTGCTGTAGCATGCAAAGGGATTTTTCGTGAAATTTATATATCTACTGTGTCCAGTGCTTGAATGGCTGCCTCCAAGGCTACACAGGAGCCTATTTATATAAACAGTAGTTGTTTTTTTTTTTTTTTAAAGTAAACATACCAGTTTTTAAAGTACAGGGCAACAATACATTATATACTTCCATTTTTTTTGTTACTGTTCCTTTTACTACCGGTATGTCTTGTGATCCTGAGCATCAGTCTAAGTGTCACACAGTTCTTCCCCCTCCTGTTCCCCCAGATTTGCAATGGGTATTGAATTCCGTGAGGGATCGCTTGTCATCAACAATAAAAATCAATACAAACTCAAGAAAGGTATGTTTTTTTTTTTGTTTCCAGCTGACTTGGATGTTTAGATTTTGCAATAAAATTATTTCTCTTACAATGATTTGAGAATGAAGAAGTAATTATGGTAAAGTTCTGACCTGCTGTAGCTGGACACTGGAACATAGCGGTTTCTTAGTTCAGAATCTTGCCTCTCTCCAAACACCCCCAAGCCCATAGATGGCGTGTAGGGTCTTGGAGAACTGGCAGCATTCAGAGATGCCACTGAATCCAAGACTTAACTCTACACTGAGCCAAGAACCAGAGGGTGGTGTGCCTATGCACACACTTGCAGCCTTGACATAGTTCACCAGCTTCTTTTCTAGGATGTATAGGTCTATAATGTTTGTATTAGGTAGGATGATTTTCCTTACTCAAGTATCAAATAGTTTCTCCTATTGTCCACCTAGTTCTGTCCTCTGATATTCTGATAAACAAAAGGCAAGGGCCCTAGAGAGTAACCTTTCTGATCTTGTACTATGCAAGGTTATTGGCAGGGAATTCAAGGAATCAACCTGATTACTTCAAGATCTTCTAAAGATGCACATCTATCTGAGCGTGATTGGGCCCTGAATCTCAAACACTGGTTATACTAATCTTAGATTATTTTTTCAGGACTGCACTTCAACACTCATTGTCTAAGAGTTTTTAACATGGGCAAGGGCAACCAACACCTTAAAGGACAAGGAAAGTCAAAGAAACAAAATCCAATTTTTACTTTAATGAAAAAGAAACATATCTCCAATATACTTTTATTAAAAAATGTCTACCATTTTTATAAGAAAACTGACTATGCAGTGAAATTCTCCCACTCAATTACTTCTGTGGATAAGAATTGTCACAGTCCCTCAAGAAAACAATCATACTTATGAACAGCAGGGGGAGTACCCACCATACTTCGCAAGCCATGCAGAACTCCAGCATCTTTTTTCCCTGTAGAGCAGTTGACGACTGTGTAGAGATTTGTATTGGGTTTTATTTTTGTCTTTACATCCCCTTTACTCTTTCCAACTCCAGTTGCAGGGACAAAGATGATGGAGCCAGATTTAAACAGATAAACTGGGATTCTATTTGGAGGATATTTTGCTGCAGCCAAGGGTTCTGGAGAGGTGGAGAAAGATTTTATTAAACAATATAAAAACTATAAAAATCCACGTTAGATTACATGACAACACAGGACCTAGTGCAGTCTGTATCTGCATGTTCTGATTATTAATCAGTCTTGCTGTATCGGCTTCTGGCAGATATTATTTGACTTGTGCTGTTTTGATAATTTATGATGATCCCTAAGCTTAGCCCAGGCCACACTGAGCATGTGCACAGCCTTGTTATTGTAGAGATGTTGAACATTACAAGATGACAGCCCCCTGTGGCCAACTTTGAAAGCATAAATCATTTGTTTGATTAGGCTTGTGGTGCAGTAGGTTTATGTTCAGTATACAAAATACAACATTTCTAGCCTTATTCTATGTTAGACTTTCCTTGTCTTTTAACTCAAAATGTCTCTTTGCACATCTTACACCATTTTTACACCTGTGTCCACCAAATACTCAAAGAAATTTACAGTATTGGAAAAATCAGATGGCACAAATTTCAGCAATTGTGCTAAAACTTAAGTGGTTTATTGGAGCTCTCCAATAATCCACAAGTTTTAACACAATTGCTGAAGTGTGTGCCATTTGATTTTTTTATTTTGTGTATGGTTTATAGAAACCTACCTATGCAGCAAGGTTTCCGGGTAGAGCACCAAGGTATAACAAATCACAGTCCTTTGAACTATTGCATTTTGCAGTATTGGAACACCCCGTTTTAATTGACAGTAAGATATTTGACCCCTGTTATAATGTTGAAAGTGTGTGAGCAGAGCTAATTTAATATAATTAATTAGCATTGTAATTGTAGGTAAATTGTTAGGTGTTTGCTTTATTGGGGATGAGGTTATTCCATTTCACCAGAAACATCTGCTATCTTGCCTTTAAATTAACTTTAAGTGCTTTGCTTTAGGTATGGTCTTCAGTGTTCACTTGGGGTTGTCAGATCTTAATAACAAGATGGGAAAGAAACCTGAAGAAAAGACGTATGCTTTGTTTGTGGGAGATACTGTATTAGTTAATGAGGTAATGATATGCCTTTCTATTCTTACTGTGATTTACATGTATTTGTTGCTTTAAGGGACATTACAGCCTAATCATTATATAGTCAGAGGGACTTGAAACATAATTGCAGAATTTGTCTGCAGTTTCCGTGGGGCACAGGAACAAGTGGGGTAAAGATCCATCCTCAAGGAGGCAGGACACTTGATCCCATCGGGGAGAACAGCCACCCAGATCTTACCCTGCCTCAGGATGGAGCCAGGAGTTTTTGGACGGGAGTCTGCAAAGCAGCCAGTAACTGGGGACTTAACTGTCTGTCCTATGCCACTAGCGCTTACCCATGCCACCCTCTTGCGATCGATTGCATGCTAGCACACCTGCTTTCAAATTCTGCTCAGGGTTTGTTTTCTCATTCCCTCTCGCAACAATACGAGAGTTTAGGGGTGTAGTTATTTCAACACCATTCTCCAGCTCCACATAGGCGCTAGCGATTAATGCAGTGATGTCACCAGTCATCGCGAGAGAGAAAAATTGGTGCCGGTCGCCATTTTCTCTCTGAACTGCGCAACTACCAGCAATGCAGCAGCAGTCCACAGCAAGAAAGGGCTAAAAAGAGCAGGAGCTTACCACTTCACCCCGGGTACTTCCCTGTGCCCATGGTGGAAGGTAGGACAGTGGCATTATTCCCTCTGGGGGGGGGCTATGAGCCCCAACAGCAACTTAAATTACAATTTTTTTTGTGTGTGCGCTAAGTGCCAGATTTATCAGTGGCCAGACTGACCCTCTGTCAGACCTGCTTACCTGGAGCCCAACAGCAGCTTTGGCTCAGGAAGAGGCTTCACACAGTTCTACCTCTCTTGCCTCAAGAGACCAGACCCCCCAGCCCCAATGTAGGACATACAATTATCATAGTCACTGGCATCCCTAAAACAAATACCATCCCTGATACATTTGCAAGTACCATGGCAGACTCCATTGTGTAGGCCATGTCCAAGATGGGTGAAGCCCCAAAAGGGCAGTATCCCCACATTCTACACTGGTGCCGTCAGATGGTTCAGAATTCGAGGAAGTTATTTCCTCCTCACCGAATTCAGGAGAGGAAGACATAAGAGGGCACAAACACACTCGTCACAATGTGGAGGGTATTATTAGGGCTATTACAGAGGTCCTAAAGTTAGATTCAGCCAATATCCAACCCAAAGACAAGGGTTTGTTCAAATGACAATGTAAAGGTGGCCATACACGGGCCGATAAAAGCTGCTGACAGACCAAGCACGTGTATGCGGCCCTCCAATGCTCTTTCCGGGTCAATATCTGGCCGAAAGTTGTCGATCTGTTCGTTGATGCGAACGCGATCCGACCGCCCATATGGCCCCAGTTATGATCCGATAGCTGGCCCTATGGCCCACGATCAGATCAGCCCGATATCGCCCACCTTAAGGTGGGCATATCGGGAAGAGATCTTTTCGTTTGGCGACATCGCCAAACAAGCGGATCTCTGTGTATGGCCACCTTAAGTCTGGAGCCCATAACCAGTTACTGGCAGTTATTCAGGATGAGTGGAATACAACAGAAAATTTCAAGCATTTAGGGAATGGACAAATGCTTGAAGCTTTTCCAAGATCCATATTTTCAGCAACAAGTTCAGCACTACACCCCTCCCTTGCATCTGCATGGCTCAGTAGGGCAATAGAAGCCTGGTCTGGAATCTAAGATGGAACCCCTACAGTGGACCTCATTAGAACTGCACACTACATCACAGAAGCAAATTCCTATTTCTGTGAGGCAGTCCTAAAGACCCCAGCTGGCAGCTTGTGCATTAGCACTAGCGGTGTCTGCACATTGCACACTTTGGCTCAAAAATTGGTTAGCTGACCTCGGCTCAAAGAATTCCCTGACAGCACTACCATTTAAAGAGATACCGACCACAGAAATCAAACAATTTTTTTATATCTATAATAATATTGACTTTGAAAGCTACTTATAACTTTGCCAAAAATTATTTGCACAATGATTTTACATTACCTATCTGAAGCCCCATGTTCCTGGATGAGGGGGGTTGCCATATTTGTGCAGCAGGAGTCTGTTAGAAACTTTAATTGACAGGCTGAGGTGGGACAGTCAGGTTTAGAAACTTCAACTAACTTACAAAAACAAACCTTTCAGCAAAAAACGATCAACATGACCTATAGGTAACTTTTAATGTACATTCATATTTTAAAAAATATTTTTTTAGTGTCCGTATCACTTTAAGGGCTCACGTCTCTTCGGCAAAGAATTAAAAAAAAAAAAATATTTAGATGGTGATGGCAACAGACGCCAGCCTCACCAGATGGGGAGCAACATGGCACCTGGCATCAACGAGAAACAACTGCCAAGCAATGTTATAGAATTGAGAGCCGTATGATTAGTCCTCCTCCACTGGACAGCACAACTGAAATCGAAAGCCATGCGAGTCCAATGTGATGAAATGACAGACATGGCATATGTTAGTACTAGTTAGAAACCACTTATTACTAAGTGTCCCAAGTTCACGATGTTGGTCCAAAGGATTTCCTGCCATTCTCTCCGCAGTCTCCCTACTGCGTATACGAATCCCAACGGGGAGAAAAAGATTTTTCTGTGTAGAGGACAGCGCCTAGGGCAGTGGAAATTTTTAGAAATATAGTGTAGTAATTTCAGGAGATGTGGGAATCACCCCGTGCTCTTAATAAAATTTGTTGGATGTGCAAATACTCTGTTTAAAAGTTAATGTCTATATACATGTGTGTGTATATATATCCCAACAATAGAGTGTTTCTTCTTTCTCCCCTTAGGATAAATCCGTGAGACTTCCGCTATAATATGGGGGTTTGTGACGATTATATTTTAACGACTCCACAGGTGTGCTCCCTTCCTTCACCAGGGTAATTGGCTGAAGTGCCTACTTACAAACCACTCAGATGGTATATCGTAATGTGTTTAGACTCCTCCCGGCATTCCCCCTTTCTGGTGTCCACGTATATCCGTTCCAATATATAAATTAGGTAAAAGGCAAAAGAGGAGGAAATAGCGTAATACTATTTTAATATATAAAAAAGTTAAAAACAATGGTTACACTCACACTTTCCCAACGGGGTACTTGCATATAAATTATAAACTGCTGCTGGATCAGTTAGTTGTTTCCATCAGCTGCCCCTCTGGGTCCTCGTGTTGGTGTGGTTGTATTCCCTCCTCTCTCTCTCCTAACGCGTTTCACTGGATACTCCCAGCTTCATCACCTCTGATGAAGCTGGGAGTATCCAGTGAAACGCGTTAGGAGAGAGAGAGGAGGAAATACAACCACACCAACACGAGGACCCAGAGGGGCAGCTGATGGAAACAACTAACTGATCCAGCAGCAGTTTATAATTTATATGCAAGTACCCCGTGGGGAAAGTGTGAGTGTAACCATTGTTTTTAACTTTTTTATATATTAAAATAGTATTACGCTATTTCCTCCTCTTTTGCCTTTTACCTAATTTATATATTGGAACGGATATACGTGGACACCAGAAAGGGGGAATGCCGGGAGGAGTCTAAACACATTACGATATACCATCTGAGTGGTTTGTAAGTAGGCACTTCAGCCAATTACCCTGGTGAAGGAAGGGAGCACACCTGTGGAGTCGTTAAAATATAATCGTCACAAACCCCCATATTATAGCGGAAGTCTCACGGATTTATCCTAAGGGGAGAAAGAAGAAACACTCTATTGTTGGGATATATATACACACATGTATATATACATTAACTTTTAAACAGAGTATTTGCACATCCAACAAATTTTATTAAGAGCATGGGGTGATTCCCACATCTCCTGAAATTACTACACTATATGGCATATGTTAATCAGCAAGGGGCACCCGGAGCAGAGGCGCATTAGCAGAAATAATTCTAGAATTGGTGGAAAACAGCAGAGTACTACTGTCAGCGATTCACATCCCCAAAATCTCGATTGTACAAGTGACTTACTAAGCAGGCACAAAATGGTTCTAGGGGAACAGGAACTTCACAACAAGGTATTGCAGGATCTAGTTCACCATTTGGGCCTTCTGCAGATCTACCTCATGGCAGCCAGACACAATCACAGTGTACCGCTGTTGGGACCCTCTAGCACATGGGCATTCAGGCTGGCATATTTGTTCCTGCCACTTCCCATGCTACCCAGAGTCCTCAAGAAGATAAGATAATCAAACCCACAAGTGATTGTCGTGGTGCCATTCTGGCCAAGAAGAACTTTGTTCCATGATCTACAAGAGTTGTTTACAACAGCACCCATTCCACTACCTCGCTGATCAGACGTACTTTGCCAGGGACCCATGCACCACCCCAACCCAGGACTATTCATTTTAATGACTTGGCAGTTGAAGAGTCCATCTGAAGAAGACAGGGTTTCTCATCAGAGGTAATATCTACCCTGCTAAAAGCCCGGAACCTGTGTCCTCAAAAAAATTACGACAGATTAAGTATTGGAGATGGTGCCATGACCGTGGAACGCCATTCGAGACTCTATACCAGCTATACTATCCTCTTCTACAGAGAGGTCTAGACTCCAGCTCAACTCTCAAAGCTCCAGTTGCGGTGTTCTCAATCATGTTTCAACATAGACTAGCACTAGAAGAAACCGTGAGGGAAACCTCCCCTTGGGCTATTGCCCCTAAGTCCCTACTTACCCCTCCATGCAGGTCTCCTCCAGAGGTGTTTTTATAAGAAACCTGTATGCAGTGAAACTACTGCTGTTGATAGGAATTGTCAGACGGTCACTAACTTCTGGCAGGGAAACGATCATACTTATGAACAGCAGGGGGAGCCCCTGCCTTATTTACCAGCCCAGACCACACTGAGCATGTGCATGTAGTCTAGTCTTGCAAAGATGTATAACAAAGTTACAAGATGACAGCCCCCTGTGGCCAACTTTGAAAGCATACATTTTTTTGATTAGCCTTGTGGTGCAGTAAGTTTGTTTAGTATACAAAATACAGCATTTACAGCCTTATTCTATTTTAGACTTTCCTTGCCCTTTAAGTCCCCACTGGTTCCTGTGTCCCCCGGAGACTGCAGAGAAAATTGGATTTATGGACTTCCTGTTAAATCTGTTTCTCTGTAGTTGACAGGGGGGTGGTCACAGGACTTCCAATCCAGTTATACATTATTGAATAGTTTTCCTGTTTTTACTTCCATTCAGGGTGTTTTCGACTCTTGATACCCACTGAGTTCACAGAGAAAGTACTGGGGGTAAAGCTGAGATAACCCTGGCATGCCCCTTTTTTACATCTGTCAATCAAGTGTCCTGCCCCCTGAAGGACAGCTTTACCCCACTGGTTTCTGTGTCCCCTTGTTGACTACAGAGAAATGGATTTAACGGGGTGTACATAAATCCACTTTTCTGACTCAAACTTGTTGATCACTACTCAATCTCTGCATCCTAGTTCCTTAACTTTGGCTGCTGTACATTATTTGAAGAAAACTGGGGCTTTGGTCATAATTACTATACTAATAAGCCTTCAGCTATTTCATACTGGTCTAGTTCCACCAGTTTTTTCACAGAGATATCACACTGGTAAAGCCTCTGGCACAATGCAAGGTACTGAGCAAGAAATTAAAAGCCTGGTACACCATAAATAAAAGAGCTTTAAATGTATAGGAAGCTATGGGTGGTTTTAAATAAATTAAATCTAAAGAAAAATTACACTATTTTACTTTAAATCCAGCCACCAAAAAAAAAACTTGTGTGGCTGCATGGTAATTCATGTGAGTTTTGTGTGCTTGTACAAGAGATCGTCTGCACTCAACCCATTATCAATATATTAAGGGCACTGAAACGTTTTGTGCCTTAAGCTACTAAAAATTCCTTTCCCTTTAAACAAAATAGGGACGGTTTATCCATATATTGCAATATATTTAGGCTGGCCAACTGTCAGTCATCCCCGATATGTCCTACACTCAACGTTCATCTGGTTCATTAAGAATTAAAATTTATAATGAAGCAATAGAATTCTTAATGAATCAGATGAATGATGAGTGTAGGACTGGCCATATCAGGGATAACTGACGTAGTTGGCCAATTTACATATATTGCAATATATGGACATTGGGTTAGTGCAGATGATCTGTTGTATTTGTTTGTGAATTTTGTGGTCACAATCTCATTGCTTAATGTTTTTAAAAATTTTTGTGGTCCACACAACTCTCCCTTGTTTGTTTTGTGTGCTTGCATCATAACCCATGTGCACAAGCTCACAAATGGGAATGAACACTGGCAGAAAGCAGGTGAACTAATCCGTGATTGTTCATACGTGGGTTAAAGCTGACAGCCTTTAAAGGAACAGCATCACAAAAAAATGTGTGTCTTAAATTAATGAAAATATAATGTACTCTTGTGCTGTGCTGGTAAAACTGATGTCTTTGCTTCAGAAACTTAACTATGGTTTATATAAACAAGCTGTTGTGTAACCATGGGGGCAGCCATTCAAAGCTGAAAAAGGAGAAAAGGCACAGGATACACAGCAGATAACATGTTCTGAAGAATCCCATCATATGTTATCTACTGTGTATCCTGTGCTTGAATGGCTGCCTCCATGGTTACGCAGGAGCTTGTTTATAAAGACTATAATTTTTATTATACAAATAGAACTGTTCTAAATAAATGTTTTGTCTATTTATTGTTGCTTAGTTTTTAGACCCAGTTGTACCACCTCTACGGTCAACCCAAAATTGTACCAATATGAATATTTTGGGGGTTTTTTTTTTCATTCATAGGAAGGAGCTGCAACTGTACTCACTCATGTTAAGAAGAAGGTGAAGAATGTGGGAATCTTCTTGAAGGTAGCTCTGTCATTCTGCTTTCACTTACGGAACTGGTTATGTTTCTGTTCAAACAGTATATTTGGTTTTCATTTACCATATTTTTTTGTGTAGAAGGAGGATGAAGAGGAGGAGGAAGAAGAGAAAGATGAAGCTGAAGACATATTGGGCCGTGGTTCTCGTGCTACAGCTCTGCTGACAGAAAGGACAAGGGTATTTTTTTTCCCCCAACATATAAATTGCTCAAAAATATTCAGAGGTGATATCACATTTTAACTTTTTTATTTACTCTTGTTACCACCTTTCAACAGAACGAAATGACTGCAGAGGAAAAACGACGTACTCATCAGAAGGAGCTTGCTACACAGCTTAATGAAGAGGCAAAGAGGAGACTTACAGAGCAGAAGGGGGGGCCGCAAACACTGAAGTGAGAGTTTACTTTGTTACTGAGAGAAGTTCTGTATTTCACCACTATTTAATTTCCACTGTTTCTTAAAATTATACTTGGAACTTTTGAGACCAGACCGCAAATGTAGACAAGTCACAAATCGACCATAATTTGAGTTTTATGGGTTTTACATTAAAATACCATAGACCATGCCCACCGAATAATGGTAACTAGCTCATTTAGTGAGCTGCAACTACTAGACTATACACAACAATAGCAGAATTTGCTTTGTTCTGTATGTGTTTGAAGCTTGTCTCTTGTTTTGTACTCTCTCATGCAGGGCTCGGAAATCCAATGTTTCATACAAGAATACTTCTCAAATGCCAAAGGAGCCAGAGCTTCGCGAGATGAAGATTTACATTGACAAAAAATATGAGACTGTCATCATGCCTGTTTTTGGAATTTCAACTCCTTTCCATATTGCCACTATAAAGGTGAGAGCAGGCGAGAGCTGTTTTTAAATCATTCATTCTGAAGGGAATTCAATCTTTTTCTTTATTCATGGCTTAGTTCATATTTCAACTGGTAATTATTTTTCCCCTGCAGAATATCAGTATGTCTGTTGAAGGTGACTATACCTACCTCAGAATCAATTTCTTTTGCCCAGGCAGTGCTCTGGGGCGAAATGAAGGCAACATCTTTCCCAATCCTGAAGCCACATTTGTTAAAGAAATGTAAGCATTTCACTTTTTTTTTTTTTTTTAAAGCTGCCATGCATGTTTACAGACTTCTTTATGCAGTATGCCCCATTTCCATCCAAATTGTTCACTGTTCACTGTTCTTTTGTGGCCTTACCACGATTTGCCAGTTGGAATTGCCAAAATAAAGGCAAAAAGGAAAAGTATATCCGATAACATCACATATGTGTCACTGATGAGTCATCCATTCTCATGCATTATATGTTTGTCAATTGGACCTGGATGTATGTCGCCTGGATGAATGTGTAACTTAATTTTATTTATATACTTGACCCTATAATATCATGAAATCATACATTACTCTAGCATTCATCTGTGGGACAAAGGGACAATGGTGTTATAGCATCTATCAGCAGGAGGCAGGACACTATAAGAACAAAGTGACAGGAGGCCCTCCCACTGCTATACCCCCACTAGCTGTAGGAGTGTCAGTCAGCTGTAGTCCGTTTTTCTAGTGTCCTTCAAGGAGACAGGACCTGCTCCACGCAGACTGAGTTTTTATAGCCTTATGGCACCAAGGACAGGCTGTCCTTGACGGCTCTGGGCAGGAGTACCTCAATAAGGCTCCCCCCTACTTGGGATGCTGGGGCTAGTAAGACTCCCTGGGAGCAAGCCAAGACAGATACCTAGGTACAAAACGAATACCCTCTTGACTGTCCAACATTTGCAAACAGCTGACATAAAGCAGCATGGGACAAGCAGCAACTGATAGTTTCTCCCTATATGTGAATATTACCAGCAAAACGTTATCTGGAATTTACTCCATTACTGACCATAACAGTCCGTGTATATACCGCCGCCCTGTTCCCTCTGCCTCAGGCAGTTACTGCGCCCTTAAAGGGGTTGTTCACCTTTGAGTTAACTTTTAGTATAATGTAGAGAGTGATATTCTGAGACAATTTGCAATTGGTTTTCATTTTTTATTGTTTGTGGTTTTATAGTTATGTAGCTTTTTATTCAGCAGCTCTCTATTTTGCACTGTCAGCAATTTGGTTTCTAGGGTACAAATTACCCTAGCAACCCTGCATTGGTTTAAATAAGAGACTGGAATATGAATAGGGGATGGACTGAATAGAATAAGTAATAAAAAGTGACAATAATAATACATTTGTAGCCTTACAGAGCATTTGTTTTTAGATGGTGTCAGTGACCCCCATTTGAAAGCTGCAAAGAAATATAAGAAAATTGCAAATAATTAAAAAACTATGAAAAATAAATAATGAAGACCAATTGAAAAGTTTCTTAGAATTGGTCCTTCTACAATATACCAAAAGTTAACTTGAAGGTGAACCACCCCTTTAAGGATTTTTGGCCATTGCTTAGTCTTGTGGGACTTCAGATGTGGTGTTGGGTGGAGCTTTTGTCAGACAGCTGTCACTATTCTCCGGTGCCTTACAGAATCTTCCCATTACATAAAATTGTCTGGTTGTAGGAGATATTCTCCCCGGACAGTACTACCAGACATCCATTTGCCTGACACTACACAACCCTTTTTTCTGGTGCAGTACAGTGTCTTGCTTGTGGCGTCCGGATGCAGGTCAGACATGGGCAGTGGTACGGCTCTGGAAGGGGAGGCAGGTACTAGGGGCATGTAATGAACATGAGGTCCTTACGAAAATAAAAATCCTTATACTTAACCATGGTAGAAGGTGGCCTGAAGGTCCCTTCTTAAGGACAACCCAGTCTCAGACTAATATCTAGCGTGCACCAAATGACGCAAATTCTTGCCTGCAGGTTGCAAAGAACCACTGTGCACCGCTTGCTCGACTCAATTCCCTGAGGTACCTTCCAATGCTCAGGACAGACCGGTTTCCCCTATATTAGTCACTCAGGGAGTATGTTGCTCCTCAAATTCAGGTGCTGCCATCCTCTTCTATAATTCAAGACCCTCCTTTATGGGCATTGCTGTGGTCATGAGGCATTCCTAACCATTTAGACAAACTTTTGGACAGATTGGATCAGGAAAATTTGGATAAACAGTCGTACAAGCTGATTTCCTTCTCATTCTCAACTTGATAGTATTATTCAGTCTGAATTGAATGGGAACACCCAGAAAGAAAATTCCAGGCTAATCGCAGATTTCAAAAGTTTTATCCTTTTGACTTTCTTGACAAATGGGCAGTCCCTTCTGTGGATGCGCCTGTGTCTCGTCTATCCAAGAATAGTCATTTCTGTTCTGGATGCTTCATCACTATGGACAAGATAATTGAGGGTTTTCTGCGTTCTGTCTTCGCAGCCATAGGAGAAGCAGCAAAACCAGTGTTGGCTTCTGCTTGGGTCAGCAGGGCAACTCAAACATGGATCAACACACTAGTAGATGGTCTCAGCTCAGGAGTGTCTAGACAAGAAGGTTAAGGAGGCGTTGCAAAGTAACTTTAATAGGCAATTTACATTCCAAGCATAGACCACTGGAAAGCAGAAGTCGCCAGAAGTTGGATCCGGGCGAATGGACTCTCCATCAGGATATTTTCCCAGACATCACACACAGATGGGGAATGCCAGTAATAAATCTCATGGCATCAAGATCAAACCGCAATGTCAGAAGGTTTTGTGCCCGCTATAGAGATCCTCTAACACTGACGGCAGATGCCATGATGATTCCTTGGAAGTTTGGCCTAGCTTATGTTTTTCCTCCCCTACCACTCCTTACCAATCTGTAAGATCAAAAGAGAACAATGCAAGACAATACTCCTAGCACCCTGGTGGCTACAACAAACCTGTTTCTCTGATCTGATTCTTAAGGAGGCTGACTACGTGTGCAAAGCTGCACTGGATGCCACACAACTTAATGTAGCCTCTTGTAGATCACTCTGGTTAAAGCTTTGGTCAGCAGATTTTTCCTCTAAAAAAAATTTCTCACCACTATTCCCTTCAAAGGAAAACTTTTATTTGGTCCCAACCTTGACAAATAAGTAGCCAAGCAACAGGGGGTAAAAGCACCCACCTTTCACAGAACAAGTCATTGACTACTTTTATCAGAGGAGTTTATTTTTGCATGTTGGAAATTCCAGAAACTCCAATACAACTAGGGATTCCTCACCCTAAATTTTGGGTTCCAAACCCCGTTATCAGGGAAAATTCCATTCTAATTGGCAACCAAGACTAACTCTGCTCAAGACAAAGTCAAGCGGTCCTCTGCACTTAACCCATTATCAATATAATATAACTTACTTGCTGCTTTCAAAGTAAAACTCCCAATCATGGTTGCCCTTTTATTTGACACC
>CM044432.1:126773951-126788202 GCA_024363595.1 Xenopus borealis
TTTTTTTTTTTTTTTTAATATAGTTTGCTGTTTGTATTTATTTTATTTAATTGATGTGTTTTTTTTATCACAGGGCAGTGGTGCAGAGGAAGGTGACTCTGAGTCCGAACTGGAAGATGAGACGTTTAATCCTTCTGAGGATGAGTATGAAGAAGAGGAGGAGGACAGCGATGAAGATTACTCTGATGAGGAAGAGGAGTCGGGTATATGGGGATTCAGTTGAAAGATGATGAATGAGTAAATGAATGGATGTTAGCACTGTAATGTACCATTTCTTTTTTTAACAGTTGGCAGTGAAGAATCCATGGGTAGTGACGAGGAGAGTGGAAAGGACTGGGATGAACTAGAGGAGGAAGCCAGAAAAGGTTAATTTGATTTAATATTTTTTTACTGTGACATACCAGTCAATTTGACTGCTGCAGTGCAGGTCCGGACTCTCAGGTCTTAAGTAAACATAAAAAGTAGCCTCCTCCGAGGCCTTTCTCAAAGTGTCTAATTAGTTAGTAATGTCCTTAAATACAAGAACTGGCGGGAAACCAGACATCTTGGATCTGACGTAGTGACCTAGTCACAGAAACTTAACCACATTTACATACACAACACATCAATAAATAACTATACATAATCATTTTGGAACTATACTCCATTCTAAAAATATAAACAAATATATACATTGTATACATAAAAAACACGATATTGTGCAACTGTTTCCACCCGTTACTAACTTTAAAGCAGTAAGGTTCTAAAGTATTTATTTAAACTGCTACACAAAATATCAGACTTGAGTTAGTATCACAGGTCTGTTAGGAGACACGTCTTTCATTAATACCGATTGTTTAAACCATTATAAAAACCACTGCTCGATTTTTTTTGGTTAGGGGTCCCTGTCATAATTCAGAACCATCAATCATCAAGTAAGGGCACAGTTTTACCCCTCACTGTCAACCCTATTGTGTCAGTATTGCGCTATATATATATGTACGTATGTATCCCTATGGTTAAAAGCTGCCACTATTTTACCCATAAGGTCTAATGGGTCCACACACTTTCAGTCATCTACCATAGGCTCTCAGTGTATGTACAAAATAAAAAGTGTACAACAAACTATAAAGTGACACCCTCATAATCCATATTTGTAATGTGCAATAATTTCATCGCTGTCACATCCCAAGACACTACTTGTCAAATGTATTGAATGTGCAGCACCCAGGAATATTTTTCATGATTTCGCTGCTCTCCAACTCTTTACATTTAAAAGTTGCTCACAGGTAAAAAAAAAAAAAAAAAAAGGTTGGGGACCTGAGTTGTAGGTAATGCATATCCTGTTATGTTTAACAAGCCAGTTAACATAGTGATTTTTTATGGGCCTCCTCCTCTTGCAGCTGACCGTGAAAGTCGATACGAGGAAGAAGAGGAACAGAAAAGTGGAAACAGAAAGAGGAAAGTCCATGCACCTCCTCCAAATCCTTCTAAAAAGAGGAAGAAGTGACATACTTGACATCCTTCTTATAAATTTGTCATGATCTTGTAGCCTATTCATCCTTCTCCCTTTTAACTATCCACCATGAATTGAGAATTTCTGACCTAGCCTGAGGTGCATCTTTTGCTTTGATGCTTCTGAATTCTGAAGATAGTTGGGATTTTGTCAGGTTAAATGGACCAATGCAATATTATTTAAGTGTACTTTTTTACCCAAACTCGCCCTTCTTCTAGCCAGAATGAGAAGTATGTTGGCATTGTATTGCAAGCCTCGTGACTGCTAAAACTGGGCAGTACTCATATGAGTCAAGTGTAAAGCATTTATAAAAAGTTGATTGTGTCAGGGATTCTGCAAGTACTTTGCAGTAAATGAATAGCCTTTTCAGTGACCTTCTTAGCCTCTTGTGCTGGTTTTGTTTTGCTGTCCCATGTGCTTTTGAGAATTTCTCTTATTTTGTTGCCTAATTCTGCTTTCATGAGCTACTCACAATTTACAGTTAAAGTTTATAAAAAGAAAAAAAAAATTTGCATAAGGTATTTTGTTTTAAATTCCAAGTGTCAGACATTGTTTTCCTCACTGCTGCTCTGAACTCAAGATGGCTTTTTGATGCTTCCCCCCACCGCCCTCATCTAGGGGGTGTTTATAAATGTGTAGTGTATTTTTACTCTTACTACTTTTTCGTGTTTATATTTTTTTTTCTCTCATCCTTCTCTCCTTAGCAGTGAGGTGTAAACGGTGTTTTTTCTGACTGGAGAAATATAAGCAAAAAAATAAATAATTTTTTTTGTAAGTTTTCCTCTTGCCATCTTTTGGGCCTGTATATGAAACAATCGAAAACTGTTATTAATGTGCAAGACAAATCGGTTGAACTGCAGCATGTTCTATTCTAAAACAATAAAATAAGACTCAGGGATAAAAGACACTTCTTTCTGTTGTCTACTTGTGTTGAAATGCCTCCAACAGCAAATGCTGTGTCTAGGAGTTGCATGACACATTGATTCTGTGTAGTTACTGTGATGGGATTACCAAATTCAGATGTCACCTCTTTGAAGAGTTACAATGTGCCATTGTGGTTGGATTAGTGGAAGAGTTTATATACCGAGAACTTCCCATACTAGTCAGTTGCACTGAAGAAGCTGCTCGGATGAGTAGTGAAACATCTTCAATAATTACTCAGCAAGTCCAGTTGTTTTAGAATTACTTATATCAGATATACCATGACCTGGATGAATGAAAATCTTCATAGTCCTATTTGAAAATGTTCTGTATTACACCGTCAAAACTGAAACTATTTAGTGAACTCATATTTGAACATATTCTATCCCTCTTGTCACTGGGCATTGTTGAGATTACATCCATTGTTCTAATTTTTGTGGTGCTTTGAATGTTTTCTCTGTTGACCTTTAGGTTGATTATGCGCGCTTGCATAATCCTCCCTGTATATTTTACTTCTGATGATGAACATACATATGAGGCTATAGGGGGCTAGAAACTTCATGTGCCATTTAGTCTTAGGGCTTCACCTGTTGAGAAATCGCCTCTCCCTAATGTGATGAACCACAGACAATTCTTTCAATTTACTTTCATTTGAACTGACACATTACATACAGCGAACCTTGGTAATTCACAAACATGTGGAAGGAGGTATTTTTAGCCAGTTACCTGGTATGGCAGCATGTAATGTGTGTTTGTATGCAGCAATTGAAAGGAAAGTGATGGGGCTGGTATGGTCAGGCACATCACCTGCAGTAGAGGAGTTTTCTTGCTGGGTGATTACGTGCCTTGTATAGTATCACCCCGGGGCTACTTTGTTTCTCTCTTTCAACATTGCCTTTGTCAGATTAGCTTGGGGGCAGTTTTGTTCTCATAATGGGCCAATAAACTGCCAAGACAGTCGTTCATATCCGTTGCCATGTTATGTTTGATATATTGTTTCACATATGCCTTAGAAACCAGGTAGAGGGCAGACGCAGATTGTAAAAGGTTCATAGGTCTGCTGTTCCATGTTATGATTGCTCAACTTGCCTGATTTCAGAGCTATCACTCCAGAATCACTGTGTGATTACAAATGCACATTTTGTTAATAAGAAGCAGGACCCTTTTGGCTAACCAGAAAGTTGGATGGGTTATTTATTAGCAAGAATATTTTTTTTCTCCTGTCATGTTTTATTATATCAAAATTCCAAGTTCTGGTGAAAATTAACATAAATTTGTGTTTGTGCTGCTAGTTCTAAGTTTTAAGCCAGACTTCTAAAAAAAAAAAAAAAAAAATATTGAACCTAAGTTCACTCACCAGCCTGTTGGACATCAGATGTGTGTAGGATATTGGCTAAATCATCATTATGTTGTGCAGGTAAAGCAGACCCAGCCTTCAGCCTTGCCTAAAGCAGGTACATCATTCCATCTGAATCAACAGGTTTTTTTTTTGGTCTTCTGTCTCCAAATGAAGAACTGCTGTGGTTTTTAGATCCAGTGATGTGTCTCCAGGTTTAGGCTGAGCGAACAGCTTCTTGGAACAAGTCTCCTTGTGTAATTTCATCAGAAATGTGTCAATAAGGGAGTGCCTTTGTAGTACTGAAGGTGAAGGCTGTGTTCACTGAGCTACAGCAGTGGAACATTTAAAGGAAACCCTAAAAATGAATAGGGCTAAAACTGCCATGTTTTATATGCTGAACTTATTGCACCAGCCTAAAGTTTCAGCTTGTCAATAGCAGCAATGATCCAGGACTTCAAACTTGTCACAGGGGGTCACCATCTTGGAAAGTGTCTGTGACACTCACATGCTCAGTGGGCTCTGAGCAGCTGGTGAGAAGCTAAACTTAGGGGTTGTCACAAATGATCAAGCAGAAAATGAGGTTGGACTGTAATATAAGATTATGCCACTGGGCTGATTATTAAGTTCTGATGCTAATTGCACTGGTTTCTGTGCTGCCATGTAGTAATTATCTGTATTAATGACTAATCAGCCTTATATTGTGACATTTCTATTCTATGTGTACTGTAAGTGACAGAAGAGCATGTGCAGTGAATCAGCAGAAAGGAAGATGGGGAGCTACGGGGGCATCCCAAAACAGAAGCCCAACACACAATGTGCAACATTTCTAGCCAACTTCTTTAGTTTAACTTTCCTTGTCCTTTAATAATGCCATATGGGATTGGTCTTGGTGCAAGTTAGTAGTACCTACTCTACACATGCGTGAAACCCTGGAACTACCAACACTTACCAGGATAAACATTTCCAGGGTTTCATATTGTCCATACATCCACTTCCAGAGCAGGCTGGACCAGTACATTTGCACACATTGCAAGGAGCTAAGCTTCAGTGTAGCAAGTGTATATCTAAAATTGCTACTACAACCAAAGTATGAACGTCTGCACCGTGCCAGAGAGGAAATGAGTTTAAGAACTGGGAAACAATAACATTAATAAAGGAGTCCTATCAAGATGAGTCATATCATAGTTTTGGGAAATATACAATTATAACAATCATTTTCTCAGCTGTAAGGAAATCATCTGTCCTCCAGAAGGAACACAAAAGCATATCAGTAGTATTCAAGTAGAGACCACTTCTGCTTGGTGTTTGTCTGCATCTGCCATAAGTATAAGGCTCCATTGAGGCTTGAATCCTCTGACATTCCCCAACTTGCACATCACTTAGGCGGAATCCACCCATTTTGTTGCATTTTGTAAATGATTCCTATGGTTTATGGCCAAAAGATGGTGAGTGTTTTTACTACAGGGGTAGGATCCATTATCCAAAAACTTGTTATGCAGAATGTTCCCAATAATGAGAAGACCATTTACCATAGGGTCCAATTTAGGTACTTAGGTCTGGCTTGCCTTTGTGTGTGTGTGCTTTAGCCAGGCCCGGATTTGTGTGGTGAGGCCACATAGGCCCGGGCCTAGGGCGGCAAATTTTTCAGGGCAGCTCTGTGGGAAACACCTAGGACGTGCTGCAGTAGGTCCAGGGCTCAGATGCATCAATATATATACTGAAAACAATTTGTAAGAGAAGGCCGGATGGAAGAAGCAGTATCAATTAAGTATGGAAAAAGGCAGAAGAAGAAGACAAATAATTAGAAAACAATCCAGACAAATGGGAATGGAACAAGAGGGCTGCTGAAACGTACCACATGCATTGGGTATATATGCAGTGATGCAAGCGGACCTGTGATGTCAGATGTGGGTTCGGTGATGTTGGGTAGCGGGGTGGATGACATCAGGGGTGGGACTGCAGTTGTAGCTTGGACATTGCATGTGCAATCACGGCAGAGAAGGGGAATCCCTGGAACAGCTAACCACACTCTGCACATGCATTCCGTTGAGACAATGGCCCTGGAGACTTTGGTGAAGCATGCTCAAGTAGTATGTGTGTCTGAGAGAAGCTGAGTAAGACAGATTGCAGAATTAATAAGCTTTGTACAAATATGCTTTGTTGGCAAGGCTGCCTCCCTGCAGAGAACTGTCCATCAATAAAATGTGTTCTTCACACTTGCGTAATGATGTCTACTTCTGTAACCACGTGTGTCTTACAGTAATGGTGCCCAACAGCCACTTGAGTGCTCAGAGGACCACACAGCATCTTTAATTTGTAAACAGTCATTAAAGGGCAAGGAAAGGCAAAGACATAAAATCCCATTTTTACTTTCTTTAAAGAAAAAGAAATCTATCTCCAATATACTTTAATTAAAAAAATGTGTACTGTTTTTATAAGAAACCTGACTGTATGCAGTGAAATTCTCCCTTTATTTACTGCTGTGGATAGGAATTTTCAGACAGTCCCTAACTTCTGGCAGGGAAACAACCATACTTATGAACAGCAGGGGGAGCCCCTGCCTTACTTACCAGCCATGCAAAACTAAATCAGCTTTGTTTTTTGATAATCTATGACGACCCCTAAGAAGCCCTGACCACACTGAGCATGTGCGAGTCTTGATATTGCAGAAATGTCTAACAAAGTTACAAGATGACAGCCCCCTGTGGCCAACTTTGAAAGCATAAATCATTTGTTTGATTAGGCTTGTGGTGCAGTAAGTTCATATTTATGTTTAGAATACAAAATACAGCATTTCTAGCCTTATTCTATTTTAGACTTTCCTTGCCCTTTAAGGCTGCTGAGCCATTTGATGACAAACATTTTGAAGGCCCCTCATAGTATGTGCCACTTGAACAAAGACAGCCTAACAAATTCTGATTATTATTGCTGCCTGTCTGCCATATTCATTTCACTTTATTACTCAATCTACTGGAAGAGTATGACCGTATATATGATATGGCTTAGCAGCGTGAGAATTAGTTCAGCTAGAGGGAAGTTCACAGTTTCAGTTTAAGCAATTGCCAAGTAGATGAGCCAGGTTTTAAACTTTCTAAGTAGATAATATAACACAGAAAAACAAGCAGTGTCTGCAGTAATAAAATAAAATCTAAAAATTTTGACTTATGTGATAAGCAGTGCCCTTTAAGGTTCCTATGGTACAAGGATACTCCACTGACTGCACTGAGATTATGGAGGCACCCATCTGAGATGCCCATAACCAACAACACCACTGGGCCCACCAGGATATTTAATGGAATGGCAATTCCTACCAGAAGTATTTGAATTTCAGAGACGTCAACTTTCCCTTTGTCTTGAGGGAGATGATCCACTTCAGGTCTTTTTGAGACTTTATGTCATGTCACCATTTAGTTAAAAGAGGAATTTCCTCTTCACGATTGTTTTTTTTTTATCTCTTTCATGACACAGGGTTGGTTGACAACTTTGAAATTTAGTAGATTATTTTTAATGGGTAGTTCTTGTTATTCATGAAGGAGGAAATGACCTTTCTCATGTTCATGTCATTGTTTTATAGCTTTGCCTGGCATGGCATTATGTTAGGTATAAGGACTCAAAAAGAATGCACACACTTTTTGACATTAAAGGAACAGTAACACCAAAAAAATGAAAGTTTTTTAAAGCAATGAAAATGCTTGCTTCGGAAAGGCTACTATAAATCATATAAATATGCTGCTGTATAGAAATGGTGGTAATTGAAAAAAAAGGCTATATGGCACAGGTTAAATAGTGAATAACAGATGACACCATTATGTTCTACAGATCTTATCTGCCATCTGTTGTGTAACCTGAGTCCTTTTTCCTTTGAATAGCTGTCCCAATTGCTACATAGCAGCTGTCCAACTGGTGGATGCGGCCCGCGACCCCCCTTGTGTGGCCCCCACCTACCTGCTGTGGTTGCTTACCATGTGCAAGATTTAAATGGTATCACTACAGATATTAATTGACCCCTACATTGTTTAAACCTCAAATTCAGACTAATCCCCTGTATTGTTCACACCTGTGATCCCTCTGCATTGTGAACACCTGTGACACCTCTGTTGTTCACACCCCTAAAGCCCTGTACTGTTCACACCTGAGACCTAGACTGAAACTGCCCGCATGGTACACCAGCACTTTGTCACTGTATGTAGTACAAAGTGATCCTGTCTCCTGCTCTGTTCTGCCTCCCATATGTTCTCTGTGTGTACCCTACTCTGTGTGTGCCCTGCTCTGCCTGTATGTGCCCTACTCTGCCTGTGTGCCCTGCTCTGCCTGTGTGTGCCCTACTCTGCCTGTGTGTGCCCTACTCTGCCTTTGTGTGCCCTACGCTGTCTGTGTGTGCTGTGCCCTGCTCTTTCTGTGTGTGCCCTACTCAGCCTGTGTGTGCCCTGCCTGTGTGTGCCCTGCTCTGCCCCCGGTCATATAAGTAAAAAACAGCCCTTTTTGCATCACTGAAGGCCTCCACTCCACAGGGTTTCTAACAGCAGTACTGTTCTGGTTGTCATTCAGGATCAATTCCTGAGGCAAAAAATTAAATATACAGTATTTTTGTTGGAATTGCATCACTTCCAGCATAAACCTTAAAGGAGAAGGAAACCCTAAAAATTAATAGTGCTAAAAATGCAATGTTTTATATAATGAACTGATTGTACCAGCCTAAAGTTTCAGCTTGTCAATAGCAGCAATGATCCAGGACTTCAAACTAGTCACAGGGGGTCACCATCTTGGAAAGTTTCTGTGACACTCACATGCTAAGTGGGCTCGGAGCAGCTGGTGAGAAGCTAAGCTTAGGGGTCGTCACAAATGATCAAGCAGAAAATGAGGTTGGCCTGTAAAATAAGATTATACTACAGGGCTGATTATTAAATTCTGATGCTAGTTGCAGTAGTTTCTGTGATGCCATGTAGTAATTATCTGTATTAATTACTAATCACCCTTATTTGTGACATTTGCATTGTATGAGTACAGTATATTGCGATTGGGTCCCTAAGCTCAGTAAGTGACAGCAGCACACAGCATGTGAATCAGTGAATCAGCAGAAAAGAAGATGGGGAGCTACTGGGGCATCCCAAAACAGAAGCCCAACACACAATGTGCAACATTTCTAGCCTACTATTTTAGTTCAACCTGTCCTTTAATAATGCCATATGGGATTGGTCTTGGTGCAAGTTAGTAGCACCTACTAAAACAACACATAAGTGAAACGCTGGAACTGCCAACACTTTCCAGGATAAATAGTTCCAGGGTTTCATATTGTTCAGGGAAGAAGCCTTATGGCGAAACGCGTTAGCGAAGCAGCAGGCACCTTATCCGTGAACCAGAAAGGATTTCTCCCCATGCGCATAAAGCTCTCAGGGATGCCGCAGAGCCTCAGCAGCAGTGGGATCGCACACGGAGAAAACTTTTTAATGCGAGCTACAAGTTGTCTATTTGTGAGTATATTTTAATATTTATTAAAACCAAATTTTTAGCCTTACTACACATGCTGTTTGTATCTTTACACTCAAGAGAAAATGAAGTCCATCTGAAGCATGAAAGCAAATCTATTTTATGCCCTCTCCCAACTCACGTCTTGTGAGTATAATATACCACCAGAGCTAATAGAGCTCAAACAGTTGGTTGCTACCTTCCTCACTCCATAGTTACGCGCACATTTATATTGTTAAAGGGAAGCCCAAATAGTTGGTTGCTATCTTCCTCACTCCATAGTTACGTGCACAATTATATTGTTAAAGGGAAGCCCAAATAGTTGGTTGCTACCTTCTTCATTCCATAGTTACGTGCACAAATATATTACTAAAGGGAAGCACGTGTTTTGTAAAGTGCACGATAGGTGCGAATGTGGAATAGAGTGTGGGTTCTGTTTTAAAAAAACGTTTTATGTAAAGTTTAATTAAGACACTGAATTCACAAAGGGTGAAATATTACTTATCGAAATACTACATTATATTCAATTTCTGTTATTCCCCCTTCCTCTGGACTTTTGGGTTTCGAGGAATACAGCGATTAAGTCGTTTTGAAGAATCTGTTTCATATTGTCCATACATCCACTTCCAGAACAGGCTGGACCAGTACATTTGCACACATTGCAAGGAGCTAAGCTTCAGTGTAGCAAGTGTATATCTAAAATTGCTACTACAACCAAAGTATGAACGTCTGCACCGTGCCAGAGAGGAAATGAGTTTAAGAACTGGGAAACAATAACATTAATAAAGGAGTCCTATCAAGATGAGTCATATCATAGTTTTGGGAAATATACAATTATAACAATCATTTTCTCAGCTGTAAGGAAATCATCTGTCCTCCAGAAGGAACACAAAAGCATATCCGTAGTATTCAAGTAGAGACCACTTCTGCTTGGTGTTTGTCTGCATCTGCCATAAGTATAAATCTCCCCATAGACGCAACGATCTTTCCCCGCAGAACGACCGATCGTAGGGAAGTCCGACCAATCTGTCAAATTATCGTGCGGTTAGTGGGATACAAATGATCGTTCATCTTACGATTTTTCATCCGACATTGGTCTGATGATTGATCGGCCAGGTTAGAAAATCTTTATCGGTCCCCATGCAATCTACCTATGTTTGCAGGGCAAGCAGGCTGCGATCCTTCAGTTTTGCTGGCAATATCACCTGAAATGGTCTTTTTAGTTGATGGACACATCAGGCATTTAAACGATCGTTTTGAGACAATCGTGGTCTCACGATAACCATTGGCTCTTTCAAAAATCTTTATGTCTATGGCCAGCTTTAGGTTCCAATGAGGCTTGAATCCTCTGACATTCCCCAACTTGCAATTGTGTACTATTAAACAGGAACTCCTCAGGCTGAGTTACTATAATATAAAAGAAATAAAAATGACAAAGGTTCATACAAAAAGAAAATGATGCCAGCTTCCAAAGTACAGTAATGTGTCCAAACTGTGCAGGGGAGTTTTTGACTTTTTCTCTCTTTATTTTTTAACTTAGCAAAATAAACTCATAATCTTTCTTCATTCAAAAGGTTAACATTTAATGTTAGCTGACCTAATTATAAAGAGAAACCATATATTCAATTGATACCGCAGGCTGCCTGACTGCACGTAAAATGCGGGGATGATTTATGCACAGCGAAGAGGAATAGTCACTGACAGAAGAGGAAGTGGCTATGAACATTCAGTAGCATCAGAACATTTGCACATCAAAACCCGAGCAACAGAACAACAGGTATGAGATCTATTTTATATATATATATATATATATATATATATATATATATATATATATATATATATATATATATAGAGAGAGAGATATATAGAGATATACAGCATATCTTGGATGTTTTGCTTTCTATGTGTGACTATTACTTCTCTTCTCAAATGAAGAATGTTCATAAACATGATAATAATTAATGTTAATATGCATGTGAATCTATCGTCTCTTAAGGGCAGCATCATTCCAAATGACTATAATTATTATAATTTAGCATTATTAATATAATATTTGTTAATACTCTGGTACCCTCTTTGTCATCTTATTGTGGCTGTCTCTGCACTAGATCAGTGAAAGTTTATAGCTTTTGTTGATAAATGCACTTACTCTTAGGGGATTATTTAATAACCTCAAAATCATCTGGTTGGACATTTTGGGGAAAAAGATTGAATTTTTCCTGGAAAAAAAAAAAACGTCAAATTTTTCAAGATTTATTATACCCCGATGCTATGAAAAGCATGAATCTGAAAATCCGCCATCTCAGACCTGTTGATAATAGAAGTGGCAACAATCTCAATTCGAAGATGTGGTGGAGTTTAGTCCAAAAAGCTGAAAAATTTGTGGTTTTTAGGCAAAAACCTGAAAAATCAAGAGATTCGGGGACAAAGGCAGAAAAAATTGTGTTTTTCCTGAAACCAATTAATTCAAGTTTTTTTTTATTACTAAATAAGGTCAAATCTGGCATGGGAATATGACTATGTTTTTAAAAAAAAATTAAATATGAGATAAATTTGGAGTTTAGTGAATGAAAGAGTCATTCTAAGTTTGTGCATTGTTTCAATGGCTAAAGCCCAGTGTTGGACTGGCCCACCAGAATACCAGGAAAACTCCCGGTGGGCCAAGGTGTCAGTGGGCCCTCATGCTGCTAAACTTTTGGCCTATTTCATGTCCATTCTCTATTTCTATGAGACCAAAGAGGCTAAATAGATAGAATAATTGATTATAGTATGTAAAGAATACAAACTAGGAGAATAGAGGTTGATTGAGGAGATGAAGAATATTAGTACTGAGAGTGGCCCCTGGTCTACAGTTTTTGGGTGGGCCCCTGGTGTCCCAGTCCGACGCTGCTAAAGCCTGGAAGGTATAAAGAGGGAGTGTGAGCAAGGGAAGGGCACATCGAGCAAAGGAAGTGGATATGTGATTTACAGAGATGTGGTTTTAGTGAAGGGGTTTATGGATTAGAGATGGGACACAGGTGAAAAACAAATAAATAAACACAGATAACACAGAGTAAAGCAAAGGACAGTGTTTAACAGGAGCACAAACATACTCAAGGAACACTAATGATAAAGCCAACAGTAGTTTTCAAATCTCACTAACTTTGCATTATGCAAACTTAAGCCTGATAGTGTATGTCCTTCTCGGCACTGCAACAATAACTGACAGAAGGCGTGTTGTGTCCATAACTGGGTATTTCTATAGCATTACTGATGCATAAATACTTAATAAATGTTATTGAATGCTTTGTTCATTTGGGATCCTGTCAAAGGTTGTGCACCCCATAGATTCTCAGACATTATAGTGAAATGTTGTATTAGTAAACCTTAATCATAAGCTGGACCTGTGCAGTAACCAACAGGAACCAATAGGTTATTGGCTTTGATCGGTCTATTGCTAATGCATTTAGACTTTGCAAACAACTGACTGCACATTGATTTGCTAGCTACAGGAAGTACAGAACCCACAGCATTGAAAGCTGGACTTTTTAAATTACTATTATCATAAATCAGTTCATGCGTTTAGTAGGACACTTTATACACAGGCACAATAGGGTCACATATTAAAATTATCTTAAACAACCTCTCCTTTATGATCACAATCCCATGGAGCGTGACAGTTTTATAATACATTAGTAATAGTGCTTTGCTGTCCCAAAGAGCCATGACTTTCACCACCTTAAAATACAGTTTCAGAACACCTCAAATCACCATCTGCGTCCACTGTGTTCTGTGGGAATCGAGTGAAAGCAGCAGTCCCTCCACTGTAAGGAAATGTGTTTTTAGATGAACCCAGTTCAAACTGAATACGGTAAGAGAATTGGATAAACCCTGGTATTTTGCCACAATGTTTCAGTGTTAAAAAAAGGCCATAGTCCAAAAGGCTGCAAAGCCATCAACAAGGGACTGAACAAACTGGTTGTCACTGTATAATGACTGGACCAGGTGAAATTAAATCCGTGTGTATATGAAAAGCAGGGATGGCTCAGGAAATTTGTACTTTTGTACCTCCATTCATCTATGATAGCATCCTTAATTAAAAATGAAGGGATCTGGTCCTATGCTGCTTTAATTTCAGTATAATTGTTTCCATACCTGTCTATTTATAAGAATCTACAATATCTATTTTTAAATTAAAAAAAAAAAAGGTATCTCTTTATAACTAAGCAGAAAGATCAAAAGCTGTGGAGCTGATATTGTATTAAAAGATTTATCAAATGTTTGACTTCAAAATAAGGTGCAACTTGGTTATTTTTGGTCTTTATACAGTAAACTTATCTATGGACTTCCTCTCTGTACTGTTTTAACAGAACAAAAATCAAGCAGTGTCTTTCTAATGTTCTACTATTTTCTATTCACAGTTGGAAAGTCTAAAACTGTGCAGAATGTCCCTTAACTGAAATACCTAGATGATGTAGACGATAAGGGCAAGCTGTATTTTCCAGAAGAAAGTAGCAATCAGCACGCATCCCGTGTGTATGGTAAGATAAACTGAAATACTATACTGTGTGCAACACACACTGTAAAACACAACAAACAAGATATTTAAGAACACTGCAGAAGAAGCAGAGCCTGCAGCTGCAGTGGGCCCCAGGGATGTAGAGGGCCCAGTAAGTTTTGGAGCATTGAATTTTATGTAATATCTAATATATTTCTGAGAACTTAAAGCACCACTCAGATCACATACAGTAAATAATTTTATACATTTTTGCAGATTGTATTATTCATGTTGTAGTATTACACACTTTAAGGGCAACAATCATAGCAAAATTGTTTAAATTAAAATTTAATATGAACTTCATCTCACCGAAATAATAAACTTTCTAAATATAATCAGTTACAATTATGTACCGTTTATGAAATCATCAAGTTACTCTTCACTCTCCCCCTCCGAGCAACCTGTCTCTGTTCATTATCTCTTGATGCAGTAGGTGAAGTCAGTTTTTGACTGACAGTTAAGTCTAATACATCATTCGGGGGGGGGGGGG
>CM044432.1:126790444-126800545 GCA_024363595.1 Xenopus borealis
CTAAAATTACCCCACATAAGATAACAATCCCAAAAACTTGTTAAAAAGAGAGTTAAAAATAATTTTCTTAGCTCAATTCTTTTCATCGGGTGCACATGGGTCAGGCTTGATATACACAAATTAAAAACAAGAATACTCCAGCACTCCAACATACAGCCCCTTGGGAAATCTATTTTTGCACAACTTTGTTTAGCATGTTCTCTTCCAAAGACACCATTAAGTAGGGGTTGGGAGAGCAAGCATTGAGGAGAGCACCACCTCCCCCATAAAATATATAATATTACTTAAACAAGAAAATGCAGCGCAATCCTTTTTAATTGGGTGCACGTGGGTCAGGCTTGATATACAAATTAAAAACAGGAATACCCCACCACTCCAACATACAGCCCCCTGGCAAACCTATTTTTGCACAACTGAATTGTAACTAAAAAAAAAAAATTTTTTTGTTACAAAGTGTGTACAAAGTATGCATAAGCTGACGCGCCCCATCAAGGCAGTGTCCATGCGTCAGTCCTAACTAATTGAAAAAAGTGTTATCTTTGGGGGGGGGGGGGATGACCATACCTGCACTTTTTGAACCCATGAGTACCATGAGTGGGTGCGAAACACGTAGGGCAGAGGGAGATATACATTTTTTTACTTTGTCTAAATAAAAATATATATTTTAACCCCTCTGGTAATGTTGAGGATTTTAGGAACTATACTTTGAGGACCTCAGATGTATCACAATATCAGATGAAGGAATCTATATATTTTTTTCTTTCCATAGATGCCTCCTGCATGATGTCCATAGGACTTAATTTGACGTCATCCTCCCTGCTCATCACACATATCCCATTCTCCCCTGTAGTACAACTGTCTTGCAGCAATGACTCTGAAGATTGCCCCACAGTTCTTTCCTGTCTGTACATTGGCATCTCTGTAGTGGCCCTGCCACTTAACATTCTGGTGGTGTGGGCTATATGGCCTCAGGTCAGAATGTCCTACGGGCTTTCGGTTTTTGTGATTAGTATTCTACTGGCCAGCCTTATGGAATCTGTTATGCTAGCCTTTGGAGCAGCGTATACGTTTGACATCTTGAAACTGGGATCTCTTGGTTGTTCTGTCATCTTTGTTATTCCAGGTTTTACACGGAGGATTGCAACAACATTTGTTGCCTGCATATTTGTTTTACGATATTTAGCAGTGGCACATCCAATTAAGTACCGCAAATTCTGCTTGGGATGGATAAGAGGTTTAATCAGCCTTTCAGTGTGGCTAATCGCCATTGTACTTTCCATAGTTGAAACTTTTTTAATAACCGGCAAAGCAGATCTTTGTTTCCCTGACTACTACGTTGCACCAGAAACAGCCATTTTGGATCTGCTCTTTTCATTACTCTTTGGCCTGCTCCCTTTGGTAATCCTAGCAACCTTCTGGACACTAATCTGTTTTGCCCTGAAAAACTCTCCATCTGTCTCCACTGGCCAACAGACAAGGATCAGAACTCTACTCATGTTGGTTGTACTGGGTTTTGCATTGTTCTTTGGTCCAATCAATGGGATTCAAGGATACCAAAGCATTCTTCTTTTATTTGGCAAATCCCCAAGTCTGATGAAGAAAGATTTGCTCCTTCCATATCAGATATTATTTACGCTTAACAATTTTTCTTTAATTTTGCCCCCACTTTTCTATGTCTACAGCTGTAGTGAAGTCAAAGAAAGACTGAAAGGTCTTTTGCTTATCTGCAAGAGGACAACACACAGCAGCAGTGAATGAGATTGCTCTAAAAATAAAATACTTTGTGGTTGAAGAATTTGATTATTAAAGATGTGTCCAGACAAAAAATGTTTATTGTAGGCTGGAGGAAAATACTATGTGTTCCACATTACTTATTTCTATCCAATAGACCAGTTACATGGAGAAATAAATGAATGTATAGTCACATAATACCTGATACCTTGAATGCCTGATCCATTTATTGATGTGTTCATGGAAAAAAACCAATTACAAATGATATATTAATAATTACAAATTATATATGCATAAATATGTGTAAGAATTTGCCTTAAACTAACCATTCATTGATACATTATATCCAAGACACCATATAATCCCACATTTAAAAACTTTGCATAAAGACTTTAGGGGTCATTTTCAAAGTCATAATGGTCACAAATGGTCATAATAAATGACTCAATTTGTTCATTATGCTTTTGTGTAGTTACTGCTGTAAAAGAAATTCTGGTCTACACTATTATATTTCTAGCACTTTTGACACCTGTTCGTGCCTGATTTTTAATCAGATACATTGCAATGGCAGTTATCTGGATTTTTAAAAGTTAAAGGGACACTGTCATGGGTGGGGCCCCCAAGTGCTGAGTTCCATCAGGTTTTTTTTCCAGTGTCCCGTTGGCCCAGTCCTACCCTGCCTATAATGTAGGGGAGTCAGTTAAATAACTCCTTAGTGTGCTGTAAGCTAAAGCACTGGTTCATTGATTCCCATTGGTGGAAGAAGAACGCCAAAATAGTGTCTAAGCACCAGTAACTTGTGCTGAATCCCAAAGTTGGCTAGCCCAAACAGAGGAGTCAAGGGATTATCCATCCTGGAGTGAAGTATGGAGGGGTCTCTGTGGTGGAAGACACATATTATAGCTAGTGATGGGTGAATTTATTCGCCAGGGGCGAATTCACAGCGAATTCCTGTGATTCGCCGCTGGTGAATACATTTGCGAAACGCCAGCAAAAATTCGCCAGCGAAAATTCGACAAAAAAAAACGGAAGCGACGCGCCGCGATTGACGCGAAACGGGTGAGATGCGCCCATCACTAATTATAGCAAAAGAACTGTAAGACCACTGTGTTTTCAGAAAATAGAGATAAGGGTCCATAGCCAAAGAATCAAAACATGAGAATAGCCAGATCCAGAGCCTAAATGACTTCCCAGTCAAGGGAGTCCAGAGTTCAATAGGCAGTTGCATAGAAACAGTGCAGGTGAGAGTAGCTGGTACATCTAGGTTGTGAGGGCTACAAATTTAGCAGAGTGTGTATATCCTTTAAAGGTGTCATATGTATACTTTCACGTATGTTTATGCAACAGAAGGTGCAGTGGAAGGCATGCATTTTGGGGCTAGTTGAGAAGCTATGGGGGTCAACACTTTATCAACAAAAGTGCAGAAAGTGAATTTTCAGGATTTTCCATTGGCATGAATTTATGAAGTTAGTAGCCAGGCAGTGCTGTGATGATGGAGAGCAAGATTGCAATGCATTCAGAGGGGTAGTAGTGTGACTCCTAGTGATTGTTGCTTCAACCACAGTTGTGTGGGAAAAAAAATGAGTAGCATGTCTAAAGGTTTTTTATTCTTGTTTCAAGGGCAGGTTGAGGTGTGCATTTTAAGAAAAAGATTATATTTGAACATTTTTGACAGCACATCACTGCCAACTAGTTATGCAGTGGATTTTCTTTTGTGGTAAAAAAATTGTGAAAAGAACTCTTTCTTTCATGGAAGTAACAGTAGGTTGGTGGTCATCAGGGCAAGGTGAACTAGCAAGAAACAAATAGTTTGGTTCTACAGGCAAATCCCAATTCAATCTGATTATTTGTCCACTGTACTTTTAGGCTTAGTCCAGACGGGGAGATTCGGGGGCGATCCGTCGCCTGGCGACTTCTCGCTCCAAATTGCATTGCGCCGCTCCGTGTGAACACGCGCTGGCGTTTTCAAGCTATGCCGGTGCCTAGCTATTCGGGGAGATTCGGGGGCGATCCGTCGCGGCGAGAAGTCGCCAGGCGACGGATCGCCCATCACCTGCAGGCAATTATTCAATTATTCACCCCCATATAGCTGCAGCCGTTGTTAGGTTTTGAGATAAGGAGCAGTTACAGGGGTTGTTCACCTTTGGGACAATAAAGCCAGTTTAAAAGCCCATGTCATAAAAACGTTTTTATAATTTATCTTCATTACCTAAAATGTTTGCTTTCAGAGATACATACCATAGAAGCTATGGATCATCTCTGCCAAATCTCTCAGTTATATTCTCAATTTTGGGTTCACCGACACTGTGAAAAAAAAAAATACAGGTTGCCATATAAAGGAAGTTGATGATTGAATCTGCACAGCACATGCTATCTCTCTCTCCTGCTTCATTTGCATATCTTCAATTCCATTGGCTGTCAAGATTCAGCCAATCAGATCAAAGATATGCAAATTAAGCTGGAGAGAGCGATAGCATGCGCTGTGCAGATTCAATCATCAACTTCCTTATATGGCAACCTGTCGATTTTAAACAGAGCCTGTCCCACAATCTCAGATTCATAGGAGAGAGAACAGAGAGTTTTTGCAGCGATGATCCATAGCTTCTATGGTATGTAAAAGCAATCATTTCAAATAATAAAGATACATTACAAAAAGTTTTTTATGACATGGGCATTTAAATTAGTTTTATTGCCTTTAATTATAGAAAAGGTTTCTCAGTGCTTCTACAAATACAAGGTGCACGGCTGCACCCACTGAAGTCTTAGGATAGAACTCCATGGGCGATTTCACTGTGCGAACCAATCTGCCCTATACTAAGTCTATACATTAGCCCCTGTGACTGTTACATTTCTTATATTAACTCCTAAATAAGTGTAAAGCCTGAATTCACACTTCTTGCTTTCAGCAACTACAGATTGTTTCAATAAGCTATAATATACATGCCATTCACAGAAAGGGTTGCCACCGGCCTTATATATATATATATAAAAAAAAATAAAAAAAAATCGGAAGGGTTTTTTTACAGTGAGAGCTTTGAAGATGTGGAATTCTCTCCTTGTATCAGTTGTACAGGCTGATACATTAGATAGCTTTACCCCCAAAATAAATACTTGAGCAACAGATGTATATAATTTGTGTTTGATGTATACTTAAAAAAATATATATGTATACAATATATAAAAGAAAATATAATATAGACTTCTTTTCAAATAATTGGTGAATAAAATGCACATAGTTATGAGGGTGACCTCAAATAGCATACTTTTTCATTTGCTCTCACTGTTGTGAGTAAATACAGGTTTCACACCAGCAGTGCTTATTTACTTTACATTGTGCCCAGTACTGATAAACCATCTGGTTTATATTGTGCAGAATAAACTGTTCTAATGCTGTTCCTTATTTTGTACAGCCTGTATGAATTCTCCACTTATTACATGCAGTGCCCATCTACAATTCTTCCTTTGCAACTGGGAATTAGGCAATGCTATCTTTGTGATGAACCCTAAAAAACACACTTATAAAGAAAGGCTTCCAGATTCCTTCAACCACTGTATCACTGTTGCTACCTATCAGCAGGATGAATGGAAGTAAACCTCTTTACAGCTGTAATATTGTGATTTTCTACTCTAGGATATGTTGGTAGTAGATCTGCTGTCCCTCTGGCTGTTTTTAAAACACATTGTAATTGAAGTAAAAGAATTGTGTATTTGTGCTTGCCATGTTACACCTGCTTATAACCATAGAATATCAATACCAAAAGCCAGTGATACTTACCTGAAACTTTGTTATTTATAGAAGAGCTTAGCTTAGACTGTACTGTAGTTCCCTCACTTTTAAGATTTGCCAATATCCACACTTGTAACTCCCTGCAGTCTCCTGCCCAGATGTTATTATATATCTGTCTGTTTGCCAGCTGAGTGGATTTCTTTTTCCTACCTATAAAAGTAGAACCGTGACACTTCCATGTTACCAGGTGACGTCACCGTGATTTCTTCAACCATTATATACACAGTGAGGGGCACAAAGATATGACTGGAGCTTGAGTTGATTCTGTAAAACAAACGGGGATAGGGACAGATTTGTCAAACAGTAAAAACAGAGTCCATCACAGCTCATCAGTGGAGGAACTCCCTTTAATTGAACTGTATAGGATATGTTTTTTTTGGGGGGGGGGGGAATTCAATAAATTTCCCAGAGGGTTAACTCTGTTTTTAGAGCTTCATAGACATAATATCCCGAAGATAAGTGAAAAGCTGTAAAATCTGTAACTGCACAGATATCGGAATTAGATATTAGGTTTTGTATGTAATCTGTTAGTATGCGTTAAGCAAAAGTTCAATGGTACTACTCATTCTTATTTTGTTTACGTTTTACTTTTATAGAATTTGTGGATGTTTTTTTTCTATGATTGGGAGGATTTACCCTGGGCAGAGAATGAATACAAGTCCTCCTGTTTTTCCAAAAGTCCAGCTATGCAAGGGATAACAATATTGTTTTGGCTGATGTGTATGTTCCTTCTTTGTGTCATGATCAGTGGCCCAAATCTCACATAAGAATAACCAGTAGGGCCACTGGGTTCATTTGAGGGAATAATCTTCAAAAGGTCAGGCAGAAGCCCCTCTCCTGGGGAGCACAGGGCACGGCAGAATTATACTCAAAGGTGGCAGATGCCTGGTTTTTGGTCAAGTCTATTGGCAGAGCCACCTTTGTGGTTGCCTGGGTTTCAGGTGAGTCTGCAGCAGAGCCAACCTCGTGGGTGTCTGAGGCTCTGGCAGCCATACAGGCAAATCCACCCTCGCAGGTACCAAACTATCAGCTAACGCAACAGGTAGAGCCCCCTTCAGGAGTGCCTTGGGTTCTGGCAACGGTACAGGCAAATCCACCCTCGCGGGTGCCCAACTAATGGCTTACGCAACAGGTACAGCCCTATCATGGGTGCCTGGGGTATAGACAAGGTACAGGCAACTCCACCCTCGCTGGTGCACCCTTCGTGAATGCCTGGGGTATAGATAGAGGTACAGGCAACTCCACCCTCATGGGTGCCCCCTTCATGAATGCCTGGGGTATAGACAGAGGTACAGACAGGCAACTCCACCCTCCCAGGTGCCCCCTTCGTGAATGCCTGCTGTATAGATAGAGGTACCGGCAACTCCACCCTCGCAGGTGGGTGCTTGGAGTATTGACAGTGGTGCAGACACCTTGATAAGCAAAAGCCCACCCTGTCTATAGAAGTGAGTGTTAGCACATTTAAATTTTGTGCGGCAAGAACAGTTGGAGGCAGTCAAACTGGGCCCTGGGTATATGCACGCATGACATATTTTCTGCACGAGAGAGAGGCAAAAGTGATGCTGAGAGTTTGGAAGAAAGTAAATGTTTGCGGCATTCTGCTTGTGTAAGTTTGGCAAAGCAGTGTTCTTAGGGTCACTACCTCTGTCGGTCGCAGAAAATGGACATGGGGCAGGGACAGTGGTGTAATGGGTGGGAAGGTGCTGTAAGGGGTGGAGCTATGATGAAATGGGTGGGGTAATTATATCAAGAGCCAAGGACCAAGCTTTCATGTTAAAGAAATCATGTCTTCTCTGTGCAGCAAAAGTCAGTTGTAAGTGAACATACATAGACTATACTTGGTGTGATGTGCACTATTTACTGGCAGTGAGCATTGGCAAGCCTACCACATCGCTCAACACATAAATAATATATTGCTTAAAATCAAAGCAATGTGTACTGCTGGCAAATGCACTGCTCATGCAAACAAAAAGCAAATGATACCTGAGTTAAAGAACTATGTTTTTACTTTATCAAAAAGGGGGATTGTGGGAGCACTCAAGGCTAAGTGAAAGTATATTTAAGCATAATGGAAGTGCTACTTGCAAAGGACACTCCCTGGGCCCCTGTCTCATAAGTAAATCAGTATAAATGCTAGTGCATATTGTTTAAAAACAAGGGTTATTTTGTACAAAGTTATGATCATAAAATTGATAAGCCACCATACCACGTCAAGGTAAACCCCATATGTCGGTCCCTAACTTGTTTACATAGTATATAAAGTCTTTTATTTCTTTGCATAATAGCATTACCTGTAGTCAGTGTGCTGAGCCTTGGTTTCAATTTGAGAGCTAAATCCTCCCCTGCCAGTGTGCGGCTTTTAAGAGAGAGAGATTCCCAAACTCTTTAGTATTTCCAGAACCCAATGCCTGACTAGGCAAATCTTCCCCTATATATTGTTTGAGTAGGAACACAAAGCTATCAGTTGCTTGGAACCCTATATGGTAAATAATATTCTTTTTTTTTTTATATAACTGTTTTTATTGATAGCATCTCAACACAAGTATATCTGTTCATTTGCATATTGTATACATTGTTGTTATAATATTGCATAATAAAGCATTTTATATGTAGCATACAGTCATAATATTTGTGTGAGATCAATTTTCTCTTTTTCTATTTAAACAATTATCAACATTTTTAACATTAACTTAGAGTTAACAAATATATAATTTAACTGAGCCCATTAATTGCCCTTTCCGGAAGGATTTGGTTCATTTTCCATTACGCATTTCTCGAAGTATTGTGATGGATCCTGGGAGGCAGCTGAAGTGTCAAATCTTGTTCAGGTTTTTGTTGCTAGAATTAAGGGATTGGTGCCTCGTAGGCTTTCTAGGTCGTACCATGTAGTTCTGTAAAATGTAGAGATTGTGAGTTTCCTTATGTCGGGGGGGAGACTTAAGATATAGGTGGTCCATGTATAAAAAAATTTGTTAGTGTGGGATATTTTATTTATGGAGGCTTCCAGCCAATCCATATGAAACAAAAAATGTAATTTGCTCTTTACTAGATTTATGGAAGGGGAGGTGTGTGATAACCAATCTTGTAATATAGCTTTTCTAGTGGCTGCGGCTAGCCTTTCTGCAAGGGCTTTATTGGCTCTAGATATGTTTTGGGTACTATGGAGTTTACTAAAGAGGGCCCATTCAATGTTAGGTTGAAATTTTTGGTTAGTCAGCGAATGCCAGTATTCGTATATTGTCAGCCAGAAGCTGTTAATTGTTGGGCAAAGCCACATGCAGTGAATTAAGGAGGCATCCTCTGCTGAGCATTTTAGACATTTTGAGTTGGACAGTATTCCCATTTTGAACCTTCATAATGGAGTTAGATAAGATTGATGTAGTATTTGTATGGTCATGATCTGGTATTGGCTTGATGGTGTTAGGCGCATTGCGTGAGAGTGAAGTTTCATTATGTCTGATATTGTTGTATTTGGAATTATGTTTGTCCAATTCTGAAAAGAGGTGTCATTTGCCTTTGTTCTGATAAGTTTGTATATGTTAGATGTAGAGGTTTGTGTAGTAGTTCCCTTCCATATGTGGTTGAGTGGGTTGGATATGTTGTGTTCTGTCATCTTGTGTAGGACCTCTCTCGCATAATGAGATGCTTGTAAATAGTAAAAATGTTGTTCGCTGAGAAATGGGTATTTGGTCATTGCTTCAATAATATTCTTTTTAAAAATACCTTTTACCCTGTCTCTGGATATATCCCTATGAAATCCGACGGCAGTCTGTAGAATTTGCATGCCCCTTTGGATGCCCTTTACTTGCCTGCTGTGATCTACAGCATGTGCCAGATTCATCATTAAATCAGCAAATTTGATTAAAGAGCAGGTGTTGGACTGAGGTAAGTGCTTTATCCATCATGCACTGAGCTCTGTAGATTCCAAATTCAACTTACTTGTATATACAAACCTCTAGTCATTGTGGGGTTTGGGAATTGTAGTTCAACAACCACTGGAGACATGGAGACTGCTGACATAATGAATTAACATATTCTTAAACTGTATTTTTCCAAATAGTTAAACTAAAGAATTCAGAGCAGGTTTTTTAAATACCGTGGGTACAGCCCTGCAGTGGGGTCCCAAAGCAGTTGATGGAGCGCGGTCATATATTTTCTTGTCTTGCATAGTTTTAAAACTACGGGGAATGTTTCAGCTATGTTATTAATAATGTTCAACCTTTTAATAAAGTAAGGAGGAGCTGACAAAATTTGAACCACTTAGGGAACTTCTTTAAAATCATTTTGATAACTGCTGATCAAACAACCATGATGTGATGAGAGGACAAGTGGACAGCCTAATAGTAAAAATAAAAGCAGTGAGCATATGAAGGTGTGTGTGACACATAGGGGCAGATTTATCAAATTCACATGAAGGATTCGAAATTCGATCGAATTTTCAAAAAGATTAGAAATTCCAATTTCGAATATGCAAATGAGGCAACTTCAACCATCGAATTTTCAGAATTCGAGCAATTCGAATAATTTGCTTTAAAACCCTATGGGAAGCTCCCATAGGTGTTTTAAAGTTTTTTGTGATCGAA
>CM044432.1:126811922-126856401 GCA_024363595.1 Xenopus borealis
AAGCAGCAGTAGACAAGCAGAGTATGACCCACACAAGCAGCACTGGGCAAGCAGAGTATGCCACACACAAGCAGCAGTAGACAAGCAGGGGCCAGTTACTCTATGCAATGATAGCTTTTAAAGCTTACACATGGTAAGCAGACACAGCAGGCAGACTCTCATAGAGGGCCACAGAAAGGGGGTGGGCAGTTGGACAGCCCTGATCTTATGTATTTACCAGTACAAACTTCAGTCACTGTAGAATGCTATATTATGGGTAGGGTGCAGAATGCAAAATAAATAGGATTAGTTGACAGATTTTTAGCATTTGAACCCTGACCAGTGGGTGAGTTAACGAAACCACAGATCCTTTGTGGATCCATGCTTTTTCTGCTTTATTCTATTAGATTAGGAGTGAGTACACAGCTCCAAAAACACAAGGAGAGGCAGAGAATATTCCATGGAAGGAGAGTCAACCCAACTCAAATATGAATTCAGAGAAGGGAGTAGAAAAACATAATAAAAAACAAGCAGAGACAGGGACTGCACCCTCCCTTTCTGCCCTTAATGAAGAAAAACGGAGGATCACCATCAGATTTAATACAATAAATTTCACAAATGCTAAAGTCCCATGGACCAATAAGGGTGTTTTAGTAAAGTGTATATTACTCACCAGTACCTATTTTTGCACATATATCACATTGTTATTCAAAATGAATAAATAACCACACAATAAATAAATAAAATAGTTCATATACAGCATAACATAATCCATGTGTAGCAACAACATGAATGAATCAGAGTCCTGTCCTTATAGTTCATGAAACACTAATGAGAATTAGTCTAGGGTATATATGGTGTAGTTGCAAAATGCTAACTCTTCATAAAATCAAAGAAGCAGGATAGACTTATAGTGACCCTGCAGAAGTGCAAGGAGTGTATTTGGGCAAAAGTAGTGTAAAGACGTGCATCCCATTGAGGTCATTTTAGCACATATGTACATCTGGCTGCATTCATAAATGAGCCTTTTGTTGTGTTTTTCTTTTTATGTCCTTAACTTTTTGGTTTTACTTACCTTGAAGAGAAAAAAGGGAATAAATCTGGTTCTCTTGCTTTTCACATCCTCTTCTATCTGATTCTGAAACTAGAGATCCACCAATGAAATCAGTCATAAGGTTGTACACTACATTCCCACAGTATAATGCTTGCCATGTAGCCAAATAATCAATTTCTGCTTGAAAATTAAACAAAATGAGCATACTGTATGTTATAAAGAGCCAGTAGTAAAAGAAAATGAAATGTCTGATATAATACTGTACATGCAATTCATATAAACTCTATTGACCAGTGGCATAACTGCTCCGTGGTGGGCCCCAGTACAGGATGGATACCTGGGCCCCCCTGTCAGGCCCTTACCTCTATAAATCCCATGCTGGAGTGTCGATAGCATGTGTGCTGTAAAATCTCCCCTTAGATAACCACCTGTCATAACCATTTTTGTGGCTCCAATGGGCCCCAAGGGGGTGGGGCCTTGGTGCAATTGCACCCTCTGCACCGCTGGTAGTTAAGACACTGCTACTGACCACATAGTTTATGATAAAATAATCTACTATATGTGTTCCTACATACTGTACCTTGATTCATTACCTGCTCTAGTAAATGTCATTATGAATCTATGGGCAGATGTATTTTAATACAGTAAGGGGCAAATTTACTATTATTCCCCATAATTAGCTCGACCAAATTCAAAATTCGATAAGTATTCGATCATCGAATGCTTATCGAATTGTTTTAGGCTATCATTTTGCACCGATCGTTCGATTTCACAAAAAAAATTGTGAAATTTCCTTTGAGAGTCCTAAAAATTCGTACAATTCAAATGATTGAACACTACGATTGTACGAATGGTATTCGAGCTTCCCATAGGCTTCTATTACAATTCGGTAGGTTCAATCTGGGGAAGTAGGCAGTCGAATAACTTTAAAATTTTAAATCCTTCGATCATTGAATGATCGAATATCCGATCATTCGATCTATTCGACATTCGATGATCGAAGAGGCCAAATTTTACTTTACGATTTCACGAAAAATTAGTACGATCGTTGTTCGATCAAATTCGATAGGACTTCGGTCATTTCACGTGAAATTCGTAAATTTGCCCCTAATAGTACAGGTATGGGACCTGTTATCCAGAATCCTCAGGGACCTGGAGTTGCTCGGATTACAGATTTTACCATAATTTGGATCTTCATACCTCAAGTCTACTAGAAAATCATGTAAACATTAAACACAATAGGCGGGTTTTGCTTCCAATAAGGATTAATTATATCTTAGCTGGGAACAAGTACAATTTACTGTTTTATTAATATAGAGAAAAAAGGAAATCAATTTAAAAAATCTGGATTATTTGAATATAATACAATCTATGGCAAACCCTATGCCTTTCCATAATTTGGAGCTTTCTGGATAAAGCGTTTCCAGATAAGAAATTCCATACCTGTTTCTTCTTTTAATTTTCATGCTGTGTTATCCAACATGGGCTAAATTATAGTAGAACAATAACGGGCAACTGTTGCAATGAGATGTCAGTATATACACAGGAGCTCGCAATAGACATACAGACATAGTTTTGTACGATTTTCAGACCATCTGTGGACAGGTTACAAATTATTTTGTAGGTGAACTATAACATCCAAGCATGCCAATATCCATGGGCGACTGTCACTAGTCTTTCCTAAGTATGACTTCAGTTTATAACTGTAGATTATTGTCTGTCACTTTAATGGCCACAACATTGTCTGATTTTTTTTTGCCTACTTTAATCCTACAATTTAAATCTGAATGGTTAGTTCTCGATTGTTGCATTAAACTGTCACTATGCAAAAATTTGTCATCCAAAAAATATAACATGAATGTCTATGGCCAGTTTTAGGAAAATAATAGGCTGTAACGGGCAAAGGAACAAAGCACAATTATTTTTAAATTGTTCCCAGTGGCATAGCCCTTTGTCCTTTGGTTAGAGAGCTAAATGTGGCCACAGCCCTGCAAATTTGGAACAAGCTGAACCACATAAAGCACAACATGAGCATCCACGCCTGTGTTAGAGGAACTGTAGAGTGTACTTCTGCATACTTCTTTTGTAAGTATATTTTAAATTATTAAGGGGCAAATTTACTATTACTCCCTAATTCGAGGGCTAAAAGCCCTCGAATTCGGCCGAAATTCGATAAGCATTCGACTATCGAATGCTTATCGAATAGTTTTAGGCTATTTTTACTTCAATATTTGATTTCTCAATGAAATCGTACGATCGAATACCGATCGTTCGATTTCACGAAAAAAAACGTAAAATTTTATCCAATCGCTCGAAAAATTTGTACGATTCGAACGATCGAGGCGTTTGATCATACAAATGGTATTCGAGCAGGTGATAGAAAAAAAGCCTATGGGGGGAATATACTGTCAATCTGTCATATCCATCTCACAAAAATGTCTGCACTCTCCTCAAATTTTACATAAAAAATGAATTCATGCAAGGACATTGAGTTGAGAAAATAGAGCAAACCTTTAAAGGGTATTGCTGCACAGTTGTTTTGGGTTGTTTTTCAGTGCAGGCAATACAGGAGGCTAAAACTGGCCATACACAGGGAGATCTGCTCGTTTGGCGATGTAGCCAAATAAGCGGATCTCCCCCCCCCATATGCCCACATTGAGGTAGGCGATATCAGCTGATCCAATCATGGGCGCTAGGAGATACGAGCAGATCCCAATCGATATCTGGCCAACCCCTGAATGGGGCCTTAATGCCAGAGTAGGGCTTGATTCTCAGCCCTTTGATATTTCAGAAGGCCAATTTTTAACCCCTCTTTCCTCACTGTGAAATGTAAAAAAAAGTCACAGTTTGCACCAGGTCTTGTAACCTATAGCATCTCTATCAGAGAGATCAGGAGAAATAGGGACCCCATGAGACCCTAATTAATATACAAATTCAATAAATATTGAAAAAACAGGTCAACCTCTACATTTTGGAAGCCTCAAAAATAATTTGCTGTGGGGCCTAGTAATATCTAGTTTTGCCACTGTCATGAATACAATCTGTGTTTCTCTGCGTTGTTAGAATTGGTGCACAACTTCACAACTTTTACACCATTACCAGTTTGCTGTTTAGACATACACAAAGCAATTGTGTGTTGCATTGGGCTTCTAAAAGATGTTAGGCACAGTATAGAGTGCAAATACAGTTTTTATATGTCCCAAAAAGATGCAAGACATCCACTTGCACCAATATGGATTTAAATTAGCCTTCCTCTGACAATTGCTTTCCAGATGTTAATTCCTCAGGACTCAGGTTTTAGAATGAAATTCTAAATTAGCATACTATTTGGCTGGTCAGTTACGCCTATAGATTAAACTTATTAGTGGAACCCTGGAAGTACCATTATATCTAGCTGGTGCTTATTCTAGCGTTCTCATGTGTCAATAACTTCACTTATGGGTAATTCAAAAGTGCAGGCTGGACAGGTGCTTTGGTGCTGCTGCAAGTGTTTAGGAGGGTGTGAGCACTGATACAAATGAATCTCTACTTTAGGTGGGGTCTGTTTTAATTACAGCAATGCTAAAATTATTACCAATACCATTTGTTGCATCTTCTCACCTTTATCTGTCAGAAAGCGCATAGAGCTCTCAGAGGACTTTATTTCTTGGGCCAGTACTACTCTGAAGGTCTGGCAAAAATAGCATCCCTCAAAAAGATTTTTGTATTGAGCAATGACAAAAACATTTTCCTTTTGTCCAGCTGTTTCCGTCAGCTCTTTGCCATCTCTGTAAAACCGATATCCATGGATGGTGGAAGGAAATGAGGTCTCACAGATGAGTTGTACTTCTGTATTTTCAGTCTGTGGGCTACTTGGGAAAACTCTTAATGTTGGAACTGGAAGTGGTTCTAAAAATAAAAAAAAAATAATTCAATTCTCTTTACAGCATTTTACCTACTTTTATAAAGGTCTTCATTACATATAGGTATAAAGTGCAGAAAACAGGCACCTCTTCATAATTATGTCCATGTAAAGGGATGCATGCTTCATATTAGTGCACCATTATGCATGGCACTTCACCAGCACTTGCATCTATCTACCTGCATCTATCTACTGTATCTACAATACATGAGCCTAAATATGTTCAGTATTAGCTCTTTTTATATATCACATGCAATGGTGTAAAAGTGCCTTTATACCAAATCTAAGAGAAAATGCTATCCATTACATTCCTTTTTTTTGCATTAGGGGTTGGTTACCCTTACATAAACCTTTTGTGTAATATACAGAGTATTTGCTTTATGTATTGGGTTGCTAGGGTCCAATTTAACTTAGCAACATTGCAATGATTTTAAAGAAAGACATGGATCTGAACAGAGGATGGTCTAAACAAAAAGACTTAATAAAAAGTCACAATAATAAAAATTGTAGCCTTCCCGAGCAATGGTCAGAGTCAGAAGAGGTAGGCACATAATTCAAAAACTATAAAAAATGAAGACTAAGTTCAGAGCAGGCCACTCTATAACATATTACAAGTTAACCTGAAGGTGACCCAACCCTTTAAACTGCATCAGCATAAAATGTTTACATTTAGGGGCACATTTACTATTATTCCCCAAAAATAATTAGTTTCTATTCGATATTCGATTAGCATTCAATTTTCGAATGTTAATCGAATAGTTCTAGGCTACCTTTTATTCGATATTCGATCATTCGATGATCGAATAGAAATCTATTCGATCAGTTGAATAATCATTCGATTAAACGAACGATTCATACGATTCGAACGTTCGAACACTTCTATCGTAGGAATCCTATTCGATCAGGACTTAGTCTCAGAAGCCAATGGTAGTGCTCCCATAGGCTTCTGTTGCAATTCAGCAGGTCCAATCTGCCAAAGTAGGCAATCGGAGAAACTTAAAAAATAAAATCCTTCGCTGATCGAATGATCGAATATTTGTCCATTCGACTCTATTCGAATGTATTCGATCGTTCGACCATTCCCTATTCGATGATCGAATATGCCAAAATTCACATATTCGACCAAACGAAGAAATCCTACGTTCGAAATTCGATCGAATTTGATCGAACTTCGAATCCTTCACGTGAATTTAGTAAATCGGCCCCTTAGTTTATATAAAAAGCTGAATACACAATTAACCACAGGTTTAGACCTTGTACAAAATCAGCCTAGAGCTTTATAGAGACTGCCCAATGAAAGAAAATAGGATTCATATATATTTTTATTTATAATTCTATAATTTCAAAAAATTCTGAATTCAAGAAGTTCTAGTGGGCACAGGGTGCAGCAGAGCTCCATACCACATGCAAGGTACAGAGTGCAGCACTTAATTTGCACAACAAATCTGAGGCATTGCTGCACTCTGTACCTTGCATGTGGTATAAGACTCTGTTGCACCCTGTGCCCACTAGAACGTCTTACATTATTTATTTATTTATAGAATTACTTTACATCTAATAATCAACATGTTTTAAACATTTCATAAATCATGAAACAAAACAAAAGACATATCATTTCTGTCCCCTATCTTGCCCCTAGATGATATCTAGTTTTAGGAAGACATTTTAGGGCACCGTGCATTGAGGCAAAACACACACAATGTAATTTTCAATGCAGGGGGTAATGTTAAAAAAGCTGCAATAGCCCAATTTTTGCACTTTGCACACCGTGTCTTGGATTATGTAATGTACTACAGGCCTGTAAGCCCAATTTGGGAATGCAAAGACCTGCAGCTTGCCTCTTGGCTAAAAAGCTTCATGTGTTAAGCATTGTTCTTTTCAAGAAGCGTGGGAGGAAGGAGGCATATAGGACCCCCTGCACCAGCCTCCTACCTGCCCCTTCAAGGAATAGTTTCGAAACACTTTTTTCACTGCAGTTGTTTTCAGATTGTTCACCAGAAATAAAGATCAGTTTTGTGCTGTTACAATGATATAAAAAAATCACACCCACGTGTCACTGCTAATGTCTTGTATTCGCTGGATAGAGACGAAATATCACGCCCTGCTACTTGAATGGTATACACACAAGAGTACGTCCCAGCGTTCCTTTCTTGGAATTCCATAATTTGTAGGCCTCCAAAGTTATCAGCTTCAGGCAATGGCCTCCCATCCTGATATAACATGATTGCTGTGACACCGGCTCGATTCTGTACCACGCAACTTAGTGTTACCTGCTGCCCTATCAAGTAAACAGAGTATTGGGGTTGCAAAGACAGAGATGGGGTAGCGGGACGTTCTGAAAGAAAAAAGAAAGGAAAATATAACCCAGGTTTGGCTTAGACAATGGATTACCTGGCAGCATGACCTCACTTTATCAACTGTGATTTTATTAATGACTGGAATATGGAGGGGTTTTGTAATCAGGGGGTTATGTAAAATAATGAATTATACAGTGTATATGCATAGATAGACAGACATACAGGATAAATATTTTCTATCTATTCTGTCGACCTACCAAACTTTATTTGTATGCATATTAGTGTTTACTTTTTTTATTTAGTCATTTCTTTTATACAAAGCAGGTACCATATTCATAAAGGGTCTTGCTGATCACAGATAGGTATGGTTTTGGGCAAACAGTTTTATTTGCCATTCTGCGTCCAGTCAAGCACACCTGCTGGGAGAAGAAGGCTCTGCGAGTGTGCCCAGATGTGTGCAGATCCAGTGACGACACTGGCATGTGCCAAACCAAGCTCAGTGTAGATAGCTTGGGTGCACATGTGCCGGTTTCTGCACACATCCATTATACTAAAAGGAATGTTCTGTGCATCTGAACTAAAGCAAAAATTTGAGAGCCCCGTTACAGAATGGCTAGCTAATCAAACCCCTAAAATTTCCATTTAGAACAAAAATTAAACAAGTTAAATATTGAAATTTCCATTGTTCTGTTTGTTCTTGTTGACAGCCCAAAAGATCAGAACTGCAGGAACTGAGAAGAAACTGTTGCTCTTCCTCACTTCCTCACTTCCTCATCTACTAATGTGCCTTGTACTTGCTGACATTGTGCATCAGCAAATTATAATTGTAGCATGTCCAATCATCTGTTATGTAATAGGTTCACTGTATGATTATGATCCTGTTTCATAAATTTTACAGAATGTATAAATGGCCCTATTGATGGGACATTCTTTGCCAATATACAGTACATTTACCAGGAGCAGTATTCAAAACGGCTGGCCACTAAGAACATTGCGAGGAATATGACCATTGATACAAAGAATCATTTATACATTTACAGATATATTACCTGGGGGTTTCTGGATAAGGGGTCTTTCTGTAATTTGGATCTCCATGCCATACGTCTATTAAACAATCATTGAAACATAAAAGGGTCTGTTCATCTTTTCTTAGTTCAGTTTGTTTCAGATAGAACACCAGAAATAAAGACTTTTTTCCCAATTGCTTTCTCTCAGCTCAGATGCTCAGTAGAGACATGTACAGTACGTTAAATTTTAAACTTACTTTCATGGAGAATAGTAAAAAATAAAAGATAAAAAGCAATTGAAAAAGTATTTTTTCTGGTGAACAATCTTAAAACAATGGAACTGAAAAGTGTTTGAAAGGTGAAAACCCCTTTAAATATAGTCCTGCGTGGGTCTATTGTTTCCAACCCATAATCTGCAATCCGCAACCTGGACCCGCAACCTGCATTCTTACCCACCTGGACCCGCTACCCGACCACGACCCGCAAGTACCTTATCCGCAACCTGGACTCACGAACCTCTGACCATCAAGAATCAGGAAGTGATGTCATGCTGCTGATCAATAATCAGGAAGTGCTGTTATGCTTCATTGGAAGTAGGCGTGATCAGAGAAAATTTGTAAAAATTGCTATTGAGAGGCCTGACCTGTGACCCACAAACCTGCAGAACTGTATATACTGTATACATATACTGTACCTGTATTCAATTTCTAAGATCATTTTCAGTATTTGCATGTTTTAGGGTCATGTTTTAAAGAAACTGTAAGGGCTCGAAGCAGATAGTCCAACAAAGTTCACAGCACAATAGGATTAGGCAAGAGAATATTCAAAGTCCAAACAAAAGGGTCAATGCAGGCAGAAAGGTCCGATATCCAAAAATAGGCTAGCGTCAGCAACAAGAAATCCAATAATACACAAGAAGTCACACCCAGAAACTCCTTAAAGAAGAACCTATAATTGGGCGCTATTTGTTGTGTTCAAGCTCTTTAAATAGGCCTCTTTTGGCACCAAAATGGGCATGATGATGTCATGATGCTGGTGTCCTGATGCTGGCGTTCCGTCTCAGGCGTGCCGACGCCGGTTCCTGATGCTGGTGTCCATTGCGGCGCACGTCAGACATTCTGACATCATGACGTGCTGCATGGGCACCGCCATCCTCTGAATCCAACGGGTAAGAGAACCTTACAGTAACCCCTTCCTTATGGGGGCCTCAGGACCACCACAACTCGGGCAAGACAGAAACTTTCTGTGAAACCTTTGGATGAGAAGAGGGGCATGAACACCAGACTTATAACTATGAAGATTCTCATTCATCCAGGTCATGGTATATATATATAAAAAGTTATATATATATATAAAAAGTAACTCAAAGCAAGTCCAGTTGCTTTGAGTTACTATATATATATATATATATATATATATATATATATATATATATATATATAAACACCAGACTTCTTTACCCAGGAGAATTCCTCAGTACCAAACCCCCTCCATATGACCAGGTACTGTAGGATACCTCTGGAAACTTACTTTGAACTCCTGGTGGCCATCAACGATAACAGAAGGGGGAACAGAAGAAGAAGAAGAGGAAAAATCAGAAGTAGCAGGCTTGAGAAGGGACACGTGTAAGGCATTTTGAACCCGCATCTCCATTATTGCAAAGGGACACATGAACTTAGGACCACGTTTGGGTAGGTGGGTACTTTAAGACGAAAATTCCTGGTGGACAGCCAGACCTTATCACCGAGATTGTACTGAGGAGAAGGAATTCTTTTTTTGTCAACAAATTTCTTTTGGGAAAGAGAAAGCTTCTCCAGAAGGTCTTGAGGGAATGCCAGTGGATTCTGACCATAGACACAGAAGATGGGGGATCTTTCAGATGAAGCATGTAAGACATTGTTGTAGGCAAATTCAGACCAAGGGAGGAGGTCTACCCAGTCATCCTGACACAAAGACACATGACAATGTAGAAACTGTTCAAGTGCTTGGTTAACCCTCTGTGCAGCACCATTAGACTGGGTATGATAAGCAGAAGATTATTGAAGGGAAATGTTGAGGGCCTTGCATAAAGACCTCCAGAACTTAGAGACAAATTGGGAGCCTCTATCGGACATGATTTCAGCCGGAAATCTGTGAAAATGAAAAATGTGTTGAATGAAGGCAAGAGTTACACCTTGGGAGGGGAATGTACAGATTTAGAAGTAGCGCATGTGTTACAGGAAGACACAAAGTCCTTAACATCCTTTCAAAGAGAAGGCCACCAGACAAGGTGAGATAAAAGTTCTGATGTTTTTCTAATTCCAGGATGGCTGGCTTGTTAGGAGTTATGGGACTGACAGAGAATGGTGAGTATTGGACAGTGCAGAAGATTGTGCTGCCATCAACTGAGAAGCCATGGAGGGAAATAAATAGTGATGGGCGAATTTATTCACCAGGAGCGAATTCTCTGTGAATTCCCTCGATTCACGAAACACCAGCGAAAATTCGCCTGCCGAAAATTCGCTGGCGTGAAAAGAAAAAAAAAAAAGGCAAATTTTTAGCAAGCCTGCTGAGGATTTAGGCGCTTGAGAGTTTAGATGTATTCTAGGTTCTTGTGATCTGTGAAGATCAATACTGGCACTTTAGAACCCTCCAACAAATGTCTCCACATTTTTAGAAAATAAAGTGCAAGGATGCAATTTTCCATCAGACAGTAGTCTTTGTGATAACACGGCTCCTGCCTCAGCATTCGAAGCATCGACCTCAGTGAAGAATGGCAGAAGAGGATCGGGGTGTCTAAGGATTGGTGCAGAGGAAAAAGACTCCGAATGAGAGACAGGATTGAGGCAATTTTAGACAAGAAACCTTTAATAAATTGCCTGTAATAATTGTGAAGCCAATAAATCTCTGAATAGCTTTGGTGCTGGAAGGAAGCGGCCTAACTTGTATTGCAGAAAACTTTGCTGGACCCATCTCAAAGCCCTTCTGGGAGATGATATACCCCAGAAAGGGGATTGTAGAGGTTTCAAAGGTGAAGCAAAAGTGCTCTTTCCCCTGTGTACCACAGGTTGTGTTGTATCTAATCATGACCACAGAGTAATATTGATATCAAAGATAAAGGTCACAAAACCCAAGTCCAAGTTCATCATGTAAATAAATATTTACAGGGATTTGCAATGGCATCCAACTGGTAAATGATAAAATGCTTACTCACCAATAACCTTGAGTGTTATGGGATTACTCTCTGTCAAATCATTCAGCGTTCTGGAGTAAGAACAAAAGTATATCCCAGAATCAGTTTTTGCAAGAGATGGTCTGGTAAGAATATTGCTGCTTGTGTTTAGTGTTTCTGAACCATCTTTATAGTAACTGTAGCTTCTGATATTTGATGGATTTGCAGCCAGACATCTTATTGTTAAGGCTTCACCTTCAATGTACACACTTCTCTCAGGTTCAAGGCAAATTACAGGAACCTGAGCAGCTCCTGGAAAGAAGTACATAAAGTTTGATGTTAGGTTGTATAAGCAAAAGAACAAAAACATTTACACAAGCTAAACTGGTTTGTCATTATAGCTCTGTGTCCAAACTGAAAAAGGCATCCTGGGGAGAATTATATTCTACAGGCTGGATACCAGAGTTGGTCTCCAAATGGAGAGGAGTCCTCAGTGCCCAGTGATACGGAAGCCACATTTCTAGTCTAGCAGTTTCTAATTTCACATTGCAGCCTGCCCAGCCATTAGCAAATCATTCTTACTGTCTCTTATTGCATATTGTTTTTGGGGTATCAGGACCCCTTGCTTCTCGCTGCATACAATATGTTCTGAGTGCATTTACCCAATGGGGCATATTTTCCTTTTTAAACATTTAATTGAATGCTTAATTGCAATACTATTGGCAACCAAGCAATTCACCTGCTTTAAGTTAATTATGAACATTTTCTAATCTAGAAAATGAAACACAAATTTGGTTGCAACGGCACATGAGCAATTTACACTAAATAAGCCCTAATGTCTTTGACTCTATATTTCCTTGGGGGGGGGGGGGGGGGGGGGTTAGTACCCAGTATCTCTTGTCTGTATGCACTAGGATTACTCTTGGACTCATCCACTTGCACCTGCTGGATTTGCTGCACTTGGAACCTAAAATCCAAGTTCAAGGTGCACAAAGGAACCCTGTACTGCCATAGATGATGGCTGATCCTTTAGAGTCATTGACAAATTGCTTCTCAAAGTCTGTTTTGAAATGTCTAGTAATGTGGAACACTCATGTATAGTCACATAATTTTATTCCAAGAAAAATGACATTTGAGGAACTGAAATAATTTCTTAGCTTAGGAACAGCTGATCATAACATTTTGCAAGTTTATCATGATGCATTTCAGCCATTTCACAACATCCTGGATTCTGTTCCTGTTCGAGATCTGACAGACTATGACAAGAGGAGGACCCAGGAGGAATTAGTCTCAGAACCTCCCTGCCATATATTGGGTAAGCTTTTCTGCAAGTTATTCTGCTCCTTAAACAGAATATCTATTCACCAATGATGGTTTAATGTGCCATTAAATGACATTATATTGATCTGCTGTAGATTTTACTTAAAGGAACAGGAACCAAGAAAATTAAGTGTTAAAGGAATAACAATGTAACGTCCCACTGCCGTGCACTGGTAAACCTAGTGTGTTTGCGCCTGAAATACAACTATAGCTTATATAGACACGCTGCTGTGTAGCCACAGGGGTAGCCATTAAGCACAGGATACACAGTAGATAACAGATGTTCTGAAGAATCACATTGTACACTACAGAGCTTATCTGTTAAGTGCTGAATATTCTGTGCCTTTTCTCCTTTTCCAGCTTTGAATGGCTGTCCCCATGTCTACACAGCAGCTTCTTTATGTAAACTATAGGTGTGTTTCTAAAGCAAGTAGCGTTTTACCTGTGCAGGGCAACAATACATTATAGATTCCTTACTTTAAAAGACTTCCTTTTTACTGTTCCTTTAAAACACCATAATCTTCCAGGCGATGTTTAGTTAAAAAGAAATTGTTTGGCAAAGTCAACAAAAACAGGTACAGTATGGGACCTGTTATCAAGAATGCTCAGGATCTGGGGTATTCTAGATAAGGGATCTTTTTGTAATTTGGATCCCCATAGCTTATGTCTACTAAAAAAAAAATGAAAACATGAATTAAACCCAATAGGATTGTTTTTCTTCCAATACAGATTAATTATATCTTAGGTGGAATCAAATACAAGGGCTTGTTTTATTATTACAGAGAAAAGGGGAAAAAAGGGGAAAAAAAGGAAATCTAAAAATGTAAATTATTAAATTATTTAATTAAAATTGAGTCTATGGGAGAAGGAATTCCTTTCTGGACAACAGGTTTCTAGATAATGGATACTGTAAAAAACAAAAGTCACCTGCACACCCTGGCCCTCCCGAAGAACATAGCTAAGTACCCAGTCCTTGGGGGATACGGCAATCCCCACGATACAGTGATACTCCCATGCAAAGCACTGGCACTTGATAGCAATTTCAAGTGTTTATTGTGTCAATATATAATACGCAACATTTCGGGGGCTGGCCCTTTGTTGTGTATTTCATATTGACACACTAAACACGTAGGGGGTTTCCCCTTTGAAATTACCATCAAATGGATCTCATACCTGTGTTTTATCATTAAAAATTGGTCAATTTGCTTACGTACTAGTCATTGGAAACTACAATATGGGTAATATTTTATATCTTGACTTTAATAAGAAATCAATGAGACAATAAAACATACAGACCAGTAAGGCTGCAAGTACATAATAAATTCTCAAATGTTATCTTGAACCATTTGGAAAAAAGGAAAAGTGTTTATTTTTATTGCCTTATGCTCATATCCTCGCAAACTGGTTGTTAATAAATATTTTGTTTAAATACTATGTAAAAAAATATTTCTATTTCATTTCATCTAAAATGACTATATTGTATGCCACTGTTTACTGTTTCAATAGATTTTTTTTATGGTTCCATACTTTACCTGTAAATGCCATAGACATTATGATGATGATAATGAAGAACACTAAAAGACACAACAAATGATAATCCATTACAATTAGGGTAAAGAATATAATTTCCTAGAGATGTCATTCAGAATGCTCTGGACCTGGGGTTTTCCAGATAATAGATCTTTCTGTAATTTGGATCTTCATATTTAATCTACTAGAAAATCTTGTAAACATTATATAAAACTAAAAGGCTGGCTCTGCTTCCAATAAGGATGAATTATATCTTAGTAGAAAGTACCGCTTTATTATTACAGAGAAAAAGGAAATAGTTGAAAAATAATGTGGATTACTTGGATAAAATGGAGCTGTAATTCAGAAATTTCTGGATAATTGTTTGCTGGATAACCTATTTATACATACCTGTATAAACTTAATTTTTTATTTAAGTAAGAGAGCATGCATCAGGTAGCCGGGTACAGAACATGGTTTTAAAAGCAGTTTGTGTCTGAGAGGCCACTTCTGCCATTTACTGTACCACAAAGGATGTGGCCATGTGCTGAGTCCTACGCAACATCCTGTGTGATTTTTAATTATAAAGATCACATGTCTATAATTTTCCCACACACCATAGACCATAATATCCTGTTGCGTGCTGGTGCTAATGTGATAGACAGCATATTAGTAATTGTTTCTCATACTTTCCCTAAAATACAATATAATTGGTAAATAACAAATATTTGGCTTGTACAGTGACATCCTGCACAGTTTGTATGTGTACCCATACGTGTTAGCATAGTGTACGCATTTCCACACACTCATGTGTTTCTGTAACAATGTATATTTATATACATACAAATATACATAATGTATACTGTATATATGATTAGGAATGTAATTAAAGTATAAAATAAAAACCAGGGTGCTTATGTCTTTCTTTAGCACACTTACCTGTAACTGCCATGTTGATAATGTTGTCCTTGGCTGTTCCAGTGTTCTTCTCTGTGCCTAGTCACTTCTCTTGGCTTTAAGTAAGAGGCAGTGACACAATTTCCTTGTCTCGTGCCTATTACACCATATCACAGCAGCTCTGTGCAATGAAGGCTTTCTTGTATCACTACAGTTACTGGAATATGTGGCACCAGCATCATCAAGTGGGGAGACAGCACAAAACAGTGTCCTTTCCAATAGCGATATTTAGGGGCAAATTTACGAATTTCACGTGAAATGATTGAAGTTCGATCGAATTCGACAGAACAACGATCCTACGAATTTTTTGTGAAATCGTAAAGTGAAATTTGGCCTCTTCTATCATTGAATATCGAATAGATCGAACAGATCCAATGATTGGATATTCGATAATTCAATCATTCGATGATCAAAGGAATCAAAATTTTAAAGTTATTCGACTTCCTACTTCGCCAGATTGAACCTAACGAATTGGAATAGAAGGCTATGGGAATCTCCCCATAGGCTTCAGAGACTAAGTTGCCAATTTACTAAATTCACATGAATAGATCGAAGATCGATCGAATTCGATCGAATTCCGATCGTAGGATTAATTAGATTGGTTGAATTTGCAAATTAGGCTTATTCGATCATCGAATAGCGAATGATCGCATAGATTTGAATGATCGAATATTCGATCGTTTGATCAGCGAAGGATTTAAAATTTTTAATTTCTTCGTCTGCCTACTTTGCCAGATTGGACCTACCGAATTGTAATAGAAGCCTATGGGAACCCTCCCATAGGCTTCTGAGGCTAAGTCCTGAATAGGATTCGTACGATCGAAGTCTTCAATCATTCGAATCGTACGAATCATTCGAATGATCGAATTATCATTATTCAATCGTTATTCGATCATCGAATGATCGAAGATCGAATAAAAGGGTAGCCTAAAACTATTCGATTAGCATTCAAAAATCAAATGCTAATCGAATATCGAGGAAAATCTAATTTGCCCCTAAGTCCTGCTCGAATACCATTCGTACAATCAGAGCGTTCGATCGTTCAAATTTTTCGGACTCTCGAAGGAAATTTCACGATTTTTTCGTGAAGTTGAACGATCGTTATCCGATCATACGAATTCATTGAGAAACAATTCGATAAGCATTCGTTAGTCGAATACTTAGTGATTTGTGAATTTTGTCGCGCTAATTATGGGGAATAATAGTAAATCCGTCCCTTAATCATTTTTAAAAATCAAAATTATGACTAATGTATTATTATTTACTAAAATAACTAAAAAGATGTTATATTTTTAACAGAATGTTTTATGGTTTAGTGTGGATTTGGGTAGAGGGTTTTTATGGAAAACAGCTTTTGTGTATTGGACAAATGATGATAAGTTACAAGAGGCATCTTTTTGCCGCCCCTGGTAACTGGCCGCTCCGTGCCGCCTGAGGCAAGCTTCTCACCTTGCATCATGGCCGGAGCGGCCCTGATACGTAAGTCAATTGTATTCCAAGGTAGAAGGGTATATTTCACTGGCACTTTGTTTGCCACATTATCTGATATTGCTGATTTATTTTACAATGAAAGATGGTGTGCACTATCCAGTGTGGTGCTAAATCACCCAGACACATGTGTAGGTTCCGTAGTAGTAGCAGATTTACTAAGGGTCGAATTTCGAATGCAAAAAAAATAGAAATATAAAAAATAGATTGATTGAACGATTGAATAAGGAAAATTCGATCAAATCGATCAAATCGATCAAATTCAAATCGGATATTCCAGCGATTTTTAAGCGGTCGATCGAATTTTTCGGTAGGTTTAATCTGGCGAAGTAGGTGATCGAATTTAAATTTAAAGGGGAAGTATTCGACCATCGAATTTTCGAATAAAATAAAATTTGAATATTCGAAAAATTTGAATAGTCGATGGTCGAATTTGCCTAATTTGCATATTCAAATACATTCATTTTGTGTATTAGGGATATTTTTGTTTAAAGATAAAACTATGAAGATTCTCATTCATCCAGGTCATGGTATATTAATCAAAATTATTTTGTATAAAGAATATGTTTGGGATAAACGGCACCCATACACGTGATTTTCTGATCTCATATCCGTAGCTTTACTGTCGTATTACCAAAAATGAAAGGAAACAAAAAAAGGATTTAGTGGCAGTAACATAAAACATACTGGTTTATACTGGTTAGCTGGGTGTTTACATAGTTATGTCCCTAATGATCTTCAGTGAAAGAGGATAGAAGTTGGCGACTGACCTGAAATAATTGAACGCAAAGCGAAAGTACAGGTTCCACAGACCCAAGGGAACCCTGCAATTAATATCTGCATAGAGGACTTGCACCCACTTAATCACTAATAATGGTGTGGGTCAAGAAAAACTCAACCTACACTTGACTCTAGCCCACAAAACTTTAACCCACACCCAACTCTAACCTGCAAAACATTGTCATTTTAGGAGCCGCATCCAACCCATACCTACGTTTTCTCACTCTGTACGCTACTTCTGTGGCATCTCCCATTCCATCTCCATTCAGGAGCAGAGGAGATGTGAACTTCATGTGTCTGGCCAGCACCAAACCCTAACCCACAATGGTTGCCCAAATTTGAACCTGAACTTGCCCAACTGCAATTGAACCCATGTACATCAACATAATAGAAGTGACACAGTTCAGGCACAAATTGCCAATGTAGACATTAAGGGGGGGTATTTATTAAGATGCAATTTTTAGCAGTTTCTATTTTGACACAGAAAATCCAAAAAAGTTGCAGTAAAAAAACACACATTTTTTTTTGCAGTTTATTATGCCCTGAAGCTGTTCCGAGTCCGAATCTGAAAACACGCCATATGAAAATTTTTAACCTTTACGAAAAGTTTTCAGGGCTTTCTGGCATCAAACTTTTATGCACGACAATCTGAAAAAGTTGTGTTTTTTTCCACTCTGATTTCTTTCACGTTTTTTTATTGGTAAATAAGTGCAAATTGTGGATTTCCGTTTGGTCAAAATTTTTAAATCATTTAAGACATCAGAAAAATATGTATTTTGATAACCCCCTAACATAAAGGCGCAAATTTACTATTATTCCCCATAATTAGCTCGACCAAATTTGCAATTCGATAAGTATTCGACTATCGAATGCTTATCGAATTGTTTTAGGCTATCATTTTGCTCGATATCCGATTTCTCGATGAATTGGTACGATCGGATACCGATGGTTCAATTTCACGAAAAAATTGTGACATTTCATTTGAGCATCCGAAAAAATTCATACGATTCGAACGATCGAACGCTCCGATCGTACGAATGGTATTCGCGCAGGACTTAGTCGCTGAAGCCTATGGAATTCGGTAGGTTCAATCTGGCGAAGTAGGCAGTCGAATAACTTTAAAATTTTAATTCCTACGATCATCGAATGATTGAATATCCGATTATTTGATCTATTCCATATTCGATGATCGAATAGACCAAAATTCACTTTACGATTTCACGAAAAATTCGTACGATCGTTATTTGATCGAACTTCGATCATTTCACGTGAATTTCGTAAATTGGCCCCTTACTGTATGTAGTGCAATTGTAATGTAAGGTTTTCTTGGTCAGTTTACATTCATTTACAAAGTAAGTGCAATACATTACAATGGATACAGGCAGATATCTGGATCCATGTATGAGCCTTAGCAACTTATGGCAAGGCCAAATGCATCTCTTAAACCTGCTGCCATGAACCCCATGCCATTGGACACATGGGTACAAGGGAACACAAGAATTACCAGCATCTTTGAATTGCTGGTAATTCCAGGGTTTCCTCAGCTGCTTGTGTCTATAGCCATGACTGACTGTGCTGAATGGATGTTAATGCCGTATTTGAGCCTGCACACATTAACACTCCAGTGTAACTACATCTCCACAAATGTGAGCCATGTCTCCAAAATGTGTGATCCACATCTTGATGACTACAGTATACAGTAGAGACTAATTTGCATTTGGATTGGTGCATCCTATAGAAGTCGTGACAGATGCCATTTAGCAGGTGCCCACAATAATTCTGTGAATGATTCTACACTGTAAGTAAATAGTCTCTACCATGGCTGAATTGCATTAATCCAATCAGAAACCAAAATATGCTACTTTTTTGTCTCTGTTAAACAAAAAAAAAAACAAAAAAACAGTATTTGCACAAAAACTGCTAGCGTTGAACTGTATTCATTGTTTCTTTAGTCTTGGGAATATCAGACCCTTTGTTTCTTCCCCAAATACAGTAGTTTGAATTGCTGAGTTTTCTTACATAATTACTACATAAATACTTCCATGCTGCTGATCAATATTAATTTTCTCATAGTCAGAGACCGAAAACTGTTTCATACTCCTCATAGATTTACAACAGTCGCTGATATTGTTTAGTAGCTACAGTTTCCATTCTCTATATTTATGTATGTATGCCTTTAGTTTTGCTACAATTAATATTTATAGAGAGGATTTTGAAAACCTTGGTTGCTGCCAAACCCCAAAATAACAATTATTTATAACACCTGCTAATGCCTGGGCAATCATACTAACACCTTTAAAAGGATTTACTCTGCCCAACGTGCCCAAATTACTCATCCCATACTATAGATGCAGCCGCTTGGATTTGTAAGTTAAATGCATCGTGACTCAGGGCTAATTGAAGAAACTGTGTTATCTAAAGTTATCTTAACTCATTTAATGCATTTAACCTTTTCATTAGCATACCAAAGCACCATTGTTTTCAATGGTGAACTCTTTAATTGGATGGGATGCTGTGACACAATACTCAGTGTTAAAGGGCAAGGAAAGGCAAATAAATAAAATCCCATTTTTACTTTCTTTAAATAAAAAGAAATCTATCTCCAATATACTTTAATTCAAAAATGTGTACTGTTTTTATAAGAAACCTGACTGTATGCAGTGAAATTCTCCCTTCATTTACTGCTGTGGATAGGAATTTTCAGACAGTCCCTAACTTCTGGCAGGGAAATAACCATACTTATGAACAGCAGGGGGAGCCCCTGCCTTACTTACCAGCCATGCAAAACTAAATCAGCTTTGTTTTTTGATAATTTATGACGACCCCTAAGAAGCCCTGACCACACTGAGCATGTGCGAGTCTTGATATTGCAGAGATGTCTAACAAAGTTACAAGATGACTTTGAAAGCATAAATCATTTGTTTGATTAGGCTTGTGGTGCAGTAAGTTCATGTTTATGTTTAGAATACAAAATACAGCATTTCTAGCCTTATTCTATTTTAGACTTTCCTTGCCCTTTAAGTTGGATAAATGGGATAGATGAGTTTAGTTATTCACTTATTCTGTGTCAAACACACAATCCAAAGTGGTTTCATCTGTACTTGTACTGCTGGAGCTGACATATATTTATTAGCTTCTATAAGTTTTGGTGTACATTAGAGATTACATTTTCATTTGGAAAATTGAAGCCATTAAAGGGCAAGGAAAGGCAAAGAAATAAAATCCCATTTTTACTTTCTGTAATGAAAAAGAAATCTATCTCCAATATACTTTAATTAAAAACTATGTACAGTTTTTATAAGAAACCTGACTGTATGCAGTGAAATTCTCCCTTCATTTAGTGCTTCTGGCAGGGAAACAATCACTTATGAACAGCAGGGGGAGCCCCTACCTTACTTACCAGCCATGCAGAACTCGATCAGCTTTGTTTTTTGATCATTTATGACAACCCCAGACCACACTGAGCATGTGCGAGTCTTGATATTGCAGAGATGTATAGCAAAGTTACAAGATGACAGCCCCCTGTGGCCAACTTTGAAAGCATAAATCATTTGTTTGATTAGGCTTGTGGTGCAGTAAATTCCTGTTTATGTTTAGAATACAAAATACAGCATTTCTAGCCTTATTCTATTTTAGACTTTCCTTGCCCTTTAACACTGAGATACTTTGAGAGATATATTTTATAGCCTTGGGTAATTATTAGGCCTGCTAATGATGAGCTACTATTCCCAGACCCCTGATATCCTATTGCTGTAAATGGGATTCGGGGGTTGTTGTCAAACTGCATTAAAAAGGGGCTGCAGGTTACCAGTCTTTTATGTAAAGTTTCCCTAATACTACTGACACAACAACACACACAAAGCTAGTTTTAGCATCAGCCCTCTGTTGGTAATAGCCTATAGCGTATCTCTCCTAGTATCTGACACATGGAAACAAAATGGATAATGCATAGAATCATTTATTAGAATTATCAAATATAAAAAAAGCAAATAATTAGAATCAGGCAGAACACAATATGAATTATTAATCCATATCTTAGCATGTCTTCAGGAATTTTCAGTCCCAGAGAAGTTTGAAATGATTTAGTTCATCAGTGTCATTTGCCGTCAATCACAGGAAGCAGAGAAGAATAGAGGGACTTGATTGACTCTGTGCATGAGAATGATGACTGCAGCAAATCATTGCAGTGGGTTTCATTGACTTAGAGTTAAGCCGGTGACACTTGCTGGAGTGTTAAACTACAGTTTGATAGGTTTGATAGGCTGTGATGGCTTTCACAGAGTTTACTTTATCGCTCCAGCCAATTATGGTATAGTCAGGCACATTATCACCAGCAATGGTGATCATTGTTTTACCTGTGAAGAATTCACCCTGAAACAGGACCCAAGCTCCTTTCTCAACTTTGTGGGATGAAACCATATTTTCCATTCGGTAAGTTTTCAGTGAATCTGCATCTTTTCCCAGCTCTTGAGCTCGACCTTTATAGTTGATATGCTCATATACAGTGATCTTAGGCTCATATAAGCCTCCTTTAACAATTCGAGTGGAGCAGATGGACTTGCTGAAGCCTGGAATTGAGCTGTAGATCCCTTCCTTGAAGACTGCATACTGTCCCTGGTATTTGAGATCAGTAAACACAATCCAGGGCTCCCCAATGACTCTTAAGGATTGCGCTCTCTTCAGGAAACCAACCGGTGCCAAGTCAGCAGCATCAGCAGTTAAGGAGTGAGAATCTCCTTTCATGTCTGGAAACTCAAAAAGCTCAATTGTGCTCATTTTCTTTCTTGGTTAGAGATTTGACCTGCAGTCCTCTGAAGTTTCAAAACTGAATGATTTGAAGCTACCATTGAGCTACAATTTATATGCTGTGGGCCATGAGGATTTGCTTACGGTCACGTAACAACGTGGTGCAACATCCCATTTCTAAAGAAACTGAATCTAAAGTGATTCCCCACATGAGTGCTGACTTAATGGCTTATTTACATCTTTTCTGCTTTTCTGGTCAGAGGTGTTACATGTGATATAGTTCGTTATGAGGCTGCTGTAGGAGTTAAAATTCCCCATAGTGTCTTAAAAAAAAGTCCTACATTTTCCAACAATCTACAAATAATTAAACCATAAAAAGCCTGAAATTTAAAGGCATGAGTAAAATATGTATAGTTCCTCTTTAAAGAGGTGGTTCACCTTCAAGTTAACTTTTAGTATATTATAGAAGGGCCAATTCTAAGAAACTTTTCAATTGGTCTTCATTATTTATTTTCCATAGTTTTTTTTAATGATTTTTCTGTTTTTTGCTCTGTATGGCTACAAATGTATTGTTATTGCCACTTTTTATTACTCCTCTTTCTATTCAGTCCCTCTCCTATTCATATTCCAGTCTCTTATTCAAATCAATGCAGGGTTGCTAGGGTAATTGTACCCTAGAAACCAAATTTCTGACACTGCAAACTAGAGAGCTGCTGAATAAAAAGCTATTAAACTATTAAACCACAAACAATAAAAAATGAAAACCAATTGCAAATTGTCTCAGAATATCACTCTCTACATTATACTAAAAGTTAACTCAAATGTGAACAACCCCTTTAAGTGTGTTATGGAATGTGCTATTAGCAACTTTGCAATTAGTCTTTATTTTGTTTGTTTGTGTTTTTATTTTTTTATTTCTTGCCCTTTTCTCCTCTCTTTCTCGATTCTTAGCCAATAATCTTTTGCTTTGTGAGGCTACAATTCTATTCTTATTGTTACTTTTTATTAATTAGTTGTACAGTTAAAAAAGAAAAAAACCCTTATATCAATTAAACTAATCTGTGTAATTAAATAATTTATCTAAAGCTGAAAGACCAATATTAGGTTATAAATATAAAGTGCTAGTGCTGGTCAACTTATATCAACAATTTACTTTATATAAGTTGTTGAAAATCAATGAGTGCTAAGTGCTGATTCATTATTTGTATGTATTAAATAACAGTTAATTATGCTAAAAAGAATAAATTATTATTAATTAATTATACTAGAATTGCTTGATGCGGTTAAATCATTAAAATTCCTTGTGATTAGCGTGATGAATTGACATAAATTAACTAATAAAGTTATACATTAAACCTGGATTGCAGTATAGGTGAAAAAGGAAAATGATAGAGGGAGAAGTCCCGTAAAAACTATGTGTATTTTGGCTATCTTCGGGACCCCACAAGATTGAGAAGACTGCTCCACAGGGACTGTGGTCTCAAAATTTAACTGCCCCTTGAATTGTTCAGAACTTTACTAAAAAAACACTTTCTGATCAGGCCGTCTCCTATTGATCTTCCAGGTTCTGATTAAATCCACTTCTTCTTGCTAGGGTAAAATGGCTGTAGTGACCTTATAGCTGCTTAAATTACAAGCTGGAGTGTTCAAATAAAAAAACAACTAAATACTGTAATGAAAAAAATAAAATCGACCAACTATAATTTGTCTCACAATTTTATTGTCATTATCCTACTAAAAGTCAAATTAAAGGCAAAACTATCTCTGTAACCCTGTTATCTGTGCAAGTGAAGCATTATATTTATACTTTGGTATCTCACGTTTTAAACTCAAAATGAATTAAGCTATGTGAGGCTTGCGCAGCTTGGAGAATATGAAGAGACCCAAGCTGTCTTGGGATGGTTTGAAGCTGTCATTGAGAACTGTCAAAAGTCCATGGTAGATTCATCCTGTGAACTGGTATCTGGTAGAATGTTTTGCTACGTCACAAATTTACTAAAGTGCGAATTTTAAAGAATGTTACCCTCCTTCTCCAGAGTTTCCTTCACCAGCTTAGACCAGGTAAACTGATAAAATGAGGCTACATCCTGTTCAATCTTATGTCAGGGACATCATAACCTGTATGCCGAAAAGTCATACAACATTGAAAAATGCTGGCGTTTTTTCATATTTTAAAGTGGGATTGTCTTTAAGATTTTTTTACTATTTTACAATTTTTTTAACCACTTTAGGGGCCTGCCATATTTGTTTTAGGGTGGGCGCATGTCTAGGGCATTAGAGTATCTCTTTTGCCTTTAATTTGCTTCCTTTGACAACATCTCTAAAAAATATATATATGACCTATATTTACCCACCCTATTCAAACTGACCTAAGTGTAAGCGCACTAATGAAGTTTCACTGGGTAGAAATGAATGTAAGTGAAAGTTAGCTATGAAATGCTCACACTGATGAATTAACGCTAGTGAAACTTCCCCAGAGTTCAGCTTCAGAGACGCAACTTCACATTTTAGTGAATTAGCGTAGTGGTAGTTAATTTGCACCTGGTGAAGTGGAGCAGATTGTGGGGAAGCCATTTGTTACCTAACTCTGGATTGTTACCTAACTCTGGATTAGTACAAAAGGCTGTGTTCACAGTGGAGCTATTCTTCTAGTATTCATACAGAATACAAATAACTCTGTGCTATGAAAGGCCTTGAATAGTTCTGCCAGATGGACAGACAAACTATCAACCATTTATTTATGACAGGGATATATTATATCAAATAATAGAAATAATGGAAATGTATTAGATCATAATATTGTAATGTACACATAAGACTTACAAGTCTTCATGCCTCCATAGGCAAAAAAAAATTACCCAAATTACCAAAGTGAATCAACAATGTGCCAGCATGGTTTTATGCCTAATAGATCTTGCCAGTCTAACTTAATTTCTTTTTGTGAGAAGGTAAGCAGGGACCTGGATTCTGGGATGGCTGTGGATGTGATTTACTTAGACTTTGCTAAAGCATTCGATACAGTGCCACACAGGTTACTGGTAAATGGAACATTTTCTAATTAGACCAGTGTTGTTAGTGGGGTACCGCAGGGCTCTCTACTGTGTCCCTTGCTTTTCAACTTGTTTATTAATGACCTGGATGTGGGCATTGAAAGTATGGTTTCTATTTTTGCAGATGATACTAAATTGTGCAGAACTATAGGTTCCATGCAGGATGCTGCCACTCTGCCGAGTGATTTGTCTAAGTTGGGAAACTGGGCAGCAAAAATAATATAAATGCAAGTTATACATTAAATGGCAGTGTGTTGGGAGTTTCCTTAAATGAGAAGGATCTTGGGGTTTTTATAGATAACAAGTTGTCTAATTCTGGGCAGTGTCATTCTGTAGCTACTAAACAAATAAAGTTCTGTCTTGCGTAAAAAAGGGCATAAACTCAAGGGATGAAAACATAATTAGGCCTCTTTATAGATCCATAGTAATACCTCATCTGGAAAATGCAATGCAGTTTTGGACTGGTTAGAGGGATGGAAGACTTAAATTATGAGGGGAGACTGTCCAGGTTGGGGTTGTTTTCTCTGGAAAAAAGGTGCTTGCGAGGGGACATGATTACACAATACACATACATTAGAGGACATTATAGACAAATATCAGGGGATCTTTTTACCCATAAAGAGGATCACCACACCAGAGGCCACCCCTTCAGACTATAAGAAAATAAGAAGCAGCGTAGGTGGTTCTTCACAGTGAGGACAGTGAGGTTGTGGAATGCACTGCCGGGTGATGTTGTGATGGCTGATTCTGTTGATGCTTTCAAAAGGGGCTTGGATGATTTTTTGGACAGACATAATATCAGAGGCTATTTTAATACTAAACTCGGTTAGTATAGCTATGGGCATATATGGGCATATATGGTTTGTGTGAAAGAGTGGAGATGTGTGTGTGTGTGTGTGTATGCTGGGTTTTAATTTGGAGGGGTTGATCTTGATGGACTTTGTCTTTTTTCAACCCAATTTAACTATGTAACTATCCTATCCTATCCTATCCTATATGTAACTAAAACCATCCCATCAAGCAGCCAGATGACGTCTATGCTATATACACCATAAAGAGCTGAAATGGCACACTATAAGGCTAAAGTAGCTTATCAAAATCCAGTGTTCATGTATAATTCACTAATCTCTTATTTGCATAAATAATGATTATCTAATTGTGCCTCAAACAGTTACAAATAGATTTAGTATATCAAATCACATCAAACATGATATTTAGACAAACTTGTATGCAGGTATATAGATGCAAGTTCCAGATGATTTTTCTTTTAGCAATTCTCCACCTCCCATTCATAAGTTCACCTTTCCTATACCCTAAGCTGAAAAGTAGGGGTAAAAGTCTGCTTTCAAATACATCTTTACAATTGTGTTAATATTCCCTCGACATGAGCATTTTTTTGTGTGTGCAGTGGCTGCCAGGTAGAAGCAGCAACTATTGGTGCCTATGTGCTGACCACTGGGCGCCATCCTAATGTACTTCTGGATGGAGCTGAACTTTAGGTCCCTGTGACCTGTAGCCTTTATCCTGTGTTTGGTATGCAACTTCCCCTTTCTCGGAAATTCCAGATCAAATGATTCCACACAAAATGTCATCTGCAGAAAAAGTGACCAGAGCACATATGATTTACTTGAAAATGTGTCAAGTGTGTCATAATTGTGCAGGATCCCCACAAACTCTTCCATGCCCCTGAGTCACCCAACGATAGTCAGTTTCTGTTATTCATTTTCTGGGATGATTTTTATTATTGTTGCCACTAATGACTAAATACAGTATATGTTGACATTGGTATTATTCAATCCACACATGTCATGTCAATTAAATCAGTGATGCGTCAGAATCAGATCAGATAGATAGCTAGCTTTTAGTCAAACACAATGACAAATATTATACATGTCATGTGAATTTAAAGTCCTGGTCAAGAAAAGCTGACTGTCCACTCACACATGATCAACTGTGCTTAGATTGTAAATAAGGTTTCAATGTGGTTTGAGGTTTTAACAAGCATGGTGTGAAGAAGGATGTTGTATTCTGTTGAATACATGTAAGGAAATTTGTGTATCTTTAAGACAATACAAATGGTAGATAATATACTATGAGCAGAGAAAATAGTTCCAGCAAAGTGAAAGACACAGGTTATTATTATTATTATTTTTAATAACATGTATTTCTATAGCGCCAACTTGTTTCGTAGCGCTGTAAAGTGAATGTGATTATACAACAAAATCACATGAATTACATACATAGAACATAAGGAGTTACATACATCACAATAAATATGTAGTTACACACATCACAATAAATACTGGTACAGGAGGTGAGGAAGGCCCTGTACAGAGAAAGCTAAAGGGAATGATACACAAGGTGTGGGAGTGGGCAAGATCAGAGTAAGGTGGGTGAGAGATGTAGTAATGTAAGCAGTATTGCATTGAGTAGTTAACAGTGAGGGTAGGCTTCTCTAAAAAAGTGGGTTTTTAGAGATTTCTTGAAAGCTGAAAGATTGGGAGAAAGTCGGACAGACCGTGGGAGAGAATTCCAGAGGAGGGGTGCAGCTCTTGCAAAGTCTTGAATGCGAGGTAATGAGAGAAGAGTTGAGTAGCAGGTCAGTAGAGGAGCGTAGTAGGTGGTTGGGTGAGTAAATGGAGATTAGTTCAGAAATGTAGGGAGGGGAAGAGTTATGAAGTGCTTTGAATGTCAGGGTCATTAATTTGAATTTAATTCTGAAGCCAGTGCAGGGATTGGCAGAATGGTATGGCAGAGGAAGAGCGGTTGCTGAGGTGTACAAGCCTAGCAGCAGTGTGTGACTGGAGAGGTGACAGTTTCTGGAGGGGAAGGCTAATTAAAAGAGAGTTACAATAGTCTAGAAGCTATATGATAAGAGAGTGAATAAGAATTTTGGAAGCGTCTTGGGTGATAAATGATCGTATTTTGGATATGTTCCTAAGGTGGAAGTGACATGACTTAACAAGTGACTGGATGTGAGGAGTGAATGACAGGGCAGAATCTAGGATAACCCCAAGGCACTGGGCCTGGGGAGACGGGGTGATCGTGGAATTGTTAACTAAGATAGATACTTCCGGGATGTGACTGGTTTTAGTTGGAGGAAAATGAACCATTTCCATTTTGGAGAGGTTTAATTTAAGGTAGCGTTGTGACATCCAAGTAGAGATAGCAGACAGGCAGGAGGAGACACTAGTTAGGAGTTCTGGGTTGAGATCAGGAGAGGAGAGATAGATCTGAGTATCGAGGTGGTAATGGAACCCATACGAGCTGATTAATTTGCCGAGGGAGGAAGTATATAGAGAAAATAATAAGGGTCCCAGGACAGAGCCTTGAGGAATCCCGACAGAGAGAGGTAGGGGGGAAGATGTTACTCCGTTATAGGAGACACTGAAGGAACGATTGGTGAGGTAGGAAGAAAACCAGGACAGGGCTGTGTCACGAAGGCCAGTTTGTAAACTGTAGGGTCTGAAAAACGTGATTTCATAATTTTCATTTATACATATTCACATCAAAAATCCTTGCAGAACAAATGCAGACAATTGTTATTACTGACGGAATTAAAACTCAGACAACAGACCCCAGTTTGTGTCAAGCCAAGGTGTTCTCAAGGACTAATGTCTAAAGAAATTATATTTACTAATCATACGACAATAGCTATCACATCAGCCAACACATTACATACAGAATTAATCAAAGTTTCTATTCAGCGTCTCAATGAGTACCAGGGATCTTTTATGCTTTCCTGATGGTTCTCATTATCTACTGGGTGGATATCTAACCAAGGGGACCATACCTTTTCAAATTTGGCTGGGCAGCCTTGGATTTTGTAGGTAAGTCTAATAGCAGGAAGGATTTTCTTGACAAGGTTAGCCCACTTCATAATAATTAATTGTTTTGCATAAAATAGTAGTATTCTAGCCAGGGATCTAGTCTTATTTAGTGGGAATTTATGCCTTATTTAGGCCTAATTAACAAGATTCAGGAATGTGTTTGGGAAATTCTCCAATTATTGCATAATAACTCTCCATAATCTTTGTATTCCCATGCCAGGTGAAGGAATGTGGCATTCAGGTCTTGACATCTGCGAGAATCAGCCATAGGACGACCACCCATTTCTTTTGGAGTTTAACAGGTCTAATTCTTCGTTGGCAGTATCTGTAGCCATTTTGTTTTTGCTCTGTAAAATGGCGGGGACGTTGAGCCAATCTGGGCCCAGTAAGGCGAGATGTGAGCTTTTTGGTCCCTAAGAGTGAGTTCGGTCTGAGAGGTGGTGTATTCCAGGTTAATTGGGCCAGAAAGACGTGTCATAGATACCAATAAAATTTCATAGAATGGTCACCCACTTTAGTCCTCAACTGTGTATACTGTAGGTGGGAAAAGCATTTTCCACTAGTAGATCTCCCATTAGCTTAATCCAGGGGTGTCCAAACTTGGCCCTCCAGCTGTTAAGGAACTACAAGTCCCACAATGCATTTGCCTGACTGTGACTGTCAGACTCCTTCATTGCATTGTGGTACTTGTAGTTCCTTAACAGCTGGAGGGCCAAGTTTGGACACCCCTGGCTTAATCCCTAGTAGTGGCCAGTAGTGAAAGGTCAAAGGGGCATTCATTCACCTTGACACAGTAAGCAAAGTGTAATTTCAAGTGCAATCATCATGTTCCAACAATCCAGTGTTTTTTCTCCCAAAATACTACAACATTGCAAACGCAATGGGTGATTTGCTTCGGTCAATCCTCCCGCAATTGTGTCAGAAAGAAAGGCAGGGACATAACTATATGGAAGTGCAAAAAAAATTAATTTGATTTTAGAGGTAACTAACTGCAAGGAAAAAAGCAAGCTGCAAACTGCACTTGTAATTGTCCCCTATAGTCTTCTGGCACAGTATATTTTTTTACTTTGTGGTTATGAGCAAGTGTTCTTTATAAGTATATATAAAGAAAAGACATTCATTCTCCTGGATTATGATTTAAAGTTACATAGTTAAATAGTAAATTGGGTTGAAAAAAGACAAAGTCCATCAAGTTCAACCCCTCCAAATTAAAACCCAGCATACACACACATACACACACACACCCCACTCTTTCACATAAACCATATATGCCCATAGCTATACTAACTATAGAGTTTAGTATCAAAATAGCCTTTGATATTTTGTCTGTCCAAAAAATCATCCAAGCCCCTTTTGAAAGCATCAACAGAATGACCCATCACAACATCACCCGGCAGGGCATTCCACAACCTCACCGTCCTGACTGTGAAGAACCACCTACGCTGCTTCAAATTAAAGTCATTTTCTTCTAGTCTGAAGGGGTGGTCTCTGGTGCGGTGATCCTCTTTATGGGTAAAAAAGTCCCCTGATATTTGTCTATAATGTCCTCTAATGTATTTGTAAAGTGTAATCATGTCCCCTCACAAGCACCTTTTTCCCAGAGAAAACAACCCCAACCTGGACAGTCTACCCTCATAATTTAAAGGGCAAGGAAAGTCTAAAATAGAATAAGGCTAGAAATGCTGTATTTTGTATTCTAAACATAAACATGAACTTACTGCACCACAAGCCTAATCAAACAAATGATTTATGCTTTCAAAGTTGGCCCCAGGGGGCTGTCATCTTGTAACTTTGTTAGACATATCTGCAATATCAAGGCTCACACATGCTCAGTGTGGTCAGGGCTTCTTAGGGGTCGTCATAAATTATCAAAAAACAAAGCTGATTTAGTTTTGCATGGCTGGTAAGTAAGGCAGGGGCTCCCCCTGCTGTTCATAAGTATGGTTGTTTCCCTGCCAGAAGTTAGGGACTGTCTGAAAATTCCTATCCACAGCAGTAAATGAAGGGAGAATTTCACTGCATACAGTCAGGTTTCTTATAAAAACAGTACACATTTTTTAATTAAAGTATATTGGAGATAGATTTCTTTTTCTTTAAAGAAAGTAAAAATGGGATTTTATTTCTTTGCCTTTCCTTGCCCTTTAAGTCTTCCATTCCTCTAACCAGTTTAGTTGCACGTCTCTGCACTCTCTCCAGCTCATTTACATCTCTCCTAAGGACTGGAGTCCAAAACTGCACTGCATATTCCAGATGAGGTCTTACTATGGATCTATAAAGAGGTATAATTATGTTTTCATCCCTTGAATTTATGCCCTTTTTTATTCAAGACAGAACTTTATTTGCTTTAGTAGCTACAGAATGACATTGCCCGGAATTAGACAACTTGTTATCTATTAAAAAAAAACATGATCCTTCTCATATATGTTATTTTTGCATAACCTTGCATTAATCAACATTGAACCTCATCTTCCAATTTGCTGCCCAGTGTCCCAACTCAGACAAATCACTCTGTAAAGTGGCAGCATCCTGCATGGAACCTATAGTTCTGCACAATTTAGTATCATCTGCAAAAATAGAAACAGTACTTTCAATGCCCACCTCCAGGTCATTAATAAACAAGTTGAAAAGCAAAGGACCCAGTACAGAGCCCTGCGGTACCCCCCAGTGTTACTTCGCCAGGCAAAGCGCAGTTACGCTAGTGATGCCTAATTTGCATACGGCAGGAACTTAGGCGAATAATATGTATATGTTACAGCCACTACATTCCACTACACAAGCCCAGGAAACCTTTAATAAATTAAATAAAGTTGTCCTATTGCCCTACATGTGCCCCTATATAGTTGTGTTGCCATATGTTAGGAAATGTAGGGTGGAAGGAGGGTAACCCCCCCCCCAAAAAATCAATCTTTTGCAGACTATCACCCTCCAATGGTAAAACACGCCAGTGTTTTTTGGGGACTTAGAAAAATTTACAATTTTTTTTTTCAAACTCCCTATCTATTGTATTGAACTTCGCCTGGTCTGACCAGGCAAAGTAAAGTCTAACGCTAGCGTTAAACTCTTCGCGCTTTAGTGAATTTGGGCCATAGCCCTCACAAGAGGAGCTGGCAGAAGGGTGCAATTATACAGTACATTTTACAGCACCATAAATTCCTACAATATTATATGCAACAACCCATACGATAGCCTCCTCAAACTGAAACGTTGTTATGTTTATTGACATTGGGAATATCTATCAGGTTAACATCCAAGCACGGGCTCCATATGTAGTCTATCTTTTAGCCAGTTCTCTACCCAGGTACAAATACTATGTTCCATGCCAACATTCCTTAATTTTACCAGTAACCCTCTGTGTGACACTGTATTAAATGCTTTAGCAAAGTCTAAGTAAATCACATCCACTGACGTCCCAGAATCGAGGTCCCTGATTACCTTCTCATAAGAAGAAATTATTTTAGTCTGGCAAGCTCTATTATGCATAAAACCATGCTGGCACAAACTCATAGTATTGTTATTTGCTATGAAGTCCAGTATCCTATCCTTTATTAACCCTTCGAAAAGCTTTCCTACCACCGATGTCAGACTAACTGGCCTATAGTTTTGAGGATGAGAACGGAATCCCTTTTTGAACAGCAGCACCTCATTAGCTATTAGACAGTGTCTCGGCACCATGCCAGACCTCAACGAATCCTGAAAAATTAAAGTGATACTGACACTAAAAAATTAATTTTAACATATGAATGTACATTAAAGGTTTTCTATAGGTCATGTTGATCATTTTTTTCTGAGAGGTTTGTTTTTGTATATAATTGTTAGTCGAAGTTCCTAAGCCTGACTCTCTGACACTCTTACTTTGCCAACCTGACTGTCCCATCTCAGCCTGTTGGTTACAGTTTTTAAGAGCTAAGATTGCTAAGTACCCTGGGATGAATCTCATCTGGCCCTGGACCTTTGTTTATCTTAACATGTTCTAGTCTCTTTTGAATTTTATCATGTGTGAACCATGCATCATTAGATGTATTACAGACAAAAATATGCATTCAGAATCTGAGCTTTTTGCTTCTTCTCATCAACCATCTGGCCCACCTCTGATATTAAAGGTCCCACCCCTTCCTTTGTGCATTATGAACTGTATTTCTCATGTTGATCTACTGTGTCATGCTTATCGTGTGCAAGTACAATTTGTTTACTGTAGTCCATTACAAACACAATGCTTCTATGTGCTAAAATTAAGGGGTCCGAAAAATTTGAATTTAAGTTTCCGCATGTCATGTTTTTCCGCCAGAATATTCGCAGAGACTAAGTTTACTAAACAGCGATGCTCTCAAAAGTCATTGCGATCACTTGCGGTAACTACGTTAGCGCTAATTTTAGCGAGTTGCAAATTTTCTGGCGACAAATTATGTTTGCAAACATTTATTCTAGAAAATAGTCTTGTTTTATGGCGTTAATAATGGCGTTAATTATGTCAATTTTTACTGTGACATTTATGGCCAGAAATGCATCTTCAAAACTCATAAACTTTATTGACTGATGATTATACCATCCAGGGGTAACACCAATCAAACATGTATGCATCATATAAACCCATACTTCATCCATCCACTCACACACCCTTCTGCCAATCATATGAACAAGAAATAATGCCAGTTATCTCTTTGTATCATTTAAATGCACAGTTTAATGATAATTAAACTCCCAATGAGAATGTTCTGGCCAAAAAATAAGTTAATGCCACTATATAGATGGCGGTAAAATGTTGCATGTATCATTATTTTCAGCGAATGTGATAACTGGCGAAAAAATATTGTGCAAGAATATTCGCATCTTTATATTTACCGCAGGTTAATAAACTCGCGAAAACATATTCTGCGTTAAATTTGTCTATATTTTGTGCGAAAATATTTACTGCAATTTAGTAAACGGACCCCTAATTCTAATATTAATATGCTAAGTGTCATTCCTATTCACATGCAAGCCCAGTTTGAGTTAGTCCACTGAAAATCAGTTTTATTTCTGTTGAAACCAATTCTCATATTGAATCCATACTGAATAATGAGTAATGCTTGTATAATGTGTTGCCACTATATAAATAAAGGATAATAGTAATTAGATAGCCGTAACCAACAAAGAGTGTTGGTATGCAAATGTCAGTAGATTAAACTTATTCGCTGTCTACAGCCTCTGAGTTCACAGGGCTGATGATTCAAAAGGCCATTGGTGATAACCAGTTTTTGTATTGCTCTAGCCTTGTCACAACCAGGAGATTGCCTCTCCCATATTTACAAAAACTTGTAATGCAGAACAATAGGGATTTTAATATTTTATATGCTGTGGTCTGACTTTATCACAGGAAAATGCCTTCTTGCTCAGATGACAAAGCATAAAATTCCTCAAATCCCCCACTGACTTGCATATCCCAGTGTGATTTACATGAAAGTGCAGAAGGCTCTTTTTTGGGTCATCCCATGTGCAACAGCCCTAAAATAGTCAGGGAAACTGAAACAAAAGTACAAGGCAAGCAGGAGCTATTTTAGAAGAAGTCATAATGCCATTCAAAAATTGGAACCTGTTGGTAGGAAAGGAAAAAAGAGACACGTAAAGAATTTTCTTGAAGCCTTCAAGCACTACCCAGATGACAAATGGGGTTAAATACTTCCAGAAATAATCACGGTACAGAAGACTATAATAGATCTAACAGTATAGGACATGAAATATTAGATGATATTGCAACAAATACAACAAAATTTGAAATAAGCCATTCAGATCTGTGAATGCTAAAAGGGTTGTCTGAGCTGTGGAATTGTTATTGATGAACTTGAGCTTTACTTTAAGGGTGAACATGCATAAAGGGGGTTCGTTTTCATAACAGTGGAATCTAACAAAGCATCAGAGAGTGGTGCTCGTTGTTTGGCAATGTTAATATTAGAAACTTTTTTTTGTCGAGTAGATGTTTCCTCTAAGGTTGAACACTGATAAATAGGATTCACTTTCTCAAGCTGTGAATGTAATAAAACATCAAAGGGTGGTGGGATTGTGGGAGGCATGGCAGGTTTAGGTTTTAGAGATGACTTCTTGTTTGCAAGTAGACTCAAAGGGACATCAATTTCACAATAAATGTGTGACTTGTCATTTGTATCTTGGTCCAGTGGAGGCATAACTAACAGTGCTGTATTGTTTCTTGATATTTCAGTTCCCATGTCAGTAGAATTATTGTTTGTACCCTGAAAATGAGAGAGGAAATGTGCATTAGTTAAATTACCTGTTTCATGTGATAATAGAACATAGCTGATGTTGTTCTAGAGGCAAGTATAAGGCTTTCAGGGGGCAGGTATTCCTACCAGTAAAGACTCATGGGGGGGGGGGGGCTAAAAAGTGGTGATACTGAGACAAATAAAAGTGGAGTTATATTTGTTGAACTTATTCTATGTTTTTGTTTTCTAAAAACATTGTTTCCAGATTTTGTCTCTCACATGATATTTTAAACACCATTTTAAAGACATTTCTTGTGAATTTGTCTTAAACTCTTCCTAAACCTGTTAGTATCTCATCAGAGGACTCTCAGATGAACCTGTGTCCAGTAACAGGGCTATTAGCCCAACAGTTGGCTACTAATCCACCATGAATATGCTAGCAAGTCCACTATACTGCCACTGAAATAGGGTTGAATGGAGATTGGTGAAATAACACAGAGGACTGGAGAAACAGTTAAACTGATGGGGGGAAATGTTGTTAAAAATGTTGTTTTCCATTTTTGTCATTTTAAACATCATATTCACAAGATGTCTTTCTTCCACAATGTCTTTCTTTCACTAAAATTCACAGTAATCAGCTGGAATCTGGCAGCCTTCTGTTTGTGAATGTGCAGACTCTTTTGGAGACACTTTTATGCCAAACATTACCCCTTTTGTGAATTCCCTCTATTCAGTACCACAATATCCATGTATACACAATCATCACTAAAGACCTCTAACTTGTTACAGTTTATATGAGGAGAGGTCAAATAAATGTAAATAATTAGTGATGGGCGAATTTATTCGCCTAGGTCGAATTCGCGGCGAATTCCCGCGATTCGGCGCTGGCGAATAAATTCGCGAATCACCAGCGAAATTTCGCTTGGCGAAAATTCGCCGAAAAATTAGTCGCGCGTCAGTTTTTGACGCGACGAAAACGACGCGACGCGCGACGAAAACGACGCAGCGTGCGACAAAAACAACGCGACAAAGTTGACGCGACGCGCGACGAAATCGTCCCACGACTCGTTTCGAGAATTTTTTGCCGATTCGCGAATTTCTCTAGAAATTCGCGAATTTTTCAGCGAAGCGAATCACGGGAGATTCGCCCATCACTATAAATAATCTTTACATTGGGTTCAGGTGATAGGACATGGGGTAGACGGTTAAATAGAGTTGCAGATATACAGCAATAGAGTCTGTATGTCATTTAGTAAAGTGTTGCTCACTTCTCATACATGGGACTAAAATACCAAAGGTCCTTTAATAAGGTAATATTCAAACCAGATTGTGTTGATGACCAGGGGTGACAAAAAGCTGCTCCTGGTAATTTTAAGAGATAAAATTCTGATTTTGAAATCAGAATTTTTACTCTTCTAGTGCACTAGAGATGCGGCCCTTTCGTGCCCCCCCCCCCAATACAAAGGGAGATGAGGAAGGTAGCATCAGAATAGCCATTTCAGGTAGCACACGGGTAGAATAACCCCTGGAGCAGTTATAAAAGACTTGATTTAGTTGTGACTTACTAAGTGATTTGGTTTATTACGATGCTTCTTTCCTAAGGAATAAAAACAATTCAATGTTTATAAATAGATTGCGATAGAAAAAAAAGCTATACAACTCATTTACAGCTACAAGTGCAATTGACTAACATGGACAGAAAGTTGTTAATGTGTAGTCTGCATACAAAATTGGAACTTGCTCCCAAACATGCTTCTTGCCCTTCTGTATTCTTGCTGGAGCGACAATGTGACTGTGCTAGCCTGCTCTAATGAATTGCGTGCATGCATCGACACAGCAAAATAACATTCTGATTCACAGATATTTGCTAAGGTATTTAGTGAGCATTTGACCAATTGCATGACTTTATGTCATCAACTTTAATGTGTTTGGCATTCTAGCAAATAAAAAAAACCAAACATTGCTTTGTAGGGAAACATAGTGATTTATCCAAAAATGCACTTGCCATGTCCAAACTTAGCCTTAGTGTAGCTCATATGATAAACCTTGGTCAGTTCCATATTCCTGAAAACAATCTGAGTAATACCTATATAACCTCCTCAATGGTGTCATTTTAAGTGGAAAAACAATTACTAGGAATATTTAAAAAAAAAAAAATTGCTGTTCAGGACATCAACAAAAGTTGACTGAATCATAACTCTAAGGGGCAGATTTGCTAAGGGTCGAATTCGAGGGTTAAAAAACCCTCGAATGCGACCATCGTAATTTTATCGAATTTTAACCCTTCGAATTCGATATTCGAATTCGAAGGGTTTTAACGATATTCGATAAATCGAATGATCGAATAAAAAAAAAAGTCAATCGATCGAATTTTAACATTCAATTGAAATATTTTTATTCGATCTAAAAAAGCTGGAAAAATCCTATGGGAGCTTCCCATAGGGATATACAGCAGTTTGGTAAGTTTAATCTGGTGAACTAGGCAATCGAAAAAAATTTAAAGGGCAAGTAATTTAACCATCGAAAGTCGAATGATCAAATAGATTTTTATTCGATCTATTGGAATCAAATTTTTAAAATTCGATGGTCAAAAAAACTATTCGAAAATTTGAATTCAAAAAAGAAATTTGCTCGAATTTTGAATCATTCACACGAATTTAGTAAATCTGCCCCTAAGTGTTTTGACTCTCTGTATTGGTCATTATTCATGGGGGGTGCCAAATGTCAGGCAAGTGTGGTTATGTAAGTGCAATCAGATAAGTTATTATAATTGGTGGGGGGGGTCTAGCATCCCCCAGTGATTTACACTTTAATTGAAGTATTAGATAAGGGCTCTAGCTAACCATTGGAACAGTATAGATTGTCTAAGATTTAATCCAATGTAAGAATTTACATAGTATTTAAAAAAAAATTAAAGTATATGCACATAATTACACAAAAAATATATACACATATATGCATGCATAGTCAGGAACTGGCTTAAGTTTCGGCAATCACAGAACAGAAAGGAATACATCAAGTGCTGCAATTACATTTGGAAACAATTTTAAAACAATTGAAAATGTGAATTTAATGTATACGGAAGAATGCATAGACTTTGCTAAGATGCTTAGAATTAGAAATTTATTTAATAAGGCTTAGGTGGGAGGATCCTTTTAAAGGAGAACATTTTTTTTTTTGCAATCCACAGTCTATGGAAATTACAAAAAGGTGCAATGCTGGAATGCTAACTTTTTTACCATGGATCCCTTGCTCAATTACCAGTTTTCAGCAGAAGAATTTGAGCATATTATGAATATATTGCAACCACCATCTTTTCTATCCAAAATGTGACTTTCTCCGCAAGCTCATACCTGTGCATGCATCACAGTTCAAAAATGACAATATATAAGAAACAATATTGTGTCTCCCCAGAATGTAGCACAATGTTGCCTGTAGGCTGCAAGAAGAAGGGATAGTATTAGCAAGAGTGTGGTGACCGAGAGTTGAATGAAGGTGTGAGTGTGAATGGTGTGAAATAAAAAGTGTGAAGTGTGAAGCCAATGAGAAATATTTGTAAATTGAAAATGTAATGTCTATATGTCACAGTGGATTTCTTGCAAATTGAATTGATCAACCACCAAAAATGTGTTTAGTAAGTGTATTCATTTCCTTTTAAATTGCCCTTGCATTTTGCCTGTCCTTTAATGCGGAACAACACAAGTATTTCCCTGCACAGCTGAACATTAAGCCAGGAACCCTTAAGCAATTTACACTGATCAGTTCCAAAGCATGTCAACACATAATATTCAACATACCTCTGCTGCAGGTACGAGTTTTCAGAAGGATGACAATTACAACACATGTCAGTATCATGATGGCTCCACCAGTGATGCCATAAATCCATAATTGTATTGGTTCATTATCTGAATAAGAATATGTAACGTGAGAATAAACAAAAAATACATTTGCTATAAAAAGTACTCATCCCCTTAGAAGTCAACATTTTTGTCATAGAAAATTGTATGGCAATGGATTTAATTTAGTTGATCAAAAGAAATAAACCTGTGTCAAAAAGAAGATCAATCTCTGCAAACTGATTTCACTTAATTGCAATGAAAAAGTAAAATAAAGACAGTGTTCAGGTCAGTCTCTTGCATTTACAGCCTTGAGTCTGTGTTGATAGGTGTCTATGCATTTTGTAAATTATATATAAAAAATATAAAAGGAACAGTAACACCAAAATGTAAAGTGTTTTAAAGTAATGAAAATATCATGTAGTGTTGCCCTGCACTGGTAAAACTGGTCTGATTCCTTCAGAAACACTACTATAGTTCATATAAACAAGCTGCTGTGCAGCAATGGTGGAAATTGAAACAAGGCTATATGACACCGGTTAAATAGTGGATAACAGATAACACCATTATGTTCTACAGAGTTTATCTGCTATCTGCTGTGTAACCTTAGTCTGTTCTCCTTTGAATGGATGCCACCATTGCTACACATCAGCCTATTTATATAAACAATAGTAGTGTTTCATAAGCAAACACAGCAGTTTTACCAGTGCAGGAAAACATTGCATTATATATGTATTACTTTAAAACACTTTAATTTTTTGCTGTTACTGATCCTTTAAATTGGTTGTACACATATACAGCTGTGCCAGGCAAGTAGACAGAATGAGGCATCATTGAAACAGCCTGAGACAAAACTGTTCAAACAAAGAATAGATCAGTAGAGTAAAGCCCTTGCTGATTCTGTAAATGACTAGTTTTCATTTAGTTTCATTTAGTTGATTAAAGGGCAAGGAAAGGCAAAGAAATAAAATCGCATTTTTACTTTCTTTAAAGAAAAAGAAATCTATCTCCAATCTACTTTAATTAAGAAATGTGTACTGTTTTTATAAGAAACCTGACTGTATGCAGTGAAATTCTCCCTTCATTTACTGCTGTGGATAGGAATTTTCAGACAGTCCCTAACTTATGGCAGGGAAACAACCATACTTATGAACAGCAGGGGGAGCCCCTGCCTTACTTACGACCCCTAAGAAGCCCTGACCACACTGAGCATGTGCGAGTCTTGATATTGCAGAGATGTCTAACAAAGTTACAAGATGACAGCCCCCTGTGGCCAACTTTGAAAGCATAAATCATTTGTTTGATTAGGCTTGTGGTGCAGTAAGTTCATGTTTATGTTTAGAATACAAAATACACCATTTCTAGCCTTATTCTATTTTACACTTTACTTGCCCTTTAAATATGCCTGACATTAGGATTAATGCAAATACAAACATATCCCTCAGAGAAATGGAACCAATTTATGACTTGCAGCAAAAAAAAGTAAAGGGTTTGTTCACCTTCTGAATATTTTATTCAGTTCAGTTGTTTTCAGATTGTTCACCAGAATAAAGTCTTTTTTCAGTTACCTGTCATCTTTTATTTTTTACTGCTTTTCCAAAATTGAAGTTTAGAGTTTAAAGGTTTGTGTCTCTGGTGTTTCAGTCTGGCAGCTCAGTAATCCAGGTGCAGATTCTATTGCAATTCGCTACATTTAAGGTTTTTTTTAGAAATTACATTTTTTTTGTTTACTTCCATCATAACATCCCTTTGCATGCAATTATATAATTTTGCCATAAAGGTATTACATTACACAATATATGAGCAAGGGCTTGCTCTGTTACCTGTACTTTTGTGTGCCAGTGAATTACTTTTCCTTCCTGTGTCTTTTATATTACTCCAGGACAGACATACCAGAGGTCTAAGGGGAGCAAAAGCATGTCCCCTCAGTGCTTACTTGGGTACCATGGGTTAAGTGAGTCCTTAAGACAGTGCAAGGCCAAGAGGTACACCCTTTTAAATAAAAGTCCATAAATATTATAAAGTGTCTTCTATTGATCTTACGTTTCTCATCTCTACTGCCAGGTTGAAGGCCCATTGGGGCTTCCCCCACCCAGCCTCCGAGTTTCCTGCCTCTCCTGCAACCTCCCCTTTAGACCCCCTGCCTTAGACGCAACTCCACTCAGGGCCTGTAGTTGTGGCATGATTGGGGTCAGAGGGGGCTGTATATGGGTGCGAGTCTGGATCTGTGGGGCCCATAAGGGCTGCGGCTCACCAAGTTTTTACCAGGTGTCCCACCGGAGCAGCCCGAATCTGCATATCCAGTAACATTATCTAAATAAATTTGAAATGTTTACCCTATCACATAAGACTCACTACTTATTTACATATATTGCAGCTATAGGACATATTCAGTATTCATGAATAGCTGGCAATAAACACACTTTACAAATACTGCCTTTCTTATCTATTATCTGTAGTAAAGAGCATACAATGTTGTTATTGTAGTGCAGTGGGTACCTGTTGGTGTAGAACAGGCTGAAAATGTGAAGTTGTAAGGTCCTAAAGGCTGGGTAGAATTCAAAGACGTAGAAACAGCAGAAGCAGAGTCTGGATAAGAAGGTTGGGAGAGAAAAAAAATGTAAAAAGTAGTAAATAACAGTGTTGTTCATGTTTGTGAAGTAGGGATCTGGTTATGTATGTACATTGAAAGGAAGATAACTAAATAACTAAAGTATTCATATTCCAAAGTGTCTGCTGCATTTTAAAAAAACAAATATTATTATTTAGGTTATGAATAAATAGCAATTTAAACTGTACCTACAATACTTGCTTGCATTGTCTATAAATATTCTCATTTATGCATGTATCTAGTAGAATTTAGGGGCAAATTTATCATTGGTCAAATTTCGAATTGAAAAAAATTTGAAATTCAACCGTGTGAATAGTTAGGGAAGTAAAACCCTTCAAATTCAAATGTCAAATTCGAAGGACTTTACCGCAATTCGAATATTCGAACGATTCGAACGATTTTAACCCTTTGATCTAATTTTTCTTATTCGATCACAAAAAACTTTAAAACTCCCATGGGAGCTTCCCATAGGGTTTTAAAGCAATTCACTAGGTTCAATCTGGTGAACTGGCCTATCGAAATTTTTTTTAAAGGGGAAGTACTTCGAACATCGAATAGTCGAACATTTGAATACAATTAAATTCAAATTATTTGAATTTTGAAAATTTGATGGTCAAAGTTGCCTCATTTGCATATTTGAAATTCAAATTCTTTTTAAAATTCGATCGAAGTTTGAATCCTTCATGTGAATTTAGTAAATTTACATTTCCCCAAGCTGAATTTAGAATCCAATCGAATTGTTAATTTAGATAAAGGCCTGTGAAACAAGAAGCAGCAGCAATGTGGCATGGAGAATCATATGCTGTAACTTTTTTATCTTTATTAATACCTTGGTTGCCTCAAACTTTTCTTGCTGGCACTATAGCAGAAGTGCTATGTTTGGTGTAAATATTTGAAATTAATATTAAATGGTTCTGCTAAAGCTGATTCAGGAACTGGTCTGATCATGTCAGGCAGGTCCGGACAGAGAATTAAAATAGGCCCTGGCATTTCAGGTACACAGAGGCCCAATCAGCCCACACAGAGGCCCAAACAGCCCCCACCAGCCCACTAAATACTGAATTTCTATGGGACCTTATCATTTGTGAGAACCCTCAGATTGCCAGTCCGGGGCTGATGTCAGGAAGGAAATTTGGAGAAAGCTTACTTGTTTTTGCATTTCCCTGGATTTTCCTAAAGTTCCTGCAGGTTTTACTTTGAGAAAAGGTTGAACTTGTTGCACTTTTTTTACCCTAATCTACTATGTAACTATGCAATCAAATTACAATAATAATAATAAATAAGTTTTTTAGTGAGGATTCTGACTGTACCTTGAGAGGTGTGAGCTTCCATCACAGGTGCTTTCACTGTAGAAGTGGGAACATCAGTAAAACCTGAAGAATCAAAAATAATAATTAAAACTTGATGATAATTAAAACTTGATGAATGCTGTCTATCAACTATTTAACAATTATTGTTTAGATAACTGATATATATATATATATATATATATATATATATATATATATTTATTTTTATATTTGTAACACTAATTTGGGTTAGGAAGACCAAATGTCCAGATAGTGATGGGTTACATGTGACTCAAACACTTCAGGCTAGGGCCTTCGCTAAATGGAAGATTTCAGGTATGGTGTAGTATAACTACAACTCTCAGGCTACTGTGCATTAAAATTAAGAAAAATGGATGCCAGGAGGTTCTTGTAGTGAAAACAAAATAATAAAAATGTATTTGTTCAAGACAAATATCCCGCAGGTTTACTTACAGTTATATGAGGTATAGGCAGATATAAAATCAGCTGAGGAATGTGAATTCCATCAGGCAGATGTACTTTGAAAGTGGTCTGGATCCCAGCCAGCAAAGTGGTCGGGGAGAAGGAGTCTAGGCCTGAAGCCCTATCCACTGTGGTCATTTCACCAAAAGGCAATCTATGAGCCTTGGGAAGCTACTCCCTCCTAAAATCCTCGATGGAGCACACAGCTGCTCTAGATATCTGCCCTCTCTTGCTCACTCTCCTAGAGAGTCTATAACAGTTTTTCTAGTCCCTGTTTCCCAACTCAAACACTAAGGGCAGATTTACTATTGGTTGAATTTCGAATTTAAAAAAATAAAAAATTCGACCATGGGAATAGTATGTGAATTAAACTCCTTTGAATTCGAATATCGAATATTTGATGGTCGAATTTGCCTAATTTGCATATTCGAAGATTCGATTTCGAATCTTTTTGAAATTCGATCAAACTTTGAATTCTTCATGTGAATTTAGTAAATCTGCCCCTAAAGGTGCTGGTCCCTTTGGCTTTACTGGGCATTGGTGTTCCCAGGCTCAATGGAAACATCCAGCTGATCAGGACACCAGAAGCCAAAGAGGAAGATCCACACCTTTCTACACACTATATTGAAGTGTAGCAGGAAGTGGTCATTACACATCTTGCCCAGTAACTAGGGATAAGGAGGAAGGGTAGGGAGTTAAAGCCATAGGGCAGATTAACCCTATGAGTCCCTATTTATTAATAGTGTGAAAAGTTTCACAGCTTTAGAGCTGGGCGCCTAGAATCAAAATATTTTAACACATACAATGAAGGTGGTCCACACTCCATTCAGCATTCAACATTTCAGCTCCTGGTTGGGGTCTTTTTCAAGGCTCTTGAAAATGTTGGTGTAATTATTTTATATATATATATACATCTTGATAAAGGTCCTAGAAGCGAACCGAAACGTCGGCCTGTTTTTTAAGTCATTTAAAATAAAATGTTGATTTTTTAAACTAA
>CM044432.1:126878557-126921324 GCA_024363595.1 Xenopus borealis
CAGCAGGAGTCAGTTCGAGCACCAATATGTTCCATGGGAAAAGCCCCTTGCAGTTAAGTGCAAATGCCAGTATCCCCATAGTTATATATTTCCTCTATAATGGGGAAATCCACTCTAGCTCAGATCTGGTTTAACTCATTAAAGTTACTGAAACTTTTTCTGACAGAAGAATGTGAACAAAGCATTTTAAAATGATTTTGGTTAATTGTAAATGTAATTGGAACCAGATATAACCATTTGTCAATTTCTATTCTTTGTACTGCTTGTTTGTGACTTTTTAAATAATAGTAGCAGAAGCCAGCTCATTTATAAACATACATGGCATTGTGGGAGTTGGAGTCTTAGCTGAAGGAGAGTTTCAGGCAAGACTACAACAAAAATATAACACTGTCTTCACTGAAAAATTTGAGAATCCACATAACGCATTTTAGTCAATAGGCATCAAAATCATTTGTGCATGCAAAACTTTTTTTCACTCCCAATGCATTAAGTCAATAGGTGTTTTTCTTGTGGTGACTTTTTGTCTCAGTGACTTTTTTGTCCAAATACTTAAAAGTCAATGGGAGTTTTTTCTTAGTGAAGTACAGAAATATAAACGGAAAAGATATCCAGCACACGTGTAATGCTTCAGGGATTGCTCCCGTGTTTAATGTCTGTCCAACAAGACAACGTTTCGGGGGTGTACCCCTTCGTCAGGTGTGCGAGTGCATCCTTTTTGCCTAAGTACAGAAATATGCCACGAATTCATGCCTGGCGAATAAATTCGCTCATCACTACATTGCACTACATTAATATTCCCAATGCTCAAAACCAATAATAATGTCTAGTAATAGTAATGATGTCTCATACCGTCCTCCTACTAATCTTCTCTAGCATGAATGACTAATCTCCAACTGCTTCCCAGTGGCTAGCATGTAAATCACAGCTAGGAAAAAAATGGGGGGCGAAGTTGCCTGGTGATTACTCGCACAAAAGTAACCATGCCATGTACAGTATGTGCCCCCTGAATCAATTTACAAGTCAGTAACTGGGGAAGGGATTGGAGGAGATTAGTCACCCTCACCCATGCTAAGGCTCAGGCCAGACGGGAAGATTCGGAGAGATTTGTTGCCTGGCGACTAATCGCCTGGCGACTAATCTCCGCTTCCCCCTGCGTTCCAGTGGATTAAATGAATAATCGCCTGCATCTATTCACATGCGGCACTGCGATTTCCCGAAATCACTTGAAATTGCCTAAGGAGGCAACTTCAAGCTACTTCGGAAAAACCAGAGCTGCATGTGAATAGGGGACTTGCAGGGGATTATTAATTAAAGCCACTGGAAGACAGGGGGAATCGGTTCGGGAGATTTGTCACCCGAAAGAAGAGGTGATAAGTCGCCGGGCGACAAATCTGCCCAAATCTTCCTGTCTGGCCTTACCCTAAAGGAGATTAATCGCAGGACATCTAAGATCATTTGTCATTGCTCTAAGACTATTACAGTATGTGTTCATTATTTAATTTGTTTTGTGAATTTTGAATTGTTTAGCTTTTTGATCAGTAGCTCTCCAATGCAAATTTTCAACAGTTATCTGTTACCTCAGCAATCAGGCAATGATTTGAATGAGAGACTGGAATGTGAACAAGAGAGGGTCCAAACAGAAAGTATTGAAAAGTTACAATAAGACAGGGGTGTCCAAACTTTTGGCTTCGAGGGCCACATTGGAAGAAAAAAAATTGTCTTTGGGCCACACATGAAATACACAAACACTTTTGATTTGTAAAAGTAAAGAAAATACACAAAACAACTACAATGCCAATTGGATAAACAGATGGAGATACACACTGGAATATGGGACACCTGGATATTAAATAGACTTATTATTATATTATTATTACTAACTGGGCAATGGGCAGAGTCCCCCTCCTCCTATATCCTTTGTAACATGAATTTTTCTTGAGAACTGAGTGTTTCAAGCTGGGCCACATTCATATCCATCCTGGGCCACAGTTTGGACACCCCCATCAGATATCAATTCATTAAAAAACTATAAAAACATTAACACCAAATGAAAAACTGTATTAAGACATTCTAAAACACACTAAAACTTCGGCAGACAAAAAATGGGACAGCTTTATTAAGGGTCAAATTGAAAATTCAAATTTATTTTATGGTTGAAACTGTCAAATTCGACTGGGGAATTATCCAAACTGAATTTGAGTGTTTTAAAAAAAAAATGTATTCGATTTTCAAGATTTATCATACTCTGGCCATTAAAGAATTCAAATTCGACGATTTGCCACCTAAAACCTGCTGAATTACTGCATAAGTCAAAGGGAGAGGTCCAGGGATCAATTTAGTCATGTCTGTTGCCTTTCTGGCATTCAAGTTTTTTTTTTGGAGAGATAACTCGAATCAAGTTTTCGAGTCGGTAAAATTAATCAGAGTTTTACATATTTGATTTTATTAATAAATAGTTGAATATTCGAATTACGAGTACAATCAAATTCATGTAAAAAAAACACACAAATTCAAAATTCGACTCTTGATAAATGTGCCTATAAATATTGGGCCCTATTATTTGTAATTATTAACATGTATTTCTATAGTGCCAACTTGTTGCGTAGCGCTGTATGTAATGCAAATTTGTTTAGGTCAAACCAAGGATCCCTTATTATAGCCTTTGCCCTTCAAAAAAACAAAAGTATTACATTAAAAAAGATTTATTGTATCAACTTACCAATCACAAATAATGTGATGGAGTTACTCATGAGTGAGGTAAATCCCCTTCTCTTGTACTGACAGGTATACCTATCCCCAGACATATCTGATACACTGTTTGTGTGGTAGATGGGACTCCTCTGTGGTGAAAGTTTAGCATTGTTCTTAAAAAAGATAAATTCTTTATAGTAATATGGATCATCCACAGTGCAATCCAGGCTGAACGCTTCTCCTGTTAAATAAACTGCATAGTCAGGGGTCTTGGTGAGAACTGGGGTAGGTGTGATACCTAGACATACAAAGAAAAGGATGTTATTATTAAAGTGGACCCGTCCACCCAGACATAAAAAGATTTATGATAAAAGTTCTTTTCAATTTAAGCATTAAAGCATTCATAGCTGTTGTAAACACATTTACTCACTCATTCAGCTGTCAATCAAATATTGTCTGCCCCTCCTCTATGCCTTAGCCATAGAGGCAGAGCAGGCAATTACTTTAATTTTCCATTCAGCTCTTGCTAAATGTCACTGCACTCCCCACATTCTGCCTCTCTCTTTACTACTTACTTGTGTAACCAGTGCATGGGGATGTACATCAGGTCCCCCATTCTGGTGCACAAACAAGATTTTGAGATTATGCAAGGCTTGTCCTAATAATAGTGTCCACAAAATGGCTCCTGCCTGCTTGCTATAATTATGAATTCCCAGACCGAAGGAAACAAGATTAAAATAATTTATATAGTGTAATTAAAGTTTATTTTGCTTGACTAATGTGATACATTGGGATTTGGAATAGTTTTTTCAGGTGACAGGTATCCTTTAAAGTATGTTTTTGTTTGAAATTATTTGCTTATCAAATGCATACAAAAACATGCTGTGGAACTGATCAGCATGCAACCTTGTAAATATGGCTGCACTATAACTCACAAAAGCCTTTATCTGTATGAGGAGTGTAGCAATATGTTGGCGCTATATAAATACATGTTATAAATAATAATAATTATAATAGCAAGGATTCAAAGAGCATCAATATCTTCAGCTGTACTATTCCTTACACAAAATATCCACAGCTCTGAACCTATTTGTCTTTTTAGAACTTTTATAAAGTAAGAAATGGAAACATATTTCATGTGAGTAATAATCAAGTATTATATATATATAATATATGGCTCACTCGACATCCAAAAAGCAATTGCCTGGGTGCAAACCACACTCACAGGTCTTTTTAGTGAAAAAATAAACTTGGTTTATTACAACGTTTTGGCTCCTAAACACGAGCCGTCTTCACTTCCTGAAGACGCTCTTGTTTAGGAGCCGAAACATTGTAATAAGCCGAGTTTATTTTTTCACTAAAAAGCCTGTGAGTGCGGTTTTTATACTATACTATACATATATACATATACATACACATACATATAGACATATATACATATAGGTCAAGAGGTCCTCTGCACTCAACCCATTATACCTATAGTAATAAATCACTGGGGATAGGGAATATCCATTGATCTGTTCCTATCTTTTGTGTGTTTTAAGCAAGCCTTTGTTTGCTCCCACAATTACCTTTGGTTTTCAGCATTTTAACAGGTCTATTGTGCAGTGGGAAAAGACGTCCAAACCTCCATGTTGTTGCATCACTCTTATGTGCATCCATTTAATTAGTCTTTTTTTGCCTTTAAAATGGTGGCCTTGGAAATCTCCCCCAATACCTCAATAAAAGTTATTGTGGGGAAAGATCAATCTATGAGACTAATGCTTTAGTAAAAAGGCACTTTTCCCAAGAAATGCAACCATTCAGGGGGGTCCATATGAAAAATATGACCAGAGGTAAATAGTTTGACCTCCTATTTGTTCAGTACAAAGCCAAGTTTCCCTAACTATTACAACTTGCCTACATTTCATAACAAGCCTTTTTAATCCTCCTAGTAAGGCCAGTTATGTTTGGGATAGATTCTATATTTACATATTTCAGATTATGCTGACTTGTTTTTAAAGCCACATGACTAACCAACATTTGACTTTCTTAACTCTTCAACTGCCAGCAGAAATGTGCATATTATTTGCACTTAATGCCATACTTTTTTTTTAACATTGTGTGCTCATTTTAGGGGCATTTCCTGGGGGTGGGGGGCTTTTAGTTTACCCAGAAAATACATAGTTGTTTTTAGGACAAAGATGAGCTTTCAAACATAATTTTCTTATATTTAGCCAAAAGAGGATTGATAAACCTGGACTATCAGGCATGGTGTGCAGTCTGAATTTCAGTTCATTCTACAAAATCTTGCAATCGGCAAACAAGTTTAGTTTGGTCCTACCCTAAACTGTTGCCACAATGAAGTAAACACTAAATTGTCAAGATAATTATTGTGCACTGTAATGTTTATTTTTATTTTATTGCCAAAAGACCTCAACTCATTAACCAATACAAGAAAAAGGATTAATTTACTATAGTTAGGGAGAGTATGTTTCCTAATTGCCTAGCTAATCTACCAAAGACTGTTGTTGGGAAGACTATGGGGTAATGTAATAAAAAGCACTAAGTTTGCCCAAGAGCAGTAACCTATAGCAACCAATCAGCAGGTAGCATTCACTGGTCACATGTTTAAATGCAAGCATCTTATTGGTTGCCATGTGTTACTGCCCCATGGCAAATTTAGTGCATTATATTACATATAGGGGTAAATATGTTAAAGTTGAATGGTAGAGAAGCTATATAGTGATATTATCTAGTGTATTGAACTGTGCAAGAAACATTACCACCAAGTACTTTTCTGTGGATGGTAAGCAGACAGATGGTACAATAATGGAAAAGCCCCATCGACAATGTTATAAGTCTTATAATACAGAAAAGCAATATATATATATCTTGTAAATTATATCCTTATAAATGGTGACTAGTGATGTCATCAGTTATAAACAATAATTAATGATGTCATTTCTGTAACATGACTCACTAAAACTTGTGTATTATAATAAATAAAGTACCCCCTTATTGGAAAATATGAGGATATTAGAAGTAACCTCGGAGTTCATTACTTGTATAAAAGCACTCGGCCTTCAGCCTTGTGCTTTTATATGGTTATAGAATTCCTCGGTGACATAATATCCTTATTTTTTATAATAGGGGGTTCATCATCCACTATATAATGATACCAAAAAGCTTTTATGCTGACTTGTGTGAATGCCCAGTTCTTCTAAACTTATGTCTATAGAAGTCATGGACTCCTAGGGGTACATTTATCAAATAGTGAAGTTCCGCCACTAGAGGGAAATTCCGCCGCTCTCCATTTATTTCTATGGGATTTTGAAAGGCCTATTTATCAATGGGTGAAGTGAAAGTTCACCCATTGATAAATATGCCTTTACGCCTCCTTTGCATATAAAAATAAGGGTTCAGATTTCATTCTGGATTCAGCTGAATCTTTCATGAAGGATTTGGGATACAACTGAATCCCTAAATAGTGCATTCAGTGCATCCTTAGTATGGTATACAGTGAGTCAATTATGATCTATCAGATATATGTACATGTTAGTATAAAAATCATTCAATCATTAAATAATTAATTGTCCCTATTGTTCAAATACTTTATAACACGTTTTACCACTTACTTTCCCAACCACTGGCAAGTGTCACTAAAAATCCTACAAAAACAAAATGGGAAAATGAATCAGAATTATACAAACTGACTAGTATTGTAAATTATTTCTTGTTAATATATGTTATTATGTTTTGCATAATTTAAATAAAGGAACAACTGAAAACTACAGTGGATAAAATCTCAAACACCCATCCTATACCTATTCCTCCAGTGCGGGGGGGAATTGGCTTACAAATGTGCCTCACAGAATATTTAAATCATGTTTTAACTGCAGGCAAGAGACCAGTGACATATTGGCAAGGTAAACAGCAACAGACCATAAAGTTTTTACACCTATGTACTCTGCTGTATGATGAAATCAGCAATTCTAAAAATAGTAAAATGGGTTCAGTACCTTATGCTAATGCTAATATACAAGCATTTACTATTTCACATATTCATTGATTACCAGATTATGATAACATGAAAGTTGGTGAACTCTTAGAGCAGCATTGTGCTATAAAAATCACATGGAAGGCCACATCTAGTTGGACAGTCCTGTCTGACTTATGGTTCTAGGGAGATTTGTTAGTTATATTTTTTTAAAACAGTAAAATGTATCATTAAAAAATAATAATAAAAAGGAGTCTGGGCATATTCTGAATATTAAAAATGTGTCAGAATCCCTTAAATGCTTTGTTTCAACTAACTTCACTACCCTCCCGCATATCTAATATGGTATATTCCTCATCACAACATGATTTGATACATTATATAAAATGTATACATAAATACAGATACTATCTGCATAAATCATGGCTTATTTACTAGCTGTATAGTACCAAACAATCATTTAAACACAAATTCTTATTGCTTTCAATGGGTTCTTGCAATTGGACAAATTTGCCCACTGTTATTAACTGAGCCCCAGCTGTATCTCCAACATACTAGATGTCAAGCTCTCTGTTTGGTAAGTTATCAGCTATGATTGCTATAATTTGTTTTTGAATACTGTACTATTTATATGTTATACTATATCAGTCACTTTGTCCTGAACTGAAAAACTTTGACAATTTTGAAGGCCTGAATCATTCTAGAGATGCAGAACCCTTAGATCGATGCATTAAGCTCAGTATATAAAACATGGTATTTCTAGACATTTATTTTTCGGTTTAGTTTTCCTTTAAGCAATGCCTCCATGTTGAACTTAAAGCTAGCTTGCTTGCAAATTATATGCAGGTCTGTAGCTCTGCAAGTTGCAACCACAAATGACTTCAGTTCTTCTTGAAACTTTGCAAGCAGCAGCCACACAATTCCGCTGTAGTTGAAAAACTATGCAGGGGAGTTAAGGTTCATGACATTTAATTTTAATGTCATAGTAGTGTATATATCCAAATTGTCCTTGTTTTGGTGGGACATCCCAACCCAGAACTCCCAAAAACAGAGGCTTACCTACTCAGTGGTCTGTTTGGATCAGGGACATATATGGGTGTAATGTGGTATCGTCGTAGGGTTTGGTCTAAAACAAGGTTGTCCAACTGGCAGTCCGCCACCCACCCTTCTGTGGCCCCCTACCGTCTGTGTTTGCTTACCATTTGTATGATTTAAATATCACTACAGAGATTAATTGGTCCATGGCATTGTTTAGACTAATCCCCTGTATTGTTCACACCTATGATACCCCTGCATTGTTCACACCTGTGACACCTCTATTTTTAACACTCCTAAAGCCCTGTACTGTTCACACCTGAGACCCAGACTGAAACTGCCCACATTGTTCACCTGTTCACACTTTATACAAAATGCTAATGGGGCACCAGCACTGTCACTGTATGTAGTACATCTTAGAGTGGTCCAGTCCTGATAGGGTTCCATGTCTCCTGCTCTATTCTGCCTTTCCTGTGCTCCCTGTGTGCCCTGCTCAGCCTGTGTGAGCCCTGCTGAGCATGTGTGTGCCCTACTCTGTCTGTGTGTGCCCTGCTCTGCCTGTGTGTGCCCTGCTCTGCCTGTGTGTGCCCTGCTCAGCCTGTTAGTGCCATACTCTGCCTCTGTGTGCCCTGCTCTGCCTAAGTGTGCCCTACTCTGCCTGTGTGTTACATACTTAGACTGTGTGTGACATACTCTGCATGTGTGTGTCCTGCTCTACCTGTGTGTGCCCTGCTCTGCCTGTGTGTGCCCCCTGCTCTGCCTGTGGAACATAAGCCTGGTATTTGTTCTGGGTTTTTTTTAGCATTTAAAAATAAATTATTGTTAGGGGCTCCAAAGGTGTTTTATCATGTGCTGGGGTGCTGTGTTATCCACTGGGTAAGAGGAGGCTTACGGATTTAAGAATATGTTTTAATATATCGATTGAAAATGTTGGCACAAAATGGATCACTCTCCACGATGTAGTTAAAAAATGTATTTATTTAGAGCAGCAACATCCCAAATGCCTTACGCGTTTCGTGCCTTTTGGGCACTTAATCACAGGCTAGACAAACAACTAGACACATGGATATTTATATTAACACTAACCAATCAAATGCTGTATCCAAACTGCCAATCAAAGTCTTAAAGGCAGTGACAGAATTAACCCTATGTTAAACTTCTGTATTTCACAATGGAACAGCAAACACAGTTAGCAAACTACACATTGTTCAATGATAGTCTATCTAAAACGATAAGTATATACATGTTACAAAAGTTAAAATTGGATGTTTGTTGCACATAAATAACACAGTTAAATAACAACTAGTAAAGTAATTTAAATATGCTAAGTTTTTTAATTTCTGTGTATTTCAAGTCATGTATAAGGGGCAACTGTACACTCCAGAGTTCAATATATATTTTCTATGTATTTTTTGTTATTTATATATATATATATGTGTGTATATGTTCTTTTATATGTGTATGTTCTTTTATACAAAACAGGAAACATTGTATTCAAGGTTCATACCCTGTGGTTGTCTGGTTTGTAAAAAGAAGATCCACTTAGCCTCCTGTTTAAGTAATTTGTTTAAAGTATCGCCACCTCTGATATGTGTTGTAATCTTTTCTATACCGATAACTGAAAAGAAGGAAAGTGTGCTCTGACAGCAGCTTGCAAAATGTCTTGCTACAGTAGTTAAACTATTAGGGTTTTTTAAATTGCGTAGATGTTCCCTAATTCTCTCTTTTAATGTGCGACTGGTTTGCCCAACATATTGTTGATGGCACTTTTTGCATGTTATAAGGTATACTAAATTTTTTGAACTACAGTTAATGTATTGTCTAATATTATACATTTTGTTGATTTGAGATGATTGAAAAGTAGTGGTTTTGTTTACATAGTTATACGTGACACATCTGCGAGCCCCACATTTGTACATCCCTTTTACACTTAGCCAAGTGCCCCTACCTGAGTCAGTACTTTGTATTAGACTTGGTGATAATGAGTCTCCAATGTTTCTAGATCTTGTCTGTTACGGGGATAGACTTTTAAATAGAGGTTATAATTTTGGTATATTAAAAGCAGCATTTTGTAGGCCCCTACATAAAAAGCGCTGTGAGCTTTTTCATAAATATAGGCCGTGTTCTAACAATACAGTTACACAGTCGTTAAATGCTACCGACCTTTCTCCCACTGAATCCAATAATAGGAAAAAGGGACATAAATTTGAAACACCACTATGTATTTTAACACACAGTGCACAATTTAAACAGATTAAGAAAATTGTCAATAAAAATCTGACCATTTTGCGTACTGATCCAATATTAAATCAAATTTTAGGACCAAGGTGTCACTTTGTTTCTCAAAGCTCTAGAAACATTGGAGACTCATTATCACCAAGTCTAATACAAAGTACTGACTCAGGTAGGGACACTTGGCTAAGTGTAAAAGGGATGTACAAATGTGGGGCTCGCAGATGTGTCACGTGTAACTATGTTAACAAAACCACTACTTTTCAATCATCTCAAACCAACAAAATTTATAATATTAGACAATACATTAACTGTAGTTCAAAAAATGTAGTATACCTTATAACATGCAAAAAGTGCCATCAACAATATGTTGGGCAAACCAGTCGCACATTAAAAGAGAGAATTAGGGAACATCTACGCAATTTAAAAGACCCTAATAGTGTAGTTTGCTAACTGTGTTTGCGGTTCCATTGTGAAATACAGAAGTTTAACATAGGGTTAATTCTGTCACTGCCTTTAAGACTTTGATTGGCAGTTTGGATACAGCAGTTTGGATACAGGATTTGATATCCATGTGTCTAGTTGTTTGTCTAGCCTATGATTAAGTGCCCAAAAGGCACTAAACGCGTAAGGCATTTGGGATGTTGCTGTTCTAAATAAATAAATTTTTTAACGACATCGTGGAGAGTGATCCATTTTGTACCAACCTTTTTCAGTCGATATTTTGTCACAGTGCCTTCCTGAGCTGAAGGCTTATGGTGTGAGCACCTGGATCCCCCAATTTATTGGGTAAGTTAAACCCTCAAAAAATAAAAATTTGGAGCTTGAAGCACTATACAAATTATTTATGCATATGTCTTAATATGACAACTTTTTTCACATATGAGTGATATCCCTGCAGTGAGCACCAACCATTTGGTTTTTTTGGTGTGCTACCACAATTAATTTGGACATTGTCTTGTGGTAACATGGGTGTGGTTTAAAATGGGTGTGGTTTAAAAACAGGGAGTGGTCAACACTGTCTTCCATTATCAGCCCTCCACTATGTAGGCCAGAAAAATTTAGGCCCTAGGTAACACAGAAATTGGACAGCACTGGTCTAAAACATGCTGATTTTCAGTTTTTAAAACAATTTTGGAGTTTTCAAATCTAGTTCCACTAGCTACTGGCCATATTCATATCTCATCTACCATGTCACTTGTCATTATTCTCAACTCCAATCTCAATATTCATCTTTTTCCTCAGTTATGAATATTATCTGCGAAGTATTGCTGCCAACCTTGATCATTGCTTTTTATTACCTACCCTATGTTTAGAGGCACATTTATCAAAGGTCGAATTTTGCATTCATGTCAGCTTTTTAAAACTCCCATAAACTCCCATGAACTCGAAATTCGACACATTTAAATTTTTTATAAATATCTACTTTAAACTTGGGTGAATAGGATCGACCCTGTAAACTCAAATTGGATTTGAATTCTATTCCATTCGAATTTTTAAATCTTGATTCATTTTTCTCTGACTAAAACTTGAATGTCAGGAAGGCTGCAACCAACTCTAAATTGATCCCTGTACATCTCCTATTGACCTAAACAGCAATTTGTCAGGTTTTAGCTGGGAAATTGTCAAATTTGAATTCTTATTGCACAAATATACATAAAAAATATAATCAACTTTTTGTTTTTGGATGCAAGGTTCACTGACAACAATATATTCTTAATTTCAAGAAAGAAAAAATAAATAGGGAAACAAATTCATAATTGCAAAACCATATGAAATAAACTTGAAGACAAACTTGAAAATTGCTTAATATTGCCATTTACTCACCAATGGAGACTGCACAGAACAGAATCATGTTGAAAGAGGGCAATCAGAGCTGCAGGCAGCTGATGTTTTTTTTACTGTTATAAACCAATGAAACAATGGTTGGTTACAGTGGGACAATATACAAAGTGATGTAACTGATAATTATACAGATATTGAACCTGTTATCCAGGATGTCTGGTAACTGAGAATTTCTGGATCACAGAAATTGTGTAATTTGGAGCTTAGTCCATGTCTACCAGAAAATCATGTAAACATTAAATAAACCCAATAGACTAGACTTTATCCCAGTAAGGATTTACTGTATCTTAGTTTGGATCAAATACAGTGTACTATTTTATTATTGCAAAGAAAAAGCAAATCATTTGTAAAACAAAAAAATATTATTTTGATAAAATTGGGTCTATGGGAGAAAGCCTTCCCATAATTCAAAATGAGTTTCTGGATAACAGATCCCATACCTGTGTTAACATCCAGTGGTGTAACTATAGAAGAACCAGCTGGCCCAGGACCATGGGGTCTGCTTCCTCTGTAGCAATAAAATCCCCCCCCCCCACCTTGGGTCCCCTCCAGAGATCTTTCTTCAGGGAGTGCCCAGTGCCATCTTGTTACACCATTGATCCCACCCAAGCTATAGATAAAATAGAAATGTTCTTGAGCAATGACATCAGGTTCTTCCTTTAAAAGGCAAGACATATATGGTGAATTTGAGCTTCAAAGTAAAGATCCATAGAGGATTGTGAGATGCACAATCATTATTAAGACTATAAATCGATATAAGCGCAAAATGAAAAGACATTATTAGTTTCTCCGAAATATATTATGGGATATGAAGGCAGGAATGTAATTTCTTTGCACATAATAATGATATATTTAGGTTAACATGCTGAATGCTGCAGGAGAGATACTGCCTACAGCTTTTTTTTTAGGCTGCATGTTTAGTGCTCTGTGCTACCAGTCAAGAACAACTTAAGTTTTTTATTTTTAACTCACTACTTCCAAAATTCTAAGAATCAGGGCACTACAGTCAGGTATGAAGCTGTATATCAGTATGCCGCCCAGACACTGGCTGCACCATCACCAGCAGGAAGCTGTTTAAAGTGTTTGAGCGTTTCACAGTAAATAAAGAGAAAGGGGCATAGGCATTTCAAATTTACTCTTATGTTCCCTCTATTCTAAAGTTATACGAACAGAAGCAGCTGTACTGTATCAGTAACAGGACTAATAGGTACAGCTCTGGGTGTGTGAACAGAACTGGTATCAGAGCTGCTCTCACAGCCTGAAATTGGAAAGCACTGGTTGTAAACATAATACCGTAAATTAGATTTTATATATTTTATATACACAAATAAAAGGACAATATATCTCCATAAATAAAAGGACAATATATATCCATGCATCTCAGACATAATCATACACACTCACCTTCCTCAAGTGGAGTCTTCTTTTTAGCACATCATTACTTTAATGACTGTATTTTTTTCAGATCTTGCTGTTTGGTTTTACTTCCTCCTTAAATTTGACCAATACAGAGAGTGGGTATAGGTGTCATGTGGCTGTAACTGTAACAGAGTGTGTGTATCTTTATACAAATATCTACAGTTATGTTTAGAATACTAGCAGTGTGTTTAAAAAAGTGAATAAAGCTCAGAATCCTTATAATTTCCATAAGCACAAATGCATTGATAACACTGCACATTCTATCCCAAATCAAAGTAAAGAAAAGAGAGTATTAGGCTGTTCTAAAAAAAAATAGCAGTGTCTGCATTCTTCTTTACAAACTCAAGCATTCCCTGTATAAACTGAAAAAAAGCTTCAAGATTTTGCTTTTCTTTAAATCACTGAACTAATATTTAGTTGTATAACCACTGTCACTTTTGCACATCTATGTAACATGGAGTTGGCCAACTTCTGGCACCTGTTACATTCCATAAGTCTTCTGCATTTTGCATCAGAAACAGAATTTTTGATGCTTGATTAAGGTCCGTGGATTGGACGGGTCACTTCAGAATGTCAATCTTGTTGGTCTGGAAGCAAGATGTTGCTCATTTACTGTTGTGTTTGGTGTCATTGCCTTGTTGAAAAACCCATTTCAAGGGCATTTCTTCTTTCGTAAAAGGCAACATGGCCTCTTCAATATTTTCATATTTTGAAACTGATCCATGATCCCTGGTTATGAGATAAATAGGCCCAACTCCATAGTATGAGACACATCCCCATATCATGATACTTGTGCCACCATGTTTCACTATCTTCACACTGTACTGTTTCTTGAATTCAGTGTTTGGGTGTTGTCTGACAAACTGTCTGTGGCGCCTAGTCCCAAAAAGAACAATCTTGCCTTCACCAGTGTCATTTCTCTCAGCCAGTCTTCTTTGGCCAAGTCTTTGCCATTTTGGCTATTCTTCTATACATTCAAATCCATTTTCGTCCAAGTCTTTCAGGTTTTGTTTGCCATTTTAAAGCATTTTCTGCACTTCTTTATATATACACAGATCCCAAGGTGGCATAACTTAAAAAGTTTTTAATGATGGGAATTTTACAGAGGCATTGCCACCCTTTACAGGCTTTATCTTTAAACAGGGGTTTAGTCTTTTTATAAGGAATAGGGGCATAAAGGGTCTATAGAATGAATTAGAGAACCTGAGATGCTTGTTTTGCTTTGCAGGTTAGGTGTACTATTGTATATGTAGCTACATTTGGAAACCTCACAATTCAAAAGTAATGTAAGTGATGTTTTTTTTGTATTTTTTAGCTAATGAACCTATATTTATAGATTGTTCCAAGGTGAAGAATAATTTAGGTAATTAATGGTGGTAAGTGGAAAAGTTAGAAGAGTTAGAAGAGCACAGGGCTGGATATACATAACAGGCACCCCTAGGCCCCCTGTCTTTGGTTAGTATCTAAAGAACTTAACTTAGTTTCAGTTCTGTTCCTTTTTTTTCTCTGACTACTTTTTATCTGGTATGGTACCAATAATTGTAGGAAACCAGTTTTGATTGTATTATAAGGTGTTTATGATTTTAGCCATAAACGGCTAACTTGAAAATCTGTGGCAATTGGCATGGCTTTGAAGGACAGATAATGGCAAACAAATATACTTGCAATGTATTTATGATGTAGTAAGTAGGCGCTGGAAAGGCCTTTGTGATCTACTTGCTTTACGCCAAAGCCTTTCAAACAGCTGCACAAGACTTTGGATTTTAAACAAAAGCTTTTTGGTGATGTTTGTAGCTGGGTAGAGAACTGGTTAAATAATTCTATATATAGAGGACTTGTTAATGGTACATTCTCCAACTGAACTGAGGTTCTTTTGGGTTTAACACGAGTTTCTGTCCACCTTTATTTAATATGTTCATTAATAACTTAGAAGAGGTAATTAAAAGCAATGCATCTGACTTTGCAGATTTTAAAAAGCAATGCAGTCCAACTAAATCCATCCAAGATGTCTTATTCTTGTAGGGGGATCTGGACAAACTGTTAGCCTGTGGATTTAAAATCATACAAGTAACAATTTTAATATACAGTAAACTTGCTTAAAGGGCAAGGAAAGTGTAAAATAGAATAGGGCTAGAAATGCTGTATTTTGTATTCTAAACATAAACATGAACTTACTGCACCACAAGCCTAATCAAACAAATGATTTATGCTTTCAAAGTTGGCCACAGGGGGCTGTCATCTTGTAACTTTGTTAGACATCTCTGCAATATCAAGACTCGCACATGCTCAGTGTGGTCAGGGCTTCTTAGGGGTCGTCATAAATTATCAAAAAACAAAGCTGATTTAGTTTTGCATGGCTGGTAAGTAAGGCAGGGGCTCCCCCTGCTGTTCATAAGTATGGTTGTTTCCCTGCCAGAAGTTAGGGACTGTCTGAAAATTCCTATCCACAGCAGTAAATGAAGGGAGAATTTCACAGCATACAGTCAGGTTTCTTATAAAAACAGTACACATTTTTTAATTAAAGTATATTGGAGATAGATTTCTTTTTCATTAAAGAAAGTAAAAATGGGATTTTATTTCTTTGCCTTTCCTTGCCCTTTAAGGTATTTTAGGAATCAGGGAAGAATATTACCCAGCTTTGTCTGGATGAGCTAATAATTCTGGTGTAAAAAAAATGGATCTAGGTCAGCATGTGTCATTCCCACAAATACCATGTAGCTACAGTATGTAAATGTATTTATGCAGTATCCATGAGTAATTCCATGTGTGATAGCTTTATTGTCAGAGACATGAGGCTGTGAAGGCTCACTCATTTCTTATATTTTGCCCAACAGCTCTCTACTCTGGTATTCCAGCAGTTATCTGGGATATGTATAGGAGAGGGACTGAAAATGAACGTAAGTAATGAAAAGTAGCAATAACATTGGGGATTTCTTTGTATTCACAGCTATGAGAAACATTATAACTGGCCCTTAGCCACAAATGGCACCTTAAAACATCCCAAGCACATTTGCGGGCAAACATTGGGATTCAAGGGCTATGCTTCTAGAATCAATAGGAAATGACTTCACACTCCTGGTATACTGTATGGCAGATGAGGAACAATGTGGCTCCTACGGTCTTTGTCTCGATCATGGCTGTTGTCCCAACTCTGCCAGGAGGGAAGGGGCTTTCCCATCAGGAAAACATAGAAGGCTCTATCACTTCAGCCTTAAACAATGGTCTCAAGCAATCATCAGAATTAAGGTAATACTTGCTAAAATAAATCTGCAAACTTATATTTTACAGATGCATAGTCGGGTAATAATAAAAACATTAGGCAACTGGTATCCATAAGGGAATTACATGCATAAATGAACATATAGCTACTTGTAATGCAGACAAGAGGAGGAGGATAAGTTAACAATTTTCTAAAAAAAAATAGCTGTGACGCAATTTTCTGTGTTAAATGAGACAAGTGTGAAGTCTGAGTTAAGTTATTCTGTGTCAAACACACAATCCAAAGTGGCTTCATCTGTAATTTATAATACATGAAATATGCATTTATAATATAATTATTAAACTGACTGTGTTTTTTCAATGTGGCCAGAAAAAAGATATAGCTCAGAGAAGTTAGTAATAGTGAAACAACAAGATCTCAACCACAAAGGTGAAGGCCAGTCCAACTTACAGTCATAGCAATAAATATTTAAAAAGTTTATCAATCCTGCAATGGATTCGTAATTAGTAGTCTTACACTTAAAGGAAAACTATACCCCAAAATGAATACTTGAGCAACAGATGGTTTATATCAAATCAAGTGAAATATTAAAGAATCTTACTGAACTGGAATATATATTTAAGTAAATATTGCCCTTTTACATCTCTTGCCTTGAACCACCATTTTGTGATGGTCTGCGTGCTGCCTCAGAGATCACCTGACCAGAAATATTTCAACTCTAACTGTAACAGGAAGAAGTGTGGAAGCAAAAGACACAGCTCTGTCTATTAATTGGCTCATGTGACCTAACTTTATAGTTTGTTTGGTATGTTTGTGTGCACCGTTGAATCAAATGATCCCAGGAGGCTGTCCTTATTTTTTTTTTAAATGCCAATTTTCTATTTATGATTACCCAATGGCACATGCTACTAAAAAAAGTATATTATTATAAAAATGGTTTATTTACATGAAGCAGGGTTTTACTTATAATTTGCTTTATGCAATATCTTTTTATGGAGACCGACATTGCTTGGGGGGTGTAGTTTTCCTTTACAGGGGGAGGGAACATGCCCCTTATTTATATGTTGTGGGAAGTGAGGAAATATAATACTACATGGGTCTGGCCTCCCTAACTCTCTGACATATGCTGTGCAAGGTGATAGCATTCACCCAAGTGTCATTTAACACCACCATTGCTTAGTGGGGCAAGTGTAATATAAATGAAATAAGTAAGATTACAGTGCAATTTCTCTGTTAGTATCCAAGGATGGGTCCCCTAAGTTTCCCTAAATAAATACTGTATAAATCCCTTTTTAAAATATCAATTCAGTCTCTCTCTTCACATTTTATTCTCAGCTGGATATACCACTTATCTGATTGCAGATCCAGTGTCCATGTCATGCCAGATTCTTTCTAATATTACAGTAAAACAAAAATCATCAGTGTGAACCGGGGAAGTGCTGGCCTGTACTCCCGTTTGTACCGGATATTAGACTCCAGAGGACAACAAATATCTTCAATAAGTTCTCCAGTAATGGGTAAGTAGCATACGTTGAGACATTTTCAATTAAATAAGAAATAGAGATGTATAGACACCATTGCATTAACAGTTTATATGCACTCCACAAAACCTACACAAATATAATACTATAATATTGTATAACCTACATGAATTGCTCCTCCATCATCAGGATCATGTTTCGATAGCACTGTTGTCTATTTCCTTTTTTTTTTCCTTTTATTTTATTTTGTTATAATATACCTCTAGTGGTATCTGCTATCGAGAATGCTCTGGACCTGGGGTATTCCGGATAACGGATCTTTCCTTAATTTGGATCTTCATATCTCAAATCTACTTGAAATTCATGTAAACATTAAATGAACCCATTAGGTTGGTTTTACTTCCAATAAGGATTAATTATACCTTAATTTGGATCAAGTACAAGGTAATGTTTTATTAGTACAGACAAAAAGGAAATCATTTTTAAAATGTTGGATTATTTCAATAAAATTGGGTCTACTCATACAATACCTATTTTCCCAACCTCTCCAATGATTCAGCCTGGTGTTTGCAAAGAGGATGGCACTATGGGAGATGGCCATATTTGGTCTATGGGAGATGGCCATCCTGTAACTCAGAGCTTTCTGGATAATGGGTTTCCGGATAATGGATCCCATACCTGTATAATCAACTAAAACATTTAAAAAAAAAACAAAAGCCAATAGGTTTCTGGGGCAATGTGCAAAGTATTGAAATTATTAAAAATAATCAGGTACCCTATGTTCTCTGATCCTGTTCAATGTCTACGAATTGAATGACTTGTTTCTATTCCCTTTGTGGTTTAATGTTCCCTTTAAAACCAGTCACAAGAGTACAAGGATCACACTTCCCCATGCAAGCACTAAGGTAAGGGGCAAACGTGTGAATTAGAGGCAGCTCATCACAGAAAAACTTGCCCCCTTTCTATTCATTCCCATGGTATTTTTAGAAATGTTTTTTTCAATGAATGAAAGGTGAAAATACGTTTCTAAAAATTCCCGAGCCGTTTTTTTGTGGCAATCTCTAATTTCACACAGATGAATTTGCCCCTAAAAGGGAGTGCACTGTAATTTTTTTTCACCAAAATTACATTATTTATGTTACAGTACAAGTCTGAATGAAATCCCAGGCAAATGCAGTGTAGTGAGCAAAATGAAAAAACAACAGGGTGAAGAGGCCTCTGTTCAGCAGTTCTGTGTTATTGAGGGGAGGCACGTTAGCATTCAGCCCTCTTAATTCAGACATGCAGGTTAGGAAGTGCAAGCTACACCAACCTACTAACATTGAGCAGAATTTAGCTCCAATCTGCCCGTATCAAGACAACCCCCACATCACTAGTGTTTTGTATGTGTGTTTATGCACCCCTTAGAGCACTTTTGTCTGAGGTCTTTTTGAATAAGCCGTGTAGTTTTGTGTCCTGTACTAAAAGTTGCATTATTTGTTTCAGATCCCCTTCATCCACCTAGTAGTCACATTTCATACATCCCAAATTCGACCATTAGGTGGATCAAGGGGATATGTACAACTCCCATTCACTATGAAAATACCACTTTCAATTTTCTTAATGACAGAGAAGCAGTATTTAGCAACAACACAAGCAGAGCCAAGATGAAAATGGTGATCACCATGTCTTTATCAAATGCTACCTCGGTTTTCAAGTTTTCCTGTCAGTATACAGCATACGTCAAAGGACACCCAGGAGTCACCCTGCAGAGATCACAATTATAAGTGTAAATCATTCATTGTGTTATTTTCTCTTATTCTTTTTTTATTGTATTCCCTGCATGGCATATTAAATAACAAATATCACATAAACTGTAAGGAGACGTGAATAAGTCTATTATTAAGAATGAAAAGATATTATGCATGTATTTATGTAGCTTTAATTTGACAGTGCCATAAATGTACAGAGCTAAGTAGTTTATCCAAATTGAAAAAGAAGTTGCAGTACATTGTTACAGGCAAAAGTGTATGAGATACCCTGGCACACCAGCACAATAGTTTTAGGAGCATAGTAAGACAAGCCACCAGCAAGGCCCCAAAAGCAAACAACAGAAATCAAATTTTCTTTCCAGGCTGGAGAAAGGGGGTTTACCCATTTATAGGGACAGATGTACAGTCAAATACAGGGGAGGGGTTACAGAGGGAAGCTGGAGTATGGTTTTATTCTGAATGTCTTAAAGTGGACCTGTCACCCAGGCACAAAAAGCTGTATAATAAAAGCCCTTTTCAAATTAAACATGAAATGCAATTTCAATTTTTTATTAAAGCATTCATGACTGTTGTAAGCTCATTTAAAAATATAGGCTGTCAATCAAATATAGTCTGCCCCTCCTCTATGCCTTAGGCATAGTTACTTTCACTTTCCATTCAGCACTTCCTAGATGTAACTGCTCTCTCCACGTTCCCCCTCTCTCTTTAACATTTAATTGTGTAACCAGTGCATGGGGATGGAGATCGGGTCCCCCATTCTGGTGCACAAACAAGATTTTGATATGATACAAGGCTTGCCTTAATAACAGTGGCCACCACATGGCTCCTGCCTGCTTGTTATAATTATGAATTACCAGACTGAAGGAAACAAGATTCCAATCATTTATATAGTGTAATTAAAGTTAATTTTGCTTGACTAATGTGATAAAATAGGATTTAAATTTTTTTTTTTTTGCTAATGATGATACAATTTGCTTTCCTTGTTTTATTCCTGAGTTTATTGTGCCTTAGAACCTAAGATTCAGTATAGCTTGAATGTGTGCAGAGTGCAACTGAGCAGAGGGCTGTCTGCCTAAGAGATCACTCAGATGACAAAAGTGTTTTTATTCTTAGTGCAGGTCAGTGATGCTAGAGGAGATACTATATTCATATCCATAATAATCTTACAATATGCAGGCGCTTCTAATATGTTTATATAAAACTTACTGTGGACTGGAGATGATACCTTTTGGAACAAATCATTAGTAAACTTTATAACAAAGTGCTAATTTCCACTGTAGATATTGCACCTTTAAGAATACTTTAATACTATTGCATTCCTTTTCAGCGGGATCACTACTCTGGCTCCTAGGTATTACAGTTGCTGCTGGGGTTATTATGCTGATTACAGGTATAGGATTCGTTATCTGGAAACCCATTATCCCAAAAACTCTGAATTACGGAAAGGTCATCTCCCATAGACTCCATTTTATCCAAATAATACAAATTATTTTCTCTGTAATAACAAAACAAGCAAACATTCTGGATCACAGGTCCCCTACCTGTATAATATTTCTCTTATTCTACTGGATTTGTTTGTGTAAGACCTGCTGGGAGATCTTCCCCTTCCTCCCAGCGCGTCTCAAGGCCTCTTTCTGTGCGCGCCTCTTCCGCATAGGGGAATCTGACCCTGGCGTGTTACACCAGGCACCTTGGCGCCGGCATCGTTAAGCTGGATGTCATGAAGTTTCCATTCTGTGCTGGTTTCAAATCTTTTATTGCCTGTTCCACCATTTTGCAAGCACCCAAGCTTGGCTCAGTTAGTGTAAGGACCAAAGGTTGAGGAGAGGTTGCGGACCAAGGAGGAAACAGCAGTCCAAGCACCAGTCCAAAGTACACAGTACAGGCAAGGTACAGGAGCAAGACGTGGTCGGGGTCCAGGCAGTGGGTCGGTTCAGGCAGCGTAGAGTCGTAGTCCAGAAACAAAGCAAGGTCATACACGAGTAGAGTCTGTAGAGAAAACAGGATAAGCGCACCCAGGAACAGCGAAAGTGAACCTATAATCGGGCAGTAAACCAGAGTCCAGTGCTGCCTTAAATAGGCCTCAATTGGCGCGAAACGGACGCGACGCGCGCCGGCGAAGACATGCCCGTGCCCAGCCCGGCACTGATGGAAATTAGCAGGAACCCTTACAGTTAGATCTCAGAATCAGGGAAACGCTCCAGCCTAGGTGTGAAGAGGGAGTCTCCCCATGGCAAGATTTCCGCACTCCCAGTCAATTTCCACTCTTGTATGTTCCTATCTGCTTCCCTCACTACCTTGTCTGGCACGTTTTCCTCTCAAGCTTTAGCAGACTCCGGAGCAGCAGGAAATTTCATTGATCAAGCCTTTGCCAGGTCTTGTGTCCTGTGCCTCTCAGAACTTCTCTTTTGGTCAGCTCTGTGGATAGCAGACCGATCTCCCCAGGAGTCCCTTCCTCTGCTACTGCACCAATTCTAACTCGCACTGGCTGACTTCATGGAGAGAAGATCTCATTCCTAATAATTCAATGCCCTGAGACCCCCCTAATTCTGGGTTTTCCCTGGCTCCAGCTTCATAACTTCATAATCCCGCTACTGTTTGGTCCACTGGGGAACTCTCAGCCTGGAGTCCGTACTGTCGTTCTAATTGTATTCATTCTTCTATCATTCCTGTTTTGTTAATGTCTTCGAGAAGAGGAACTCTGAGATTCTGCCTCCTTATCGTCCCTACAACTGTGTAGTTGATCTTATTCGCAGCTCTGTCCCTCCTAGAGGAAGAACCTATCCTGTTTCTGTGCCTGAGACCCATGCCATGAAAGAATACATTATAGAGAATCTCTCTCTTCATAAGGAAATCAACGTCTCCAGCCGGAGCTGGGTTCTGGGTTCTTTTTTGTCCAGAAAAAGGATGCTCTTTGAGACCATGCATCAATTATCGAGCCTTAAACAATATAACCATAAAGAATCGTTATCCTCTACCATTAATTCCTGAATTGTTTGATAGACTGAGGGGAGACAATATTTTTACTAAGTTAGATTTGAGAGGTGCTTACAACCTTATTTGTATTTGTTAGGGGGACAAATGGACCCCTCAAACTCAGGAGGCCTTTTCTACTCTTAAACGCTCATTTAGGTCTGCACCAATACTTGTCCATCAAGATCCTACACAACGTTTTATTCTGGAAGTTGCTTCCGAGGTGGGGGATGGCGCTGTTCTGTCCCAACAGGCAGAATTCCAAGGGTCCCTCCACCCATGTGCTTATTTTTCACATAAACTCTCTCCAACTGAAAAGAATTATGATGTGTGCAACTGAGAACTGTTTGCTGTTAAACTTGCCCTTGAAGAGTGGCATCATTTGTTAGAGGGGGCTATTGAATGATTACCATCCTTCCTGATCATAAGTATCTTCAGTACATTTCCTCTGCAAAGAGACTAAATCCTTGTCAGGCCCGATGGTCTCTCTTTTTTCCAGACATAATTTCTACATTTCATATCACCCCGGTTCAAAAAATTTGAAAGCAGATGCCGTGTAAAGATGACTTGTGAGGAGGAGAGTAATCCCGCCCCACCCAGCCCTATTTTTTCTGCTGATTTAATTGTGGCTCCTACATCTCTCTTGTTGCCTGATCTTTCCAGTCCTGAACTTTCTCCTGGATGTCCTCATGGGAAGATGTACCACATCAAAGGGTTGTTCAAGTTGTCAAGTGGGCTCATTCTTTTAAGATTTCTGGTCATCCTGGTGTCAAAAAGATTCATGACTTTGTATCTAGGTATTGTTGGTGGCCTTCTCTTGCTAAATATATCAAGCTCTTTATATCTGCCTACGCAGTTTGTGCACAACAGAAGAGGTCTTGTGGCCTTCTCCAACTGCTACCCATATCAACCCAACCTTGCATAGACATTGCTATGGACTTTATTGTAGATCTGCCCAAATCTCTGGAGATTACTACTATACTGGTGGTGGTTTTGGATCTATTCTCCAAGATGGCTCATATTGTTCCCATGAAAAAGCTACCTTCTGCTGCTGCTTTTCATTAAAAAGATTTTTTGTCTCCATGGGGTTCCTCAGTCTATTGTCTCAGACCGTGGGGTGCAGTTTGTATCCATATTTTGGCATGTTTTCTTGAAACATCTTGGCATCAAGCTTAACTATTCTTCGTCTTATCATGCTCAAAGCAATGGGCAGACCGAAAGGACCAATCAGTGCTTGGAGCAGTTCCTTCAATGTTGTATTTCACAAAACCAGGATAATTCGGTGGAGCTTCTTCCCTGGGCTGAGTTTGTTCATAATAATTTGCTGATGCACTGGTTCATGACTTCAAGTCCATCTGGTCCCAGACTCATCAATCCCTCCTTAAGGCTTCTTCCTGTCAGAAAGCTGCTGCTGACAAACGTTGTCGTTCTGGCCCTTCCAATCAACGGAGGCTTGGTCTGTTTGTCCACTCAACATATTAAACTCCACTTACATCAGCCCCTTTAAAGTTATAGAAATCATTAACCCTGTCAGATTGGATCTTCCTTCTAGTATGAACATTTCAAATTCCTTCCACATTTTTCTGGTCAAGCCTTTTGTGAAGAATGTTTTCTCTGATGTTCAACTCCTGCTCCCATTGTTTTTGATGACCATCAAGAATTCGAAGTGCAATAAATTTTGCACTCTAGGAGGTCGAGAGGCAATATCCAATACCATGTGCACTGGAGGGGGTTTGGGCCTGAAGAGAGGTTGTGGGTAAAAGCCTCTGATACCCATGCTCCTCATTTGGTCAGAGCTTTTCATAAAAAGTTCCCTCACAAGTTATGTGAGTCCCCAGAGGGCACTTCTGAAGGGGTGGGTACTGTAAGACACACCAGGAGATCTTACATCCCGGCGTGCCTTGAGGCCTGTTTAAGTGCGCACTTCCTCATAGGGGAACCTGATGCTGGTGTTATGCCAGGCGCCTTGGCATTGGTATTGTGACGCTGGGCATCATGACGTCTCCATTCTGCACTGGAAACTTTTGGCACCACTGTGCCTTTAAAAGCCTGTTCCACCATTTTGCAAGCACCCAAGCTAGGCTCAGTTTTCTGTTCCAGCTCAAACATTTTCTTCTATTCTGATTATCTGGTTTATGGCTGACTCTCGTTTATAATTACTGCCACTACCCCTTGATTCTTCGCCTGTTTGACTACACCTTTGCTAAATCCTTGCCTGTACCTAGCCATTACCGGAAAACTATACCCCCGATGTAGGTCTCTATAAAAAGATATTGCATAAAACAACTAATATGTAAAACCATGCTTCCAGTAAATAAACCATTTTCATAATAATATATATTAATACTAATTAATAGCATGTGCCATTGGGTAATCATAAATAGAAAATGGCCATTTTAAAAAATAAGGACAGCCTCCTGGGATCGTATGATTCAACGGAGCACACAAACATACCAAACAAACTATAAAGTTAAGTCAAATGAGTCAATAACAGACAGAGCTACAGTATGTCTTTCTCTTCCATACTTCTTCCTGTTACAGTTAGAGTTGAAATATTTCTTGTCAGGTGATCTCTGAGGCAGCACACAGACCATCATGAAATGGTGGTTCAAGGCAAGAGACATAAAAGGGCAATATTCACTTAAATATATATACCAGTTTGGTAAGATTCTTTAATATTCCATTTAATATGCTATATATGTTGCTCAAGTATTCATTTTGGGGGTATCGTTTTCCTTTAAATAGACAATAAAAGACAATATAGGTTAAAACAATTTACAATACCTTTCTACACCCCACCCTTAGTTCCACATGCTCCATTATATGTGAAACTCACATATATATCACAGCAGCTGATCACATTTGCTGTATAATGTGAGTGACCAATTTAAATCACATTTAAAATGATTTATATTATATATAAATATATAATATTTATCTAAATATATTTTAATCTATCTTGTCTATTTAATTTATATGGTGATGTTTAAATTAAGTATGCCTTTTATTAAATTTACCTGTGGTGTGACTTCAATAAATGGAAGCAGTACTTGAAGCATTTGGTTGTATATACTCAAATTTGTCAGTATTTCTTCCACATACTTGTTTAGCCTGCTACATGGTTTGAATCTGTATGTAGTGTTGAAATGCCAAAGTCTGAGTTAAAGGAACAGTAACACCAAAACATTAAAGTGTTTTAAAGTAAAGAAAATATCATGTAGTGTTGCCCTGCGCTGTTAAAACTGATCTGTTTGCTTCAGAAACACTACTATAGTTCATATAAACAAGCTGCTGAGTAGCAATGGTGGAAATTGAAAAACTGCTATATGACACAGGATAAATAATGGATAACGAATAACATTATGTTATACAGAGCTTATCTGCTATCTGCTGTGTAACTTGAGCCTTTTCTCCTTTGACTAGCTGTCCCCATTGCTACATAGCAGCTTATTTATATAAACAATAGTAGTGCTTCTGAAGCAAACACTGCAGTTTTACCAGTTCAGGACAACACTGCATTATATTTTTATTACTTTAAAACAATTAAATTTTTTGATGTTACTGGTCCTTTAACAACTTTCCATAATTATGTGCGCTCTACGTCTACCATTGCTAAGAAGATTAAAGAGAAATTAGCTCAGTACTAACTTTGGTACCCTTTCCCGTGAGGATGCTTTCCAATGAGGTATAATGTACATATATGATGTATTTTATGTAGCTTAAAATCATTTTAAAATGTTGTTCTCTTATTTACATCTCTACAGATGATGAACATAAATAACAATCATCTGAAGTAAGTGAAAGGGGTTATATACTATACTGACCGCAAATACTTTTTCCTGAAACATCTGATTTCAAATCAGTAGCATACATATCCTATTTTACACCTATATGCCTTCTGCTAAGCTGCCATTTTATACTACTCTATTAGTTAGGGAGGTAAATGTAAATAACTGGTATTTATATAACTTGCTTCATTTTTCATATACAGTAATATCTGCCTTCAGCTCTCTTTCTTCTGTAGGCACAGGTGGTCATTTCTAAAGTTTGCACAGCACATATTTATTCGCAAATGGCTGTTTTGCCCATGCTTTTTCCTGAACGCTAAAATATTGCACTGCTGTGCCCGTCTTTCCGTTTTTTGCGAATTTGCATTATAAATACACTTTCGCAAATGGCTCTTATGTGAGATGTGTAAGTACAGGCAATGTGTGAGGTTGTTGTGCGCAAAAAATTGAGTTGACAGCATTTTGCAAAACCGTTTTGCAAATATTATCTCAGCCACCAAAGTTGTGGCATAATTCAAACGCGGAGTGTTCGCATAAATATTCGCAATTTGCCATATTTAAAAAGCTTCTATAGCCATTGGCATTGTGAAAAACAAAGAAATACAAAGGACTGATTCCTATTTTCCAGTCTTGAGAAGATGAATTGTGGGAATAAATTGCAAAGAGCTGACATTGACTGAATTTTTAATTTTAGCAATAGACAACTAGTGGTACAAAAGACCACGGAATGGAAGTGGCAACATCTATTGCACAATTTACAAGGAGCTGCACACTGCAGTTGAGGAGCTTACTTCATTTATTGTTTCACCAATGTATCAACGAGGTTTCCTTCTCAAGCCTCTTTTTCGATTCTTACATCATATTAAGGACTAATTGGATAGTGAAGGACTAATTGGATAGTGAAGGACTTTGGAATAGTGATGTGGGACCTTATAGGTGTGTGTGCACTTCATTCTGTATCCTGACAAAGGGAGGGTGGTACCCCCTGAAACATTGATATGTTTATAATATATATTTATATTATAATATAATAATATTTATAATATAAATGTATATAAATGAGTGCATGTGGCTCTGCATTTGTTCATCTTCACATAATGAAATTCTTTATTGTGTACTGATCTATTCTCCTGGTTATTCTAAGAACCTTAACATGTGTACATGGGGATATCCAGTACATACAGTTGGTATTTATAGATGTATAAATGGGTATATATAGATGAGATGCATAAACCTGTAAAAGCAAACCCAAGAAAGTAAACCATACCTCCCTAAGCTCTTACTGGGCACAACAGTTTTCCTTTCCATGGAGTTGTTCTCAACTTACCAATAGAGGACAGTAAATCCTATAAAGAAAATCCTATAATGTAATAATGAATTGTTGCATTAGACTGATTAATAATTCTTTGGTATTTAGACAGCCTCCTATATAGGGTTGCCACCTTTTCTTGAAAAAAATACCGGCCTTCATATATATTTAGCTTTTTGTCCTATTAATAACATTGAGATCAACCATCAAAAATACCAGCCAGGCCGGTAAAATACCGGCCAGGTGGCAACCCTACCCCTATATGATGGACTTTACAGTAACACCAAACATACTCTCACTCTTTCTATTTATCATATTCTATTTACCAGTCTATTTACCCTTTTTCTATTCAAGAACATACATTATTTAATTGGTTTAAATATGACAGTTGTAAAGCTATACATTTCCATACATGGACAGATTTGGTTGTACAGTTTAGACCATTTAACCATACTGACTGACTGGAGGGTTTGGTTTCCACCTATCATTCTGTGATCCAATAAACCAAAATTGTAGTCTGCCAGTGCACCTTGCTTGCAGGTACCTGGTGCATCATCATCCTTTTGTATCATCATTCCAACAGTGTCCATTTGCTTGGACAGAAGGCTGATCAGACAACTTAAAGGGTTAGCTAGTGTATGGTTTTAGTTAGGCTTTCAAATTCACTGCTCTTTATCATCTATTCCTAATCCCCCCTTTCCCATAAAATACTCAAATCGTTATCTAAACATATTATTACTGGTTACTTCCTCTACATGATGCCTTCTTTAAACTCTTCTAAGTCTTCTATCTGAAGTCTCCTGCAAAACCTCTACATCATCATTATCAACATCATCATCAATTAAATGGATCCCATTTCACAAGACAAAAAATGCACTTCTGAGATTCTACTGCCTGGTTTGCATAACACGTGGAATCTCTAACATCTGTTTTCTGAAATCATATTTAAGGGGATTTCTTCTACTTGTTTTGTCTACTAGCTGGCAAATTACCTTATGCAAAAACGACTAAAAATCACAATGAGCCAGCTATCCTTCCTGTTACCTTTCTAATATTGAATGTCACTATTTCCTTTGATGCTCATTGATAAAAGGACATTTTAATGATTTTCATCTTCTTGGACAGGAACTTATAATACCATATAAATATATACACAATAAATGCAGTGTTTTGTTTTTTAAAACTTTAATACAGGATTACTTAATTTTAGCTGTTTTTATCTTTATATAACTTAATTGCAATAAATAAATATGGTGTATTTATTTCCCCTATAGTGATAGTAAGTTTTTTTTCTGCAAAGAAATAGTATTTCCATCAGAATGTGGACTTTAAAACAACCTGGCAATAATTATAGAACACAAATTCAAGTACAAATGAAAACTTCATTATAATATTCTTCATGCAGCAATTAAATGTCACAAGGGCACTGTGCATTGCACATCAATCTATATGGGGAATAATTTAAACATTTTGACATCCCTTTCCCCCTCTCTCTCTTGAGAAAAAGCTTCCAGTGCTACCCAAGAGGTTAGAAGACAATGCATCTGAAATGTTCCTCACTACAAATATATTTTTGCAGCCACTAGTAACACTTTGACATTTGCAGGCTCAAATAATGTGTATGAATGTACTCAGGCTGCGTAGATTTTCACATATATACTGTAATATTCAGTTCCACATTTTTCCAAATAGTTGATTTATTTGGTGAACTACAATTTTTAAGTAACATAAGTGGCTAAAGATGCCCTCCAATAACCTCACTAAGTTTATTCTTCTTGGGCTTCCATGCAGTCCCTGGATACAAACGTGCATCTATGCAGTGTTTCTATGTGTTTACATTCTTTCACTCTTTGGTAACATAATTATTATAGCCACAACCTGCACATATCACCAGCTTCAAACACCAATGTATTGTCTACTCAAAAGTTTGGCCTTCTTGGACATACTATTTATTTCTTCCACTGTCCCCAAACTGTTAAGTATTCTGGTGGGTGGAAATCAAGTTATATCTCTTTCTGGCTGCCTTTTACAGTTCTATGTGTACATTTCTCTGGGTGGCACAGAGTTCTTCCTGCTGGCTGCAATGTCTCTTGATCGCTACCTTGCCATCTGCCAACCTTTAAGGTACAGCACCATCATGACCAGAGACCACTGCTGGAGGCTTGCTATTGGCTCATGGGTGTTTGGGTTCTTACAAGGCATCCCATTTGTGTTTCTCATATCTCAATTACAATTTTGCACCAGCACTTTAGTCATTAACCACTTTTTCTGTGATGCTTCTGCTCTGCTTCATTTGTCTTGCTCAGAAACACAAGTAGCTAGGAATATGATTTTTGGTTTTTCATCCTTTACTATTCTGAGCTCATTCATTGCCACTGTATCCTCTTACTTTTTTATACTATTATCTATCTATGGTATGTCATCAGCAAGTGGCAGAAAAAAAACATTCTCAACTTGCTCCTCCCACTTTGTGGTGGTTTCTATTAGTTATGGCAGCTGCATTTTCCTCTATGTCAGATTTGGTGAGTCTGGGCCTTCCAGCACAGAGAAGGCTGTGTCTGTCTTTAATAGTATTTTCATTCCATTTCTTAATCCATATATTTATACTCTGAGAAACCATATGATAAAGAATATTCTTAAGGGGTTATGGAGGACGAATATATGGTTCTGTGCCAAAGACTAGTAGCCCCATCACAAAACATTATGAAAATAAATACTTTGGTAAATAATGTGAATATTTAAACTACAAATTAATCATTAAAAAAAGACCAGTTTGCACCAATCTTCAGCTTGATTTAGTCCATAATGTCTGCATTGCTTTATTTGCTGTTTGTACTATAACAATACTATATGGACATCAAATGGTATTTCTACTCTTTAGGCTATGAAGAAAATAATGCATTTGATGCTTCAGGGGATTATTTGAAATAGCAATGCATCTTTTCTTGAATCAACTTGCATTATACAGTTAATCCCAATTAATCATAGGTGATAAATATGTATGCTTACTAACATCTGAATTTAGGTATTGAAAAGCTGTTTTGCTTATGGTTCTATGAGTCTCTCAGAAATAATTTACACACCACAAAATTATGCAAAGCAGAATTTATTGCATATAGAGCAAGTAGGAGAAAAATATATACATAACCGTTTGAGCAAATGAAGCAAGCACCTTCTTCTGCAACCAAGACTGGGAGATCCTGATTCTGTCCACAGAGAAGCCATGGGCAGTAATAAGTATACTCCACAGGAGGGATCTCAGCCAACAATATGAAGACCCATAGTTTTATGTGCTGTAATAAACAATGAGCTCATAACATTATCAAGACCACTTGGTCAAAAACAGATTTCACTTCCCATGTGCTCATCACGATCTGGTCAGGCTGCCAACAAGCACAGAACTTATCTTATCAGTTAAAATTATTCGAGTACATATTCTGCCCCTAGCTATAATAAAGGAAGTTCCTGTGGGAATTTCCAGAAATCATAAACATGTTAGCTTATTGATTAATTGAGTTCAATAGTTATTTCCTTACAAAGCTTTGTCATACAAGATTTTTGGGTTCAACAGGTCATTTCTACAAAGATGTTAGGTTGCTAAGTTATCCTATGTAAGATATTCAGTTCAACGGTCCAGCTGTCTTGTACAAGATATTTCTCCCAAACTATTATCCTGAGCCACCATTGATAACATTTCTCTCATTACAAAGGCTTAAAGGAGAATTCAACCTGTTAGGAAAAAAACCCGTACCCCACACCCCCATGTAGACCCCACTCCCTCCTCCCCCCCCCCAGCCTAATTGCCACCCTCAGCCAGGCACTTGGATTAGGCCAAAACTGAATCCTTCTGAACCAAAATCCTGGATTCAGTGCATCCCTACTACAAATTAGTAGTAGTAGTTTTTTTGTTTAAACTTTTTTATTGCTTTTCATTTCAATAAAATACATTAACATAGTTAAACCTTAGGTTACACATTTGTTTTGACATATTGGGTAGTATCGTTACTTTTTGGAAATGTTGTTCAACATCCGTCATTTTAAACACTGTGTCATTAAGCATCAGTTTAACATATTAACTTAAAAGTAAATAGATGAGGATAGGAAAGAAATAGTAGAGTGAGAGGGGGGATAGATTAGGTGAGAGGAGTTTAGGGAGAGGGGGAGGGGGCTTCTTTCCCATATATTTATTACAGTTGAGAGGTGGCATTTTTTGCCTTAGGCGCTCTTGTGTGTAGATACTGAGGAGAGTGGGAGTGAGGAGGAGGCGGGTTTTTCTTTTGTATTTTGTTCTCGAAATACTAACAGAGTTCGTTTCTGAGAGAGGTTTCTGCCCACCATTTGGTGTATCTGAAAGGAGCTAGTAGTTTTTGTTGTTTTTGTCCTACTAGCGTATCTAAATATTTCCTCCAGATCTCAAAGAATTGCGAGCCTTTAGATTCTTTGTCTTGAAGTGCTAAGATCCATGTATGTACTGTTTTTAATATTGCAGATTAAAGAAAAGCATTTGCTTTTATTATATTAAACTCTTCATCCATTTGAATTACATGATTACATTACATTACATTAGTGATGGGCGAATTTATTCGCCAGGGGCAAATTCGCTAGCGAATAAATTTGCGAAACGCCAGCAAAAAGTCGGCTGGCGAAAATAAAAAAACCGTGTCGCACGTTGTTTTTGATGCGACGCGACGAAAACGACGCGACGCAAATTGATATATATATATATACACACATATATATATATATAAAATCACTCGTCCATCATACAGTATCACAGTGAAGGCCATAGTATATAGTCTATACACAATAGAAGTTGCCATCATCCGTATACTTCTGGGGATTCTCCACAATAATAATTAGAGGTTTTGTTGATCCTAATTAATACAATACTTTTAGAATCCAGCATTGTTCCTAAGAAGCCAACTAAATACACTTAGGGAATTTGCTGTTGCATTGGGATTATTAGCTGTGCATGGGAACAAATGATAACCTTTCAGAACTAACTGAATGCTATTACTGATTTTAATGAGATTCTACTTATTTAGTCGCGCATCGTTTTTGACACAACGTGACGCGTCAAAAACACATAATTAAATTGGGTTGAAAAAAGTTCAACCCCTCCAAAGTAAAACCCAGAATACACACACCCCTCCACTCTTTCACACAAACCGTATTTGCCCATAGTTAAACTAACTGTAGAGTTTAGTATCAAAATAGCCTTTGACATTATGTCTGTCCAAAAAAAATCATCCAACCCCCTCTTAAAAGCATCAATAGAATCAGAGCATTCCACAATCTCACTGTGAAAGTGCTGCTTCAAATGAAAGTCCTTTTCTTCTAGTCTGAAGGGGTGGCCTCTTTATGGGTAAAAAGGTCCCCTGATATTTGTCTATAATGTCCTCTAATGTATTTGTAAAGTGTAATCATGTCCCCTCGCAAGCGCCTTTTTTCCAGAGAAAACAACCCCAACCTGGACATAATTTAAGTCTTCCATCGCTCTAACCAGTTTAGTTGCACGTCTTTGCACTCTCTCCAGCTCATTTACATCCCTCTTAAGGACTAGTGTCCAAAACTGCACTGCATATTCCAGATGAGGCCTTACTAGGGATCTATAAAGAGTAGGGATGCACCGAATCCAGGATTCGGTTCGGGATTCGGCCTTTATCAGCAGGATTCGGATTCGGACGAATCCTTCTTCCTGGCCGAACCGAATCCGAATCCTAATTTGCATATGCAAATTGGGGCCAGGGAGCTAAATCACGTGACTTTTTGGCACAAAACAAGGAAGTAAAAAATTTTTCCCCTTCCCACCCATAATTTGCATATGCAAATTAGGGTTCAGATTCGGTTCGGTATTCGGCCAAATCTTTCGGGAAGGATTCGGGGGTTTCGGCCGAATCCAAAATAGTGGATTCGGTGCATCCCTAATAAAGAGGTATAATTATGTTTTTTTATATTGAACCTAATTTTCCAGTTTGCTGCCCAGTTTCCCAACCTAGACAAATCACTCTGCAGAGTGGCAGCATCCTGCATGGATCCTATAGTTCTGCAAAAATAGAAACCGACCTTGACCATCCAGGTCATTAAAGGAAAACTATACCCTGAAAATGAATTTTTGAGCAACAGATATTTTGTATCAAATCAAGGGACATATTAAAGAATCTTACCTACCTGGTATATATATTTAAGTAAATTTTGCCCTTTTATATCTCTTGCCTTGAACCACCATTTCATGATGGTTTGTGTGCTGCCTCAGAGATCACCTGACCAGAAATATTTCAACTCTAACTGTAAAGGGAAGAAGTGTTGAAGCAAAAGACAGAACTCTGTCTGTTAATTGGCTCATGTGACCTAACTGTATAGTTTGTTTGGAATGTTTGTGTGCACCATTGGATCCTAGGATCCCAGGAGGCTGTCCTTATTTTTTTAAATGGCTATTTTCTATTTCTGATTACCCAATGGCACATGCTACTAAAAAAGTGTATTATTATGAAAATGGTTTATTTACATGAAGCAAGGTTTTGCATATGAGTTGTTTTATGCAATATCTGTTTATAGAGACCTACATTGTTCGGGGGGTATAGTTTTCCTTTAATAAACAAGTTGAAAAGCAAGGGACCCAGTACAGAGCCCTGCAGTACACCACTAACAACACTGGTCCAATTAGAAAATGTCCCATTTACCACCACTCTTTGTAGTCTATCTTTTAGCCAGTTCTCTACCCAGGTACAAATACTATGTTCCAGGCCAACATTCCTTAATTTAACCAGTAACATTCTGTGTGGCACTGTATCAAATGCTTGAGCAAAGTCTAAGTAAATCACATCCACTGCCATCCCAGAATCGAGGTCCCTGCTTACCTTCTCATAAAAACAAATTAAGGCAAGATCTATTACACATAAAAACATGCTGGCACAAACTCATAATATTGTTATTTGCTATGAAGTTCAGTTTATTATTATTATTTATTAATCCTTTGAAAAGCTTTCGAATCACCTCAGTCAGACTAACTGGCTTGTAGTTTTGAGGCTAAGAAATGGATCACTTTTTGAATAGCGGCACCACATTAGCAATTCGACAGTCTGTCGGCACCATGCCAGACCTCAATGAATCCTGAAAAATTAAGTAGAAAGGTTTGGCAATCATAGAGCTAAGCTCGCTAAGTAACCTGGGATGAATCCCATATCTTAACATGTTCTAGTCTCTTTTGAATTTCATCATGTGTGAACCATGCATCATTATATGTATTATTAGAATTGGGACTAATAAGGAAATCTTCATTAGATGGTTCCTTGTTTGTGTAGACAGATGAAAAGTATGCGTTCAGAATCTGAGCTTTTTGCTTGTTCTCATCAACCAGCTGACCCCCCTCTGATAATAACGGTCCCACCCCTTCCTGCTTCATTTTTTTTACTATTAACATATTTTGGATTCTTTTTACTGCTTACTGCAATATCCTTTTCCATGTCGATTTTAGCTTGCTTTTTTTCATGATGTATTGGCCTCCTTATCCCTTATACATGATTTGGCTGTCCCAGCTAGCTTGAAAGCCTTAAAAACACATTTTTTTCTTACCCACTTCAGCAGCAATATTTCCTTTGCAATGTTCCTTGCTTACAAGCGGAATATACTGACGTATATTTATTAAGCAGCATTTTAAAGACTTCCTATTTTTGTTCAGTGTTTAAACGAACATTTCCCACTTAATATGTTACAGAGATGCCCTTATACTGTCAAAGTTTGCACGCTGGAAATTCAATGTTTTAGTTACTCCCTTATAGAATTGCCTCTGCAACAGATGTTATGATCACTATTCCCTAAATGCTCATCCACACAAATGCTAGAGATGAGTTCAGTATTATTAGTTATTACAAGATCCAAAAGAGAGTTATTTCGATCACCATGTTAGTCCCTATCACCATGAGCAAGGCATTCTTCCAGTTCAATTTGTATTTTTGAATTAGAATTTTGATTGGCTCTTATGTTATTGATTTTCTTCATGTTTAATGGTAGTATCCATATATAACTGCTGTATATTGTTTTTAAATGTTTTGTATAGTGTTGCTTAATTTTAGCTTTTTATTTTTATGTAACTTAATTTTGTATTTAAAAAAATATTATTAAAAAAAATATTATCCTTCTCTTATATTGATAGTAAGACTTTTTTGCATACAGATATCCTAATTTTCTAATCTACATGTTTGCATTTTTAACAGCTGTTCTGAAAACAAACAGATCATTTGACATTATCTTTCATGCAGCAATTAACTGCCACAACAGGGCACTGTGCATTGTACATCAAGCTGTATGGGGAGCAATTTAAATGTTTTGGTGTCTGTTTCCCCCTCTTTCTCTTGAGAAAAAGCTTCCAGTGCTACCCAAGAGGCTATAAGACAATACATCTCAAATGCTTCTCTCTACAAATACATTTTTGCAGCCACTAATAACACTTTGACGTTTCTTGGCTCAAATAATGTATATGATGGCACTCAAGCTATTTTTGTTTTCTTAGTTATACTGTCAGTTCTCTGTTTTTTCAAACAGTTTATCTATTTACTAAACTACATTTTGTAATATTACTGGCTAAAGATGCCCTCTAATAACCTGACTGAGTTTATTCTTCTTGGGCTTCTATGCAGTCCCCAGTTGCAAATGTGTACCTATGCTGTTTTCCAATGTGTATACATCATGTCTCTCTTTGGTAACATAATTATTATAGCCACTACCTGCACATACCGCCAGCTACAAACACCAATGTATTTTTTACTCACAAGTTTGGCCTTCTTGGACATTTTTTTTATTTCTTCCACTGTCCCCAAACTGTTAAGTATTCTGGTGGGTGGAAATCAGGTTATCTCTTCATCTGGTTGCTTTTTACAGTTCTATGTGTATATTTCTCTGGGTGGCACAGAGTTCTTCCTGCTGGCTGCAATGTCTCTTGACCGCTACCTTGCCATCTGCTATCCTTTAAGGTACAGCACCATCATGACCAGAGGCAACTGCAAGAGACTCATTATTAGTTCATGGGTGTTTGGGTTCTTAGAATGTATCCCACCTTTGTTTCTGTTGTCACAGTTACAGTTTTGCTGCAGACCTTTAATCATTAATCACTTTTTCTGTGATGCCTCTGCTCTATTTCATTTGTCCTGCTCAGACACAAGTTTAATTAGGAATGTACTTTTTGGTTTTGCTACTCCTACTATTCTAAGCTCATTTATTGTCACTGTATCCTCATACTTTTTCATACTCTTGTCTGTCTATGGTATTTCATCAGCACATAGCAGAAGGAAAATGTTCTCAACTTGCTCATCACACTTTGTTGTCATTTCTATCATTTACAGCACCTGCATTTTTATTTATGTCAGGCCTGAAGAGTCTGGGCCTTCCAGTACAGTGAAGATTGTGTCTATCTTTAATAGTATTTTTATTCCATTTCTTAATCCATATATTTATGCTTTGAGGAACCAAACGATAATGAATATTCTAAAGGGGTTATGGAGGACAAATTTTTGGCTCTGTTTCAAAGATAATATAATAATATAAATAATATTCTGAAAAGAATAATAATAATGAAAATAAAATTCTAAAAGTAAATAAAATACTTTAAAGCTATAAATGTACCATCCCTACAAAATCTGCTAATCCTCAATGTTTATTTACCATACAGCAAACAAAGGCAGGAGTTTTTTTCAAAACACATTGAGTTAAATGGGTGTCAAAATTTTACGCATGCAACAATTTTTTCTCACTCCAAATGCATTAAAGTCAGTGAACATTTTTCTCGTGGCAAGTTTTTTGTCTTAGTGATTTTTTTTCTTGGGAACTTTTTTGTCCAAATGCATTAAAGTCAATGGGTGTTTTTTCTTATGGCGACTTTTTTGCCTTGACAACTTTGTCTTGGCAACTTTTTTTGTAAAATTTTTCACGGTAATTTTTTGCTGCAGTTTTGCAAATGGCGAAATGCTGAATTTCCCTCCATGCCTGGAGAAAGAATTTGCTCATTACTAGCAGGGACACCATGTGATGCTACAACATGTCTTTGCTTGAATTATCTTGTATTGTAAATGTTTCTCCCATAAATGATCGTTGGTAAATTTTTCTGGGATTTTGGAAGACTCTCAAACTTGGGCAGAAGGCAAATGTCTCTAATTGTCTTGACTTTCAGTCAGCCCTGGATTCATAGGTGAAGAGAAATAGCAGATTTCGCCCCTACTGATTTATTGGCTTCAACAAAAATGTGATACTCGTGGCTTGGGCTATATTTAAGGGAATACTATCATGGGAATTTTTTCAAAACCCAGTTAATAGTGCTGCTCCAGCATAATTATGCACTGAAATCAGTTCCTCAAAAGCGATTTTTGTATATTTAATTTTGAAGTCTGACATGGGGCTAGACCTATTGTAAGATATGTCATGTGACTTGTGATCTGATAAACTTCAGTCACTCTTTACTGCTGAACTGCAAGTTGGAGTGATATCACCCCCCCCCGCAGCCTAACAACAGAACAATGGGAACGTAACGAGATAACAGCTCCCTAACACAAGATGACAACTGCCTGGTAGATCTAAGAACAGCACTCAGTATTAAAAATCCAGGTCCCACTGAGACACATTCAGTTACAATGAGTAAGAGAAACAACAGCCTGCCAGAAAGCAGTTCCATCTTAAAGTGCTGGCTCTTTCTGAAAGCACATCAATATTACAACTTAAATAAAATGCACTTGCTGGTTCAAGAATTAAATATTTATATTGCAGAGTGAATTATTTGCATAAATAAATAAATACATCATAAAAATCATGACAGAATCCCTTTAAAGAATGAAAGGGTAGACAGGTATACAAAGTACATGCCTAGAGCTTTCCCTTCTTTAGCATCCTAAACATATGTCTCTTTTGCGTAGCTCTAGTTCCAGCCCTCCATAATACATGCATTTGCTTAGTTGGCTCATTGAACCTCCAGTTTCACTCAGTTACCACAATTGAGTACCATAATAAATAAGGGAAAAAGAAAAATGATCAGAAAATTATAAAATCCAGTTGAGACATAAAGTTGAACAATCAGTGATAAATAAGTAAGATATGACTTACACATTTTTGTGATTCTATCGTACTTACTCAAAGAAACTTATGATTAAATAAATCAGAAGCAGAAATTGTTATTATCCTCTATATATCCTGTTCCCTTGTGCCAGTCTCTTGCCCATTGTGCCTTATTTTACCCCATTCAAATTATCTTCAGTTCTTCAGTCCATTCTTCCTGTGCCGCTTTTAACTGCGTCCCCCGTGTAATGCTTTCTACCACCTACTTGTAAAACCACTGATCCTACCCTTGTTCTCTGACTTTTAAAAGACCCCTCCCTATCCCTATATAAATGTTTATTGTTTGTAATATTTTATTACTGTACTGCATTATTTTAGTTTTTTTAGATAAGCGAATATGATGATAAATAAATAAATAATCAGGCACCATCAGTTGCTAGTAATATACTGTAGTTCTAAATTCCAAAGCACTCAAGCTGACCATACGTGTAAAATTCTGCTCTTTTGATGACGTCAACAAATGAGTGAATCTTTTACCGATATCCCACCTTGTGGTAGGTTATATAAAGTTGATCTGATTGTTTGGTCAAAGGTAGTGATGGGCAAATTTATTCACCAGGCGTGAATTTGCACATTTTGCTGCTGGCTAATACATTTGCGAAACTGCTCCCATTGACTTTAATGCAGTTGACAAAAACAGACACAAGTCAAATTATCGCCGCCATCACATTTGACACCAGAGAAAATTCATGTTTTGCTAATAATTTAAACACACCCAAAAGGCTGGTTTTGCTTGCAATAAGGAGGAATTGTATCTTAGTTGGGATCAAGTACAATGTACTGTTTTATTATTAGAGAGGAAAATGAAATCATTTTAATACATTTTAATTATTTGGGTAAAATAGAGTAAATGGGAGACAGACATTCTGTCATTTGCAATAATGGATCCCATACCTGTACTTTTGTCTGGCATTATATTTCGTGTAGCAATTAAATTCCACAATAGGGCTTGTGCACTGTACATCAAGCTGTATAGGGAATAACTTAAATGTTCTTTTGTTTCTCTGTCTCTTCCTCTCTAGAGATAAAGCTTCCAGTGTTACCCAAGAGGCTAGAGTCATGTAAGAAAATAATTGTTAAGTGTTCATCCTTTATTTATAGATTTTTTGTAGCCAGTTCTTGCACTTTGACATCTCCTTGTTGAAATAATGTGTATGAGAGCAGTCAAGCTGTGTATATTTACCCATAATATAGTGCATTTTCAGGTCCACATTTTTCCATATAGACTATTTATTTGGTGAACTATAATTTGTACATAACATAACTGGTTAAAAATGCCCCCTAATAACCTTACTGAATTTATTCTTCTTGGGCTTCCATGCAGTCCAAGAATACAAACATGTATATTTGCTGTGTTTCAATGTGTTTACATTCTTTCACTCTTTGGTAATATAATTATTATAATAACTACCTGCACATACCACCAGCTTCAAACACCAATGTATTTTCTACTCACAAGTTTGGCCTTCTTGGACATCTTTTTTATTTCTTCCACTGTCCCCAAACTGTTAAGTATTCTGGCGGGTGGAAATCAAGTTATATCTATGCCAGGCTGCCTTTTACAGTTCTATGTGTATATTTCTCTGGGTGGCACAGAGTTCTTCCTGCTGGCTGCAATGTCTCTTGACCGCTACCTTGCCATCTGTTATCCTTTAAGGTACAGCACCATCATGAGCAATGACAACTGCCGGAGACTCATTGTTGGCTCATGGGCATTTGGGTTCTTAGACTGCATCCCATTTCTTTTTCTCATATCTCAGCTACAGTTTTGCAACAGACCTTTAGTCATTAACCACTTTTTCTGTGATGCCCCTGCTCTGCTCCATTTGTCCTGCTCAGACACAAGAGTAGCTAGGAATGTACTTTTTGGTTTTGCTACTCCTACTATTCTGAGCTCATTCATTGTTACTGTAATCTCTTACTTTTTCATACTCTTATCTATCTATCGCATTTCATCAGCGCATGGCAGAAGAAAAATGTTCTCAACTTGCTCCTCACACTTTGTAGTGGTTTCCATTGTTTACGGCAGCTGTATTTTTCTCTATATCAGGCCTGATGAGTCTGGGTCTTCCAGTACAGTTAAGGCTGTGTCTATATTTAATAGTATTTTCCTTCCATTTCTTAATCCATATATTTATACTTTGAGAAACGAAATGATAAAGAATATTCTAAAGAGGTTTTGGAGGATGAATGTACAGCTCTGTGTCAAAGACTAGTTGCAACAGCACTTTATGTAAATAAATGCAATTCTTTATATAATAACATACTAATGTTAAACAGAAGGTGTAGGGAGTATGTGAGGGTCATTCCTTTTTATTATATCTGCATAATATTATGCATTTATAATAAAGGGAGCAGTGGCATAACTAGATGTTACTGGGCCCCACAGCAAATTATTTTGCAGGCCCCAAAATGTCTAGAGATTGACTTGTTTTAGCAATATTTATAGAAATTGTATATGAATTAGGGCTTCATGGGGCCCCTACACCTCCTGGGCCCTCCTGCAGCCGCAGGGTCTGCTACCTTTGTAGTTACGCGGCTGAAAGGGAGTGTGATGCTAAATAACAAGGATTATGTTACACAACTGTGCAAACAATTGTGTCATTGTATTGCAAATATGTAAACTGCATTTCCAGGGAGTTGTGTGCTATTTGTTATGCCTAAACAATTGTTGGGGCTGTAAAATATCAAAAGCCACCTGCCTTGGAGGAGTGATTTTCCTGGGCTAAAAGTGGATACGAAAGGCAAGATGTCTGGCCTTAGTAGACAGTCTGGTCTTGGGGAAGCAGTCTCCCTGTGTATCTATTTGATTCACCTTAAACCTGTATTTACCATCTATGCTATAACTTGTTTATGTCACACTGCAATAAATCTTTATTTGTTATGAAATACAATGAGCCTGGAGATTGTTCTCATACACTTAGGGTTGGGGCAGATGGGCAGATTCAGGGAGATTTAGTTTAGTTTAGTGACTAATCTTCTCTTCTGTGCAGTGACAATCTCCCCGAACTGCCGTCCGTCTGCTTGAATGAAGAATCTCCTGCGCTAATGCACTTGTGGCGCTTCAATTTCCGAAGTCGCCCAAAGTTGCCTCACAAGGAAACTTCGGGCGACTTTGGAAATCTAAGCACCGCGAGTGCATTAGCACAGGTGATTCTTCATTCAAGCAGATGGAAGGCAGGAAGAAGGCAGGTTGGGCAGATTGTCGCTGCACAAAAGAGTTGATGAGGCGACTAAATCTTCCCTAATCTGCCCGTCTTCCCCAACCCTTAGACACACAAGTGAGTCCACACTTTTATTAGTAGTTGCAAGATACTGCTAAATCTGTGAGCAGTCACCAAGCCTATTCCTACACATTGGGGCTGGTTTTGAGATCCTGAAAGGAATGTCTACTTTAAACAAAAGAAGAAGGAATCCATTGTGAATCCAAAGATGTTTTATTTGCAACAGCAACAGTGTGTTTAATCCCTGCATTAAATTGGGGGGAGGTAAATTTGGCAACGAAGTGTTTATAACAGCATATAAATCATCCAGTAAATGGATTCAGATTGCCACTTTGCAAACTTCAGATTTTAGATTTTTGCATGATCAGGAAAGGGATGATAACATTCAAATTTAATTTTAATAGGTGAAACGTTAGAAAGGTATTTTGCAGTCTCTAAATTACCTACTACACCTATTCAGGTATATTCTCAGACAGTTAATGAAAATTATTTTTGACAGAAAGATTATGAAGAATTGAAACAGAGTAAAAACACTTAATCATTATGGTTCACTAATACTAAAAAAGATATTTAACATTGAAAGTAATGTACAGGCAGTGCATGAGTCCATTACAAGTGGGGCAAGAAGAACTGTAAACTATCTAGCAGCATATGTGAAAAAGCATTATTATTATTATTATTATTATTAACATGTATTTCTATAGCGCCAACTTGTTGCGT
>CM044432.1:126924179-126967215 GCA_024363595.1 Xenopus borealis
AATGGGGTTCAATTGGATAGCTGAAGGCGAAGGGTCAATTGAGGAGTCCCCTTGTCATGTGAAGTAAGGAAAGTGTCACCAGTATATGAATTGTAAGAAAACTGAGAATGTGGAATGGAGACAGAGAAATAGCAGAAGCAATACATGGAGGGTAGAAGGTAAAGATTTTTCAAAAGATAGAATGAATAGCCTAGGCAGAGGTGCATGAAGGTTTGGTGAGTGGAATCCCTTTAGACAAATAATGCAGGATGAAAACAGCTTACAAGAGTTACAAGAGTATTTGGAAGGAATTATACTAAATATTAAAGAGATACTGACACCTGAAATTAACCTCTTTTTTACATCTATTATAAAATTGGCTTTGAAAGCTACTTCTAGCTTTGCCATTAAGTATTTGCATGATGCTTTTACATTGCCTGTCTGTTGCCCCATGTTCCTGTATGAGGAGGCTGCCATATTTGTGCAGCAGGAGTCCGTTAGCATTAGAAACTGTAACTAACAGGTTGAGATGGGACAGTCAGGTTGGCAAAGTCAGAGTGTCAGAGAGTCAGGCTTGCAGGTTGTGTTTCTATAAAATAATCTGATCAATAATCTAATCAGAACTTTATTTTACATTGTTTTGTAATTTTAGAAAATACGCACATTTGCGACTGTATTGTATTAAATTCAAATGTAGAGTGAGCGAATCAAAAGGTAAAAAGCAGAGTACCTGCTAATTAGTGTTTATTGTGTATCCACACAACATGTTTTGGGCAGCAAGGGCCCTTTTTTCGAATAGAATTTGGGCTCTTCGATAGTCGAAGTAGCCCAAAATTACTTCAAAATTTTAATTTTAAAAATTCAAATTTTGTTCGAAAATTCACTTCACCCCTTAGAAAATGTGCCCCAAATTAGCAGGTACTATGCATTTAGCCTTTTGATTCACTCACTCTACATTTGAAGCTTTCTTGCCTTAGCCATATTATCGCTTTGGACTGGACACCCAAAAGCACCTTAGCATATATCCTGCAGGGCTGCAATAACATTTTTGAGATAAATAATTAATATAGGATTAAGACAATTGTATAAGTCAATAACATCACTGAGCAAATTACGAAAGGAAAAAAAAACTTTGCAACATGCCAGTTTTGGACCTTTCACTATAATTGCATAATACAAAAATATTCATATACACACACATACAGCAAATATTCAACCATATTAATAATTTAACTATAATAATAATCCCATTCACAGAATAACTATGGCCATGGAGAATGATGTTGCCCTGGATATTCTGTACATCCAAGAAGGCCCCTCTTAAATGGGTGCTTCACCTTTAAGTTAACTTAAAGAATGACCAATTTCAATTGGTATTCATTTTTTTTATATCATTTTTTAATATTTTTATATCATTTGCCTTCTTCTTCTGACTTTTTACAGCTTTCAATTGGGGTCGCTGATAAAACAAATTCTCTGTAAGGCTACACATTTAGGTGTTTATTTATCAAGGTCTGAATTTATCTCAGTTTTTCTAATATCCAACTCTGAGCCAATTCCTGAATGGACCTTATTTATGAAGAAAAAAGCCAGAAAAATTAGGGTAGGGCAAAACTCTGAAAACTTTGGCGCTTACCCTGAAAATTGTTCTGAGTGTTCCATTAAAACTACGATTTTTTCTGCTCCAAATCCCTAAAATCATTGGATATCGGCACTGACATCAGTGCAGACTCTGGGACCGTCCCCATTGACTAATACAGGACCTCGAGAGCATTGCGATGCTGGGGTTTTGGATTTGGAGTTTTTAGACCATCGGACTTTAATAAATCTCAGTTAAAAAAGAAGAAAAGATTTACAAAATGTCTGCTTTTTCCCTGTTTCCATTATCCAATTTACATGTCTCTGATAATTGTTTCTACATAGGTTAGATGTGCATTGCATTTTTGCAAATAAATCAGCAATTTTAGAAAATTATATCAGGGCTAATAAAACATGGGTTGGCAGTGAGAGGTTGCTTATGATTAAGTATGCAATGAATTAATCAAAGTCTCTTTTCTAATCCAAATTGACAGTTACATTTGACTCTCTACCCCATATAAATAACATTATTTCCATTTGCAGCAGGTCCTTTTGATATAGAGTTTGTTCCTTATTTCACACCTCTGATGACATGGGATATGTCCTGGAAAATGCCAGAACTGAAGGCTTCTTTAAACAGTTTTTTTTCAAAATGCATCAGTTAATAGTACTGTTCCAGAAGAATTCTGCATTGAAATCCATTTCTCAAAAGAGCAAACAGATTTTTTTAATATTCCATTTAGAAATCTGACATGGGGCTAGACATGTTTTCAATTTCCCAGCTGCCTCAAGTCATGTGACTTGTGCTCTGACGCTTCAATCACTCTTTAATGCTGTACTACAAGGTGGAGTGATATGACCCCCTCCCTTACCCCCACGAGCAGCCTAACAAAAGAACAATGAGAAGGTAACCAGATAACAGCTCCCTAACACAAGATGCCTGGTAGATCTAGGAACAGCACTCAATAGTAAAATCCATGTCCCACGGCGTACTATTCAGTTACATTGAGAAGGAAAAACAACAGACTGCCAGAAAGCAGTTCCCTCCTTAAGTGCTGGCACAAGTCAAATGACAGCTGGGAAATTGACAAAATGGCTAGCCCCATGTCAGATTTCAAAACTGAATATAAAAAAATCTGTTTGATCTGTTGAGAATGGATTTCAGTGCAGAAGTCTACTGGAGCAGCACTATTAACTGAAGCATGTTTTCCCATGACAGTTTCCCTTTAATAATATGCCAACAAAATAATTATGACACATTTGATTTTAATTAGGCCAATCACAAGTTTGGAAACAAACATCAGAGCAAAACAGATTGTATAAAACAATGGCCTTTTTACATTTTTTACCATACACAACTTTAAATATAGTTCAGGATATTACTATATTACTTTGTTTTACATAGTTTTACTAAACCATAACTTAAACTGAATCTATGTATAGCATGATACTGTACATCAAACTCTAAATTGTTTCTTTGTGACTGTTTACATCTAAAAAAAATGGTTTGTCATTTTAATAGTTGAGGAACAATATTGCCTTCTATAGGATTCGGGGGTAAATTCTCTATCCCAGTTATTAAAAAATAGGAAAGCAAATGTATTGCAACTGCTTTTAGGCATTTCTCATGACATATTTTCACAGCATGGTCCAGTTTGTTCCAGACCATGTTCAGCAAAAAAGTGATAAGGGCTTGTGTATGTCTCCAAGTGCAGTGAGAACAATTTTGAGAACAATGGTCATGTTTTTTCTTAAATTGTGTTCTCGCACAGAATTCCGCCCTATGGTGCTTGGTGTAATCTGGCTGTGCCTACCACAATTGTGTCAGATTTGCCAAAATGAACTTTTTTTTAAAGTCAAATTCTGTTTATTTTGTTTCCAAAAACATACAATAAAAACAAAACAGTAGTTGCTTCCATTATTTACTTATCTTGTTTTGTGAATGAACTGTCTGTGACCTGGGGGGGATAAGGGTTTTGTCTTAGGGTAAGGTCACATGGGGAGATTTCGGGGAGATTCGTCGCCTGGCGAATAATCGCCACAACGAATCTCCCCGAATAGCTTGGTAGCAGTGCGCACCCGATACACGTAAAGTCACTTGCGCCTATTCACACGCGGCGACGTGATTTTAAAAGTCACTCAAAATTGCCTGGCGAGGCGAGACTTTTGGGCTCTGGTGTTGCATTGTTAATAGGTATTGCACTTTGCTGTCCTATGCTCACACTTGTCTCTGCCTCACTCATTGTCCGGGTGGTTTTTGCCATAAAAGTATTTGCCTGATGCTTTTATATTACTTTTTTTTACCCCCCATGTTCGTCTATGAAGGGGCTGCCATATTTGTACAGCAGTAGTCTGTTAGCATTAGAAACTGTAACTGACAGTCAGGTTTAGGAACTTCAAGTGACAATTACTTACAATAGCAGATCTATCAGTGAAAATGATCAACATGACCTATAGATAACTTTGAATGTATAATATTGTTTTGAAAAGAAAAATGTTGTAAGTATCACTTTAAGGTGCTTTATAATTCTGCTTGGTGCAACCATGGGTGTTTGATCATTGAAGCCTATTAGCCAGATCTAGCACTGTTTTGTTCCTGTGACTCCTTGTTCTTGTGATTCCCATACCTGGTTCCTGCCTTTTGTTCCTGAGTCCCTGCCCGGTTTCCTTGTTCATGCCCAAATCCCACCTGATTCCTTGCTCTGTGCCCTTATTCCTCCACTCCAATTCCAATTCCTGTTTTCTGTTGGATCTCCTGGTATTTGACTTTGGCCTGTTCCTCTGATTACTCTCTTCATCTTCAGCCTGCCCCTGATGTTGGCCTGTTATGGGACTCTCCTTGCCAGCTGCCTGCCCAGACGTTTTTGCCAGTCTATCCGACTCTCCTTGTTAGCAGCCTGCCTTTGTCCACTGGCCTGGTGTATGGACTTGTATATTTCTTACACTTGCTCAGAATCTTGCTGCCTTCATATTTAACATTCAAAAATATCTTCCTCATTTAACATGACTTCTACCTGTCATCAAGTTCTGGTTTTGTATTACCTGCTTTACACAGCACATACCCTCCAACCTGTCAGCCACTCATTTGTGGCTCAACATGACAGATGCAATTGCATGGAAGTTCTGCTGGCATCATTCCTGGAATTTACCATGCAACCAATTCTTTTGGTGCAAGCCTGCTGTGCCTGTTGGTGCAAAAGGTACATTTTGTACAGCCTATCTATTTACCCAGTTTTAATTTTTAGACTGAACTGTTCCTTTAACAGTTTACATCCTTCTGACCTTGATGTGGCTTTGGCTGTGGCATAATTTTGAATGCCTCGTTTACTGAGCTCCAAGCTAGGTTAGAGAAACCGCACACCTTACATACCCATACTCTTGGTGCTCAGTGATGGAGGAATTGTCCACCTCCCAAACAAGATGAGTAGAAATTCACCTGCATGCAAGAACTGATGTAGTTGAGCAGCGTTTTTGGGACATGCCCCTTTGTCAAGCATTGTGAACAAATCAAATTAAAAAATTATTTGAAGGTGAGCAACTAATTTCAGTACTGGATAATGGAGGTTGCAATTTCATGGTTTACCAATAGATGGTGCTGCTTGACATTCTACGCCGTGTTACGCTGTGTGACTGGCATTGTGAAAGATCTGTGGGCATATGCACCTAAAACAGACTGGCAAAAGAAAAGAGTGTTCAGTGTTTCCTACTTGTCTTGTATGTATGTATATTTTTATTTGAGGGCAAAGCACTGTACAGCAACAATAAATTAGTAAATTCACACAAATAGATCGAAGTTCGAACAAATTCGTTCAAATTCCGATCGTACAATTTTTTTGGATGATCGAAAATTCTGATTTCTGCATTCGAAAATCAAATGCTAATCGAATATCGAGGGGAAAATTAATATTTTTTGGGGAATAATAGTACATTTGCCCCTAAGTGCATTATTATAAATACAATTCACATAAATATAAAATATAATTATACAGTGTCGAGGAAACAAAAGGATGGAGGACCCTACCCCGTGGGGCTTACAGTCTAAATGGGAGGGTAACTTACAGACACAATTTGGAGGAGGTAATAAAGTGCTGTAATTTAAAGTGGGTGAAACTATTAAGTGCCAGTTCCCAGTTCAGGTGTTATCCAGGTGCTCCCAGAGGTAGTTTTAGATTGCTATTGCTGAACATCTTAGCATTTGGGAGCAGCACATGTGATTGGGTCACATCATCAAAAATGGGCAATATATGTTTGTTTTTTTTAATAAAAAGGTACATGGGAAAATGAGTTCTATAGCTTTTTAGTGATGAGTGAAATGTGTCCCCAAGTATGGCCAAACTAAATCAAGTCAAAATATATAAAGTGTTAATTAAACATGTGTAAAAAATAAATTATTTAGTTTTTTCTGCTGTCTTACAACTATATGATTAGGTAAGGGTAATAGTGTTTTGAATGTTTTAAGAAGTAGACATTAAAATGCAGGTCCTCAGAAAAATGTGCTCACTCCAGAAAGTGTCATGTTGTCAGTTATCTGTAAAAAGCCCTCAGTAGTATAGAACAAACTCCTATGGTTTCTTTTCTCCAGTGTGCTCTACATAAACTCATTGTGAGTGCCAAGTGCTGAATAATAGTACAATAATAGTTTCCAAGTTATGTGAATTTTTTTGAACTCAAATAAATTCAAATGTAATCAAAACTCGAATGGGAGGTTATTTATGAGAAAACTTGAATTTCTAATATTTGATTGAATACAAACAACCTGAAAATTCTAATCAAATTTGAATCGAGTTTACCTCCGAGAAAAAACTCAAATGTCAGGAAGGCAATTAGCATCTTCAAATGGTTCAAGCTGACCTCTGCTATTGACTTGTCCATGAATTTGTCAGTTTTATGTGGCAAATATTCACATTTGAGGTGTGATAAATCTCACATTCAAATTCAGATTAGAGTTGGTGATTTGAAATTCGAATTTGTGAGTTTTGACCAAAAAAATTTAAAAATTTCAAATTTGAATTTACCATTCAAACCTCAATAAATTTGCCCCATAACGTTGTTCATTTGGTTATACAAAATGTTTTTTTAAGCTCTTTTTAACTATTGAATTAATTCCTCAACGTACTAATAATAAAGATGGAATACATATACTACTGAACACTGCCACTCTTTTCTCTAAGCCAACTTTATGACCCCAGTTGGTCATTTATATATATGAAAATGCAACATTCATTGTGTATATATGAAGTGGAATAAATATTAAAAAAATGATGAATTAATAGAATTAAAAAAAGGGTGTAATTAATTGAATATTATTGAAAAAGGAAAGTGGTTATGGGTGTATACAAAGTTCCTTTTTCAATAATATTCAATTAATTACACCCTTTTTTTAATTCTATTAATTCATCATTTTTTTTATATTTATTCCACTTCATATATACACAACGAATTAATTACCAATGCATGGATTAATTTTAAATGGTATAATAATAAGTGTTTTAACTAATTTATAGTTGATTTAATACCATTTAATTTCACTACTGGTAGTGGTTTTTTCTAAATAATTCTCTTAAGAATTTTTGTAAACATTTTGGGGCATAAAGCACTTAGCACTTTATAATAGTACTTAAGAAATTTTATTGTGGAATTTTTGAGGGTAGTTATATAAGTAATACATTTTTGTAAGTATATTTAATGAACTGATTAATGAATTATCTTTGAGTCTTAATCTCATTGTGATCAACAGCAATTATTCTACTAGAGTAAGTGATTGGGGGTTTTAATACTTCTTTATCATTAATTAACTTATCGTTTTGGTATACCACACCTTTGATCTACTTAAGGTACACTCATATTTGTTTTATATAAGATTCGATTCAACCCTTTGCTTTTCTCTTCCATATAATAATGATTTCTTCCACAGGCTGACAGGCAATTAATTTTAAAAACTGGCCTCAATCCAACTCTTTAAGGGCACTTTAATTTAAGGATGACAGGGAGCTCAAAAAGATATTAGATATTCACTCTGAAGATTGCATATTCTCTTTGTACAGATTATTCTATACCAAATTCAACATTTTCCTGAAGCAATGAGTAACAGACGACATTGACATCGAACAGGCATATGTACCAGCTTTCAGGGAAACAGTTACAAAATACTTCTGCAGTAGTACAGGGTACCAACAAATTTGCTAAAATATATCTTGTCTTGACACATGCTGTGGAAAGACAGGAGATAGGTATAAGATAGCCTTACACATATTCTTTGGAAGTTCCATTGTGGTCCACAATCAAGTGATTAGTACCTACAGTCACTGATCTAGTGGTAGAGGACCCTTCCTATTACACAGAAACCTGGCAGCCCAATATAAATGATCAGTGATCTTTATCATGATAAATGTATAAAAAACCCTGATACTGTACAATACCCAGACACTGGAGATCTGATTCCCTTCCCTCAATTAAAGAATGTCCACTAAAAATCCAAGGAATATACCTGTTTCAGAAATGCAAAATAGACAAAGGGAACCAAACTCTACAAGAAAGATTTGGCAGAAAAGGTGTTACTGGCTCCTTTTTATTGAATCCAAGGAATAGATTAGGCAGGCCCTTGACTAGATGCCAGTCCCCTAATGATAGTAATATACTGTATATTGTAGCTGACTGATTAACTTTGGTCCTGTACTTAACACCCCTTCTTTAATATCTATTGTAGATAACAGATAAGGCTTTTTGTTCTGTCGCAACTGTAATACTTCAGAACACATGATATATTGCAATTTGTATATTGTTATGCTGCTATTTGCAATCGCTATGATTCCATATTTTTAGATCTTTTTCATCTACTTAATTTCAGCTTTTCATTTCAACTTGCTGAATCTTGCAACATGAAAACAATAAAGAGAAAACAAAACATAAAAAAACGTGTGGGAGTTAATGCCAATGAATAAGATTTTCAAAAGTCTGCAAAGCCTTTGACAAATACCATGGAATGAAAAAAAGATGCTACCATTGAATTAAAAAAATCTTCAGTTACCCAAATAAAATATGAAATATCAGTTTTGATGCTTATCTTCTTATTCAGTTACAGAATTTCCCATAGAACCAGATTCATGAAGACAATTTATCTCCCTGTGTATCACATGAAAATGCTTTTCTCCACAATTTGGTGCTGGCCATCTCCTGCATTAACTCATTATCTAAACACAGCTACATGTGATTCTGCCCATCTCTAAACTAGACCAGTGTAATCTGGCTGATGGTCATTTGGATCCCTTGTCATGCAGCCCCTGCGTTTATAGCTCCAGGGCTTTCCTTTCTAATAGCATTTCCTCTAACATAAACAAGTTGATTGAAACATTCTCTTTTTCGCACACTCTTTCATCACTTTTGCCTGGAAACGTTCAAATAATTTTGCTTGTTTGGAGAAGTCAATGCCTTCATACCACAATGTACAATTTTCAAATATGAGCAAAATATGTTTCACAACTTCTATTAAAGTTTCTCTCTCTATGCTTTTGGATGGAAACAGAGCTATCTCTTTCTCAGGTTGTATTATCCAGTGCTACATCTACTTCTTCCTTGAACTCCTGGTAATCTTGCCATTTGATAGACATATAACCATATGTTTCCTTACAATATGCCATAAGAATGAGCAATAGGCTCTGTCTAAACCTTTCAGTGGAGGTTTGGTTGGGAGGGTTTTTCAGCACTATTGTTTAAACACTCCTCGGGGCAAATTCACTAACCTGTGAACTTGTGCTAGCGAGGGCTTCACGCTGCACTATGCAAGGCATAGATTCGCTAGCGCTACGCAAATTCACTAAAATGAAAATTTGCGCTCAGGACGGAAAACGTTACTGAAGTTGCGCTACCGTTACTTCGCCAGGCAAAGGGCTTTTATGCTAGTGATGCCTAATTTGCATACGGCGCGAAGTTGAAAGTATAATAGAAGTATATGTTACAGCCACTACATTCCACTACACAAGCCCAGGAAACCTTTAATAAATAAAATAAAGTTGTCCTATTGCCCTAAACTTGTACCCCCTGTATAGTTGAGTTGCCATATGTTAGGAAATATAGGGGGGAAGGAGGGTAACCCCCAAAAAAATTACGCTATTTTTCAAACTATCACCCTAAAAAAAGTAAAAGACGCCAGCGTTTTTTTGGGACTTAGAAAAAAAATTTCAAGATTTTTTTTTTAAAACTCCTATCTATTGTATTGAAGTTCGCCAGGTCTGACCTAGCGAAGTAAAGTCTAGCGTAAGAGGTAACATTCAGCAAAATGGTCATCTTAGTGAATTAACGTAGTTATGTCCCTTCGTCAGTGCGCAACTTCACCTGGGGTAAGGGTGCAAAGTTGCGCTAGTCTATCTACTTCGCTAGCGAATTTTCACCAGGGACACTGTTTGTAAATTAGCGAAGTTGTGAAATTACGTCACGCTGGTGAATAAGTGCTAGCATTAGACGCTTCACACTTTAGTGAATTTGCCCTCTCCTGTTCAGAGTTTCTTTTTGTAAAAGCCATGGGATTGTTCATTTTTTCTGTGATATGGACCCTCCTCTGAAACTTGCTCTGATAGCAGCCTCATACAAAATGTAAACCTTTATTTCTCTTCAATACTGGTGCATTGAACACTACTGTATATTTGCATGTCCTGTTTACTTATAATATTAATAATAGTGAAGATGTTGACAGTGGGAGTGCGATGGAACATATTGAGAAATAGTCAAATGATAGAGGCTCTTAAGGAACAATCACCTTGATGAGCCTTGAAAGTTATATATCAATTTCATATATAAGAGTGTGGCTGAGTCCTCATTTCTATTACTAAGTGAGATACTATAAAGGGAGAAAAATGCTATCTCATTTGAAATGCCAATCCCTTTTTTCTGGTCAGTCTGGCTATGAAGTGAGAAATGTTGTCGGTTTTCTTGAAAATTAAAGGAGTTGTTCACCTTTGAGATAACTTTTAGTATGATATAGAGAGGGATATTCTGAGACAATTTACAATTGGTTTTCATTTTTTATTATTTGTGGTTTTTGAGTTATTTAGCTTTTTATTCAGCAGCTCTTCAGTTTGCATTTTTAGCAATCTGATAACTAGGGCCCAAATTAACCTAGCAACCATGCACTGATTTGAATAAGAGACTGGGATATGAATAGGAGAGAGTCTGAATAAAAAGCTCAGCATTAAAAAGTAGCAATAACAATATATTTGTAGCCTTACAGGGCATTTGTTTTTTTAGAAGGGGACAGCGACGCCCATTTGAAAGCTGCAAACAACAAGAAGAAAAAGACTAACTATAAAACTATAAATAATAAATAATGAAAACCAATTGAAAAGTTGCTTAGAATTGGCCATTCTATAACATAACAAAAATCACCTTAAAGGTGAACCACCCCTTTAATGGCAATGCTACATTTTAAAAACGTTTGATGGAAACATCTGAAAATCTTAAATAATTGTAAGCATATGAGGAAAAGGAAGTTGGATCCAACCAGGATAACTGTATTAGTGGTTTAATAGCACAACATGCTTTGGGTTAGCAAGAACCCTTTATTAAGTATGTAAGAGTTAACAAGAACCTTTTATCACACTTACATGAAACCTGTTGCGTTATTAAAGCACTAAAGTAGTTATCTCACTTGGGTCTAACATCCTTTTCTATGTTCTTTATGTGTATAACCATTGGTAAGCATCAGAACAGGACATAATAAGGAAGAACCTGCACAGCCTGGGTGATTGGTTGTGGAACCCATTGTGTTGGTTGAAAATCTTAAATATTATAGATGATAAATTGTATACTCATTGCATAATGGCTCAGTGATCAGCACGGTTGCCTTGCAGAGCTGGTATTCTAAGTTTAAACCACCAAGGAACCAAAGGATCATACACAGAGGTTTGTTGACTTCTGATGAAATATGCCTAGCTGTTTTTGTGAAAGACGCCTTAGATGTTAAGCTCCACTTGGCTCAATGGAGTAATGAACAATCCACTCAAAGCCCAGCATAAAATGTATTGGCGGTTTGGCACTACATACATAAAGATAGTAGTAAAAGTATAAAGTAGTTCATTTATCTCATTTATCTCTATATGTCAATGGGCATCCATTGTCATCCAAGTGAGATGTGATTCACACAATGACAAAACTCCCTGTGTGCGATTGCCCTAAAAGTGTATATGTGTTTTTCTTTGCATTAACTGGAATACTATTATCAACATTCTGCAACACACATTAGATCTGGAATAGCTCCTTCTGTGAATCTCCAGTGCTGAAAATTAAAGTGACTGAAAGTATAAAGTGACTGAACCCATAACACAAGACAAACACAGGTATTGCCAGTATCAGGATATTCTTTGTGAAGTGACAACCTTTATGTACTGTGAAGTCAAAAGTCTATATACAGTAGCTATGCTTACTATATACGTAAGTTGTTAATAGAAATGTTGTTTGTTTATTTTAATTCATTTTTTTTTAAGTTGTTAACATGAGAGATGTCCTCTGGAGCCTCACCAAGCATCCTAAGCATGGTTCCCTTTGAATAAATAAAATAATATGCAGTGTAATGCACATTTTGCATGAAATTGGTTGCTTAGGGGCATATTTATGAAAAAAACATGTTGGAATGTTTTTCTGGAATCGAAAAACCTGCTGATAAAACGAGCATAATTGCACGAGTACTTTTTTATTTGTTAAAGAGGAAAAACACAAAAAATCATCCAAAAAACTTGTCTACTAAAAGATGGCAAGGTTCTATATAGAAGTCAACGGGAATAGTCTCAAGCAATTTTATTTATGCATTTCTTTTATAGCATTTGAGTGCCGCACCACTTATGCACATCAAAATAATGGTTTAGCTGTAAGGGTTAATCAAATTATACACTTTTATAAGCACACAACAGTTTAATTTTGAAATAGATTCTGACTGCTGGTTACCCACAGAATCCTGCGGTACCCTTCTGGTTGCATGTAGAGGTTCTGGATGTGGGTAAAGAAGTGGGTTGGTTGGTGGTTCTGCGGGTTTGCGGGTTGAGGGTCAGGCAGCGGATCTTCTCCATAGCAAATTTTAACTCCTTTTTTCTGAGCACATCTCCTTCCAATGATGTAACTTCCGGTTTACAATGACAGCACTTCCTGTTTTACTCCTTTTTTTCTGATCACGGCTACTTCCGATGATGTCACTTCTGGTTTACAATGAAAGCACTTCCTGATTCTTGATGGTCAGCGGGTTGCGGGTCCGGGTTGCAGATTGCAGGTTGAGGGTATGGGTTGGGTACAGGTCCCAAAAAATGGACCCGCGGAGGACTCTAGCACAAGGTGCACAATGCAGCTATTACCTCTAGGCAAAAGTGTTGCCTAAATAAGCACTAAGGCGCATACTCTTGTATTTCTGCTTGGGGAAATCGTAAATGACCCCTGCTTTTTATGATGCTGAGACTAATCTTTGTGATATATATTTCAGTAGCAATGGCTGCTGCCTAAACCATTTTTATTACTTCACTTTTCATTTTGATGAGTTTTCTTGACCAAGGATTTCTAGCCTCTAAAACAGTGATCCCCAACCAGTGGCTTGTGAGTAACATGTTGCTCTCCAACCCTTTGGATGTTTCTCCCAGTGGCCTCAAAGCAGGTGCTTACTTTTTTTGCATAAAACCCATGTGTACTGACAAACAGAGCCTCCTGTAGCCTGCTAGTCCACATAGGGACTACTAATTAGTCATTTACAGCACATATTTGGCACCCCAGGAACTTTTTTTTACATTTGAATGTAGCTCACACGTAACTTGGGGACCCCAATCTAACAGATCCAGATTTTTTTCTTCTAGCTTCATTTGTTCTTGTAGAAAATGAGCAATGGGCAACTGCACTTTACTAAGTCTAACCACTAGATGTCAATGTTTCATTATTAGAGACAGTACAGAATAATTATATTGCAATTATGCTTTTACCTGTACTTTACATATGTACTGTAATTGTTTGTACTATATAGTGTTAAGTACTCACTGCCTCTGCATGTAAGTTACCCGCAGCATCTCCCATTTCCTGTGCCTGCTCTACCTGGTATATAATCTAAACAAACTTTCAGAAGGTAAAGGCGCCTACACATAAACACACAGACATTAGAATAAGGGAAAAGAGAGATCAAACACCAAACCACTAAGCAATCACAGACTGTTTGCTATAAAACTGTCAATCAGGTTCAAATAGGTTGCGTGTTTTATGAAGAAAGAAATCTAATATGCCCCCAAACAAAACTGTCAAACCTATTTTAGCCTGTTACCATACCTCCTAACATTTTGGAAACAGAAAGAGGGACCACACATTTTTGCAACCACACCCCCTAATTCCCGTATCCCTTTTATCAAATTTGCCAGGTTATGAAAGTTTGAACACATTTCTATAGTTTTTATATGTTATTACAGCTTTGCTAATGAAGGTGAATTGCCCTTTAAGATGGGAGTCTTAATTCTCCCTAGAGACCTTGTTATCTAAAGCTATTCAAAAGTATCTTAAGTATCAAAAGCCAAATAAGTTAGAAACTTTGTATTTTTTTCTGGCTGTTCAGTGCAGGAGATCAAATCGAAAGTCAGGACATTTCAGTACAAATGTGGGACTGAGGGTTGAGCTCTCAAAATCTGGACTGTCCTGCCCAGAACAGGACAGTTGGGAGGTATTTGTTACTAATAGTAGCAATTAATGTCCCTTTGTGAAATAATCCTATAGCTATAAGGCTAGAGCAAAAAAGGTCATTGTAAACATTTTTCTGGCTGTGGATTATATTTGTGAGGGAATGTTACTGAGTAGCCATTTTGTCTATGGGTATCTTTTTTGCAACAAAACCTGTCAAAATTTTTCGCTCATCAGAGCAACAAAATGCATCTGACAAGTCCCATCTGGCGCAACACGACTGTCAGATGGGATTGCTGCATGTTGTGTCTTCATCCGACAAGATAAAATTTGATGGTGTTTGACTGACTTTTTTTTCTCATTGAAATACAGTGAATGTGAGATGTAGATTCATGAGCAAACTACACCATCCAACTTTACCTGATCTGGCTTTACATTTTTACTATAGGGGGAACCAGATATTGTAGAATCCTACCAATCCCATGCTGTTCCACTGTGTTGGTTTGTAAGATCAGATAAAATTATACCCACTAAATCTGATCAAAATGCTCAAAGTTACCAGAATCTCTTTTTGCCACTTCTGGTAACTTGTTCAGGCAAATTTTTTAACTACAGTATACTCATGACAGTAGCACCTCTGTGTATGATTATATTTCAAATCATTATATTGCAATACACATTTTCTATGGAAAAGTTATATGGAAGGGACAGTCTTCCAACAGTGCAGGATAAAAGAATTATGTACAAACTAAATAAAGAGACTCAGCTAGTATGAAACTTGCATGACTTGACAATACTTAAACCAAAAATGTCAAACTGGTATGGTTAATGCAGTTATTCGTTTGAAGAATTCCATAATAAACTAAAGCCAGAAGCTTCTCCAGTAGCAACTACTATCTGAGAGAAGTGTATCTCCTAATTAAATTCCAGATTTTCCCATAGAGCCAGATACAATTTAATGAGAAAAACTAATCTTGCGATTCATGACATGAAAACTCTATGGGAAAAACTGGAACTGAATTAGAAGAAAAGTAAATTTCTCTCATGAGTTTTCATGTGATAAACCATAAAATTATGTTTTCTCATGGCATTGAGTGTGGCCTATTGTGCCTTATGGGATTTGTGAGTGTGTGGATGTGCAAATAAGAGTAGCAAAGATTAGTAAAGTCTGTCTACCTACATTTTTCTCTTTTTTTGCCTGTTGATCGTAGGCATTGAGGAAATAACCAAACCAACCTAATCCATAATGATGATGGCTAATGCACATAGTGATATGTTAATACGCACAAAATCTAGTGTGCGCAATTTTTGGGGAAATTTTTTTTTCATGTTTTTCCACTGCTCCATTGTGAATAATTTTAATAACAGCATTAGTGTTTGATTGCGCTTGGCGCATGTCTGTAGGATGTATGGGACAAGTATATGATTATTGGCATCACGTGAGTTTAATTTTGTCTCCTTAGTGGGCCACATTTGTGGTTCCTTTCTTGAAATTTTACATAGGCCAGTGAACTTTGTTTTGTTTCAGACTATTCCATTTGTTTTGAGAAGCAATGATGACTTTCATTTACGTGTAAAAATATGTATGACACTAGTCCAGTTTCACAACCCACCTACAAGACAAATGCACAATCATCAATGAAGTATTTAGCATTCTTGTAAAGCTGTGTCAGCGTTTGAGGAAATACAGTACAATGGTATCAGTTTGACAGCAAAGCAATGAATACAGTTTAACCATTCTGTCTAACTGGAGAAAGCTGTGTAGACCCTGTGTGTAGGGCTGGAACTAGGGGTAGGCAGAAAAGACACATGCCTAGGGCGCAACACCGAAATGAGCAGATGTGTGTTGCTGGTTTGTGAGCTTATCTGTGCATGTACTCTCACATGTGGAGGGGTAGCCATGCCTGGGGCATCGAGCTGGCCTAGCCCGGCCCTGACTGTCAGTCAAGGAAGGATATTCACCAATGAGGAAAGATTGGTCAGACCCAATGTATAGGAAATGAGCAAACTGTCACAGTAAACAAAATGCCACATACGTCATACAGTAGCATTAATACTTATCTTATTTTTTTTATTAGTTTAAAACATGCTTTCAAGCATGCATGACCTAAATACAAGTATATAAGCTAAATAAAAACACTGTGCTTTCCACTGTTCTTACAGCTAATGGTTCTGATTACCAATAGCCAGGGCCGGGTCAAGGTAGGTTGGCACCCTAGGCAAGGGTTCCAATCAGCGCCCCCCAGTCCTATTTTTCCAACGTTACCAAAGCAAGTCCCCATGATCTGTACCTGTGCTACTGCCAGCAGCCAACAATAAGCCCAACCCAGGCCCAGCAATATCCACCTTTAATACTGGAGGCCCCACGCCCCCACCTGTACCTGTGCCCAAACCAAAAAATTTCCCCCTAAGAAGTTCAACCCCCAGTGATTGTGCCCTAGGCACCTGCCTACCCCTTGGCTCGGCCTTGCCAATAGCTCATACCATAGACTGCTCAGATCATCAATAATAGAACTACCATTTGTATTAGTACAGCTTGTTTGGAAAGCATGGTGGCAAGTGATTTAAGCTGACGGTACGTATACCAATAATGTTTTATGATTATTGGTACATGTATGGCAGTTCATTGCCATGTATGGCCTCTTATACACTCTCAACAATCTCTATCTATTCTTCTCATGGACCAGATGATCCGATCAGTCTGTGAATGCCAATCCTTAGGCCTGGGCATTATTGGCACAGAGTTTTATGTTTGCCCTGCTTTTGCATGGGTTTCACCAAAACTACAAATACATACTGGCAGGTTAATTGTCTCCTAATTTAACCAACTAAATAAAACACTCTTATGAAGGGAGGCAAGAAAGCAAAGTGCATAAAACATGGCCATTTGCACCCTGCCTAAAGACACCTTCTTCTGTTCTTTCTGCTTTATTTTTGAGTCTGCTGTTTCCTTTAATCTACTCATAGATCTTCAGCTTACCAGTTTTCCTTTCCTTGCACCACATCAAGGGGATTACTTCAATAACAGCAAAGCTCTGTGATAAATGTGCCCTAATTGTGATCTAAAAACTTTTTAGAAGGATTTTTTAGGGTATAGTTTAATTTAATACTAAAAATCACTCAATCTCTGCTGCCCAGACAGTATTTGTAGCTCCTGATGAAACATTCATATACAGTCATTTTTTGTTTTTATCATGCATTCTTTCTTGTGGTTATTTTAATTTTGTAATATTCTTCGTAAGATTAACATTAAAGGGCAAGGAAAGTCTAAAATAGAAATGCTGTATTTTGTATTCTAAACATAAACATGAACTTACTGCACCACAAGTCTAATCAAGCAAATGATTTATGCTTTCAAAGTTGGCCACAGGGGGCTGTCATCTTGTAACTTTGTTAGACATCTCTGCAATATCAAGACTCGCACATGCTCAGTGTGGTCAGGGCTTCTTAGGGGTCGTCATAAATTATCAAAAAACAAAGCTGATTTAGTTCTGCATGGCTGGTAAGTAAGGCAGGGGCTCCCCCTGCTGTTCATAAGTATGATTGTTTCCCTGCCAGAAGTTAGGGACTGTCTGAAAATTCCTATCCACAGCAGTAAATGAAGGGATAATTTCACAGCATACAGTCAGGTTTCTTATAAAAACAGTACACATTTTTTAATTAAAGTATATTGGAGATAGATTTCTTTTTCATTAAAGAAAGTAAAAATGGGATTTTATTACTTTGCCTTTCCTTGCCCTTTAAGCGTTGCATAATATTTCTGTATCATTTCTTTTAATAATTTTTCTCACTGTATAATTTAAAAAAAAATATTATTACACTTTCTTTAGAAATCTTTAGGAATCCAATGACTCACAAGGCACAAAATGGCACTTTTTTCTTTTTCTTAAAATTGGGACACTTCTGTGAAGTCTGGGAATTGTTTGTTCCATAAGCCCCTAGGGATCAAATAAAAGTCAATATATTTTTCCCAGCAGATTAAACCTTGATCCTGTGACATCATAAATGTACATAGGACAGACATTCCTCATTAATTCGAGGATTCAATTAAAAGACTGGCATTTTATTACTATCACATTTATTTATACAGAAAACTTCCCTGAAGCTGAGGAATGGTTCCTGATTCACATTTAACCACAATAAAATAAAAACAGGACCACTGGCAGTAGCGACAGCTACATGTGCTACAATATCTCAAAATGGTCTGCAACAATTTATTGCTGCACACTGAAAAGGATTATTCACCTTTGAGAACTTTTAGTATGATGTAGAGAGTGATATTCTAATACATTTTTCAGTTGGTTTTTTTTTTTTGTTATTTGTGTTTTTTGAGTAATTTAGATTATTAACAAACAAGGGAAAGTTGTGCTCACTGCTAATTTAAAACCATTAGGTGGGGGTGCAATTAGATTTTTGTCCAGCAGCTCTCCACTTTGCAATTTTAGCAATATGGATGCTAAGGTCCAAATTACCATAGCAACCATGCATTGATTTAAATGAGAGACTGACATATAAATAAGAGAGACCTGAATAGAAAGAAGAGCAATAAGAAGTAACAATAACAAAAAATGTGTCCATAGTCCAAATTCGATTACAATTTGCAAAAAATATGAATGTTTGAACTTTATCAGGAACTGCATCTTTAAAAATTTGACGTCGACCATTCACCATCTAAAACCTGCCGAATAATTTTATTTTATTTGAAATTTGTACTTCGAAATTTGACCCTTGATAAATCTGCTCCATAGTGTACCCTCCATCAGCCCCGGACTGGGAGTTATGGCAAATGCCAGAGAGGCTGCTGTGTGTTTCCATAGACAGTTACTATTTATTGGGCTGGTGGGGGGCTGCTTTGGACTATGTGAACATGGAATGCCTGGGCCAATTTTGAATCCCAGTCAGGACCTGCCCTTCATATAACATTAAAGGAGACATATTGTGTAAAAAAATAAGAATGTACCAGTGCATTATACTCATTTAGATATAGAAGAATTGTGCTTAAAAAAATTGTGTTTCAGGCTGATTTATTGAATATTTCTGCAAAACCCCTTATAATCCCTCCCTTCTCTTCCACTTCCTGCTCCCTGAATTCCCAGGCTGTGCAGGGGAGCCGGCGGCTCTCAGCTCACTGCATTGTAGGACAGGAACCAATCAGCAGCTAGCAGGACCTGATAGGGAACTGAAGCCTGTCTGTGCTTGTGTGACTGCAGGGCTGTGATTGGCTGTCCCCCTCCTACTGTGCTTCTGGCAGGGACAGTTAGGACACACCCACCCCTCATTTGAAACACAGACAGGGACCAGAGAACATCTATAGGGAGCTCTAATAAAGGGACTATTTTTAAAGATAATATTAATTTTTAGCACCATGTAAAAGCAACACTATATATTACTGATTATTGTCTACAAAATTTGAGTTTTTTCATGTATCCCATATGTCTCCTTTAAGGAAAGGGAACAATAAACTGGCAACTGACACTGCCATCAGCAAGCTTTATAAGTCTTGCTTTTGTGGTTATGATTGCAGGAAATCCCTGGGGAATGCCTCAGTTCAATCTGCGAACAGTGACACAATCTCTATCTATCCCTCAACCTTTTCAGGGCCCTAAGGATAGCAATACATGACATCAAGTACCTAAGGATAAGACAGTGACACCTTAAGCCTAGGCTAATAAGGAAGAGAAGTTCAGGGAGCTAACAACAGAGGAGATTGGTACAGTAGCTGCTGATGGCCCAGGAATGTAGTAGCACAGTGGGCCCTATTGTAAGTGAAATTTCTATTTCTCTCTCTCTCTTTTACCTTCATGTAGCTTTGTGTAGACCAATAAGGTCCAATTATACAACTGCTCCTGCAAGAGCAGTCGCATTATTTCTCAATCAAGTGAATTGTTGGTACATTTCCAAACCTCATTAGATATTATGCTGCAGTACACTAAGGGCAGATTTAACATGGTTCAAATGGTAATTCAATTTTTCACATTCATTTTGTTGTCAAAACTCACAAATTCAAATTTAAAAGCACCGACTCAAATGTACATTCAAATGTGAGATTCACATAAATTTGAAAATCGACCGTTGATAAATCTGCCCCTAAGGGCTTACAAGGTACCTGGTTGATATGGAACTGTCAGGATCGCGCCGCCCGGAGGCTTACCTTTAGCTCCGGGCGGCGCGTCCTCCTTCTCCAGCGTCTTATCCACAATGGTGGCGCCCATAGCCGCCACGTGGCTATGCGGTGCCGGGTAGTGACGTCATCACGTCGCGCCTGACGTGATGACGTCAAGGCGATCATTTTCGGCGCCAAATTCGAATATTTAAAGAGCCATTGGATGCCATTATGTTGCCCAATTATAGGACCACTTTGCTAACGTTCCTGGGTGTTATGTTTTGATCTTGTTCCTTGTATTTTGACCATTGCCTGGACCTTGTATTCTTTTGTTCCTGCTAATACAACCTTTTGCCTGTACTTTGACCTGTTTCTGCCTGATCCTTGCCGGTTCTACGCTATTGGACCCTTTAACCCCTAAGCTTCCTCCTTGGTCCACTACTTCCCCTGGGCGCCTGATAGGCCTACCCGTGACAAGAACTAATAAAATATATACATTTTTTCTGTTACTTTTAAATTAATGGTAATGAGGGAACTGTCTTTCATAGCGCTGAAAATATCTAATACAGGGGTGCCCAAAAGGTAGTCAGGATTTACCAGTGAGTAGACATTTACCCTGTGATCAGTAGATCTCAAGACACTGTCAACAAACAGCTTGTCTAAATCACACTCCTATTTCATTCTTTTCATTCAGATATTTATTTTATCACATAATAAATTGTTGTTTGCTAAATATAGCAATATACATTTTCCTATTAATTGGTATTTAAGTAATTTTTCAAAGTAATATTTTCCATGGAACAGAATGCTAACAATACTTTTATGGACGTAGATCACAATGGCACAACACATTGAAAAAAAATTTAATTTGATTTCAAAAAGACCAACCAAAATTAATTCGAATTTTCAATCGAATAGGTAAGTTTTTGATCGAATAGGTCAGTTTATGATCAAATTCGAATTGAACGAATTGATCACAAAAACAATTAGATTTTTCAGAGTCCACCAAAAGACTCCATATAGGTTCTAGGAGGTCCCCCATAGGCTAAAACAGCAATTTAGCAGTTCTTAGATGGCAAATGGTCAAATTCGAATTTTTAAAGACAGTACATGATAAATTTCAAAATTAGAATTTTCAAATTTTTTGCAAATTCAAATCGAATTTGGACTATTAGTCGAGGAACACGGAAATAGCTTGGAATTCAAATTTTTTTAATTCAAAAATTCACCTCAACTTTTGATAAATCTGCCACTAAAAGTACTCCTGATCTAACATATATACCATTAATATGTTTTATTTCTATGTTGTATGCAGGCTAAATAATTAATAAAACAGTACAAAGTAATATTCTTAGTTCTAGTAGGTACGCAAAGCCTACATTATTTAAGCAATGGTAACAATATTATGGATATTTTTCTGGAAAAATAGAGCTTACGGCAACAGATACATTTGCAAGTTGGCTTTAAACTTTATCTCCAAAATCAATACTTAAGCAACATATAGTTTTTTATCAAATTAAGTGGCATATTAAAGAACCTCACTAACTACATTTAGGGGCACATTTACTCAGGGTTGAAGTAAAAAATTTGAATCTCAAAGTCATTTTTGGGTACTTTGACTATCAAACAGGCCAAAATTTGATTCGAATTGAAAAAAACTTGATTCAAATTTGAAAATCTAAGTACTGTCTCTTTAAAGAATTTGAATTCAACCCATCACCACCTTAAACCTGCTGAATTGCTGTTTTAGCCTATGGGGACCTCCTAGAACCTTTAAGGAAAATTTTTTAAAATCAATTTGTGAAGATTTTTATTCTATCAAAAACGGTCCGTATATAATCCTATTTTGACACCATTGGGGAAATGTAATAAAAGTCAGCATGGAAAAATTATTTGCAATGTGAAAAGTTACGCCTTTGCATGAACAAATTTCTGCTCTACTCAAATTTAATATAGCTTTTGATAACCGGGCAGCTGTTTAGCGAACGTAATTGTTTGTGCCAGTGTGCAGTGAATGTAATAAAACTTCTTACTAAAAAAGTTGTATGTTTGCTCCAAAAGATTATGACACCTTCAAGCACTTCTTAAAAGTGTGCAATTAAAATTTGCAGTGAGCAATTTAAATTCACAATACAGTAAAAGTGTAAGGAAGAATGATTACTTTGCGAAATGTGGCATACTTTTATAGTTTTCTTTTCAGGCATTTTTTTAGATCTAATATGCCACTGTATGCCCAGCTATATTCTTTGTTCAAATATGCAGGTCTGTTGGGCTAGGAAACTTTCCTTTACTCACCCACGCCCTCCTTATGAGACCAAATCTAATCCTGACAGAATATCTGAATCCTGCTAAGAATCAAATTTCAGTTCCAAAAGGAGGAGCTTTCTAGTATCTGTTCTTAATTAATGGATTTATTAATATATTATCAAAATGTTTGTTTTTCACTCAGAAAGTTCTCTATATAGTAAGAGTGACCATTAGTCCATGCACAATTGGGGTAGGGGAACATATCCCATACTGTGTCCAGGTAACTACAGATACAGACAACTTTATAAGGTTCTTTCAATTGACTCACTTGGCTCAATATGTCCCACCTTGTTACTCTTAAATAGATGACATTTTTTTAAATGAATGCTGGGACATTTTGTGTATTATTTGGTGTGGTTTGCAATGGGAACATTGTTTTCTCTCTCTCTCCAATTTCCTTTCTTCATACCCTCTGATCAGATCAGCCAAGAGCTACCAACCAAGATAAACACAGGCACTTTAAAGAAGCCCTGGTAAAATTTACTTTCTTCTTACCATACAATACAGTATATCTAAACTAGCTTATACCCTAAATCTATATTTGGGATTACTGTTGTACAGATTTACAGAAATACAACATCATAAAAACTCCATCTGAAGGGAAGTCCCCTCCCATACAGTCCCTTTAAAGAAAATAATTAGATTTTATTTTTCCTTTTTCTCTATAATAATAAACCAGTACCTTGTAGTTGAGGCTACCTAAGCTGCAAACAATCATATTGGTGGCAAAATAATCTATTTATGTTTATTTACTGATTAAATCTCTTGTAATAGATTTCAGCCATGGAGAGCCAAATTATATAAGCCCAGAAGATTCCAGGTCCAAACCATTCCTGAAAATGTATACCTGTATATGTTTTAAAAGTTTTTTTTATTTCTACCACAATAGGTGATCAAATGAACAAGAAATACGAAAGAGTAGTCTCTTGGCTTCAGTGAAAATGCATTTTGTGGTACTGTGACAAGCTGGAAGAATACAAGCTTCAAGAAAAAAAATTACATCTTTTTGCATTTCGTCAACTTTAATACAATTGTATCTAATGGTATCAGCTTGTGCAAGGACCTTCTGCACAACTTATTAAAATAAATTGTGGTCCATCAGTCTCCTGCTTACTAAGCCAGTTGTCTAATGACCACCATTGACACAGGTTATTAATGTGCTTCATGAATTGGTCATACAATCCACAGTATGGCCAGAGACAATGGGGTCCAGAATCCTTAGAGGTCAAATCCATTGTTTCACAAAAAGGCCCATAATGTTCTTATTCCCCTCAGTTTGTAATTAATACAGTGCCTGTAACAAGGACAAAGTAAATCACATGAATTCTTTGGTGATAAAATAAGAAAGTACCAGAATATAATATTACAGTCAGTCATTCAGTGAGCAATAGGAAATGACTAATTTAGACTAAAAAGGCTCTTGTTTCTGAACATTATGTCCCATACTTGTGATTGTGCTTCAAGACTGCAACTGAGTACTTTAAATAGAAAAGTGCAATGGTGCTATCTAGCTTAAAAGACCACTTACATTTTTGACTAAATTGTATGAAATATTTCATGGTATAGTGTTATCAGTCTCCCTCCACATTTAAAAATCATAATAACAATGCTTGCTGAATTCCACCGGGAGCTATTTTGCCTTTCTACATTCTCATTTATATTGGGTCATTCCACTGCTAGCTTTTTACACAGGAGGCTGTGGTTGATAAGAATAGTCATGGCCTGAAAACCAGAAAACAATGAAAGCCTCAATAAAACTGTAAAAGTACTTTGTAAAAAATAAATTATTCACTGGTCCATAAAATGGAAGAAATACCATAGCTTTTAATAAGGTTTACATTCCACTTATATTTCTCTAAATGTTTATTTTAAAAGATAAGAATACATTTTCCAAATCATCTTAAAAACCAGGACCCAGCCAAGAAAAAATGTGCCCGTTTCATTTTAATGAAATCCCTTTTGCAAATCTCTTGTAGTCCTAGAAATGTCCAAGAATTTCTAGTTCATCCTGTTAACAGACATTAGTTCTGCTGCCAAGAAACTTTTTTTTTTTATCTCTGTATGTGTATTTACTTACTAGAGTGGGAACCTGCACATTTACTCTAGCAGCATATTCTCATCCATAGAGTCCACTCCAGGGAACAAATAGTTGTGAAAATGGAAGAATATGTGGGTTGGTTCCAGGCCCGGACTGGCAATCTGTGGGTTAGGGCAAATGCCAGATGGGCTGCTATATGGTGCCATAGAAAGTCAGTATTTAGTGGGCTGGTGGGGGCTTTTTGGGCCTCTTTGTGGGCTGATTGGGCCTCTGTGTACCTGAAATGCCAGGGCCTATTTTGATTCTCAGTCCAGTCCTGGTTGGTTCCTCAGAGCAATATTTTTAGCTAAGCATCCGTCAGACAGGGTTTTTTTTTTTAACTAAGCAAAGAAAAACACAGAAAACTGTAGCAGTCCTATTATATAGATCACAGTCTATACCCATAAATACTTATTTTTATGATATTATTTATACACAAGCAATTCTGCTTCCAGAAAGCTTTACGCCTGGCATCCTCAATTCTATTAAAAGTATTTTGGCTTTATCAGTGCCATTCAGCCATCCGAGGCTCTGTATGCGATGTAAATAAAAGGAGGAAACACACAAGTGTTTCAATCATCAAGAAAATTGTTTCAAAGAAATGTGGGTAGTTGGAGAAACTGGATACAGCAGGAACACAGAAAAGAACAAATTACAAGCAATAGAAATACATGTTTGAATTATAAGGCCCCAGGGGCAAAGATGGATTTGTTTAGGGAAGAGACAAGAAGGCAAGTTTGTACATTCCAGTCCCAAGCTGCCTAAGCACAAGCTGGGCGTGACTTTGATGCAGCATGTCTCAACTGGAGAGAAGGAAGGCAACTCAGAGAATGGGAGTGATAGAGGAGAAGTGTACCGAGACAGGGAACGGCTCACAGGTACAGAGAAGAGATTTGGCAGAGAGAAACAGACACTTGCTAAGGGACACAGTGGCAAAATGCCATAAAGAAAAGACACTGGGTCAGCAAAAGGAAGTCCAAATGTTCTGACCACACATGGCCATTAAGGTTTCAGCCCAGTTTTTAGTCATGCTTTCTCACCTTATTTCTCCCAGTTGCTTTCTTCAGTGACAGAAGCTAAAGAGGCAGAAACCTTGGGATACTTGAGGCTCCTAAAAGCCCTGAAACATCCTGCTTTTACATTTCAGTGAGTATCCTTCTATCATGTGATTTATTTTTAGGCGAATAGCACATGTGGTGGGTTCATGATTATTTTTATTTATTCATGAAAAAAAGAAACAATATAATAGAACTCTCTGAATTGCTTTCAAAGAAAATCTGTAGGTGTATAGCACATGATGAACGGTTTTCCCTTAACCAATGTGTTTTCAGTCTGAATTTACCATGGTTTCTTACCTGAAGTAGTAAGGCTATTGCTGGTGTTTTGATGTAGTGCTTTTTGTACTTAAATAATTTGCTTCAAGGCTTAATTGATAACATTGGCCTTATGAGACAGTTCAAAGGGAAGAGAACAGGAAGCAGATTTAGAATATTTCCACAAAACCCAATAGTAAACATGGGACTGGAAGAGCATTGTATGAGATTGTGTATGAATGTCTTAAACTAATATTATCATTGTTGTGGCGTAGAAATGGGCTGCAAAGTAACGTGTTCCAAAAATGAACAGTACGTGTACTGCTTTGAAGCTACACCCAAAATGCATGAAGTTTCCAAAAAGCATGTAGGGCTACAAGTCTTGTAAACCAATTGCTTCCCGACTGCCTCTCCTACTGCCAAGCTTTACTAGCATACATACTGTATGTATACAATGTATGTAAGACGTTGCTGCTTTTAGATATAAATATATATAATATATTTGTTAAGGCATGGTAAGCCTGTACGGTATGCTATATTATCATTTTCATTTCCTAACGCATTATACATACAGAAAATTAGCACAACTATTCCACTAAACTTTAATTACTATAAGAAGTGTTACCAAATGCACTGGAAATCTCAGTGATTTGTTCCACTAAAAAAAAAACAATGGAAATGGCAAAAATAAGCAACACGAGCAGCAAACAGTGAGTAGGTCATAGACTACTCGTAGCACTTCCTATTGTAGTCGGTCAGAAGATGAGACATTTTTTCCATTGCCTTTAATGCCATTGTCATGGGTTCTGCTTCCATTTAATAGAAACATCAAATCCTCAAACAAAAACTGGATTTCTTTCTACACGTTTATTCCATTAAGATCTTGCTCTTTGGGGTGATGTACAGAAATTATTTTGCTGATTGTTTTTTGTTCATTTCCTCATCCTATCTCCATTCTATATGAACTATCCCAGTTGCAGGTAGACTTGATGTACAGTATTTTGAGTAATAAAAACTGCCAAAGAAAAGAAGCTAATAACGACAAATCAAACTTGCAAATAACCGATTAGGATACAGCAGCACTTGGTTGAATGGAATCAATATAGTTATCCCATTTTGCTGGATCAAATAAATGGGTGGAACATTCCAGAAGTGTCAAAGTTCCTTCCTTCCCTTTCTCTCACATACAAAAACAGTACAAACTATTCAGCTTCATTTTCCCACACCCATTGCTCACCCAGAAAAGGGGCTCAGTTAGAATTGTCACACTGTATACTTTAAATTCATTAATCACTCTACATTTTTTACTTACAGCAATCATGCTAAGGATACATCTTTTTTTTAGCAAATTTAAACCCCAAAAACCTATGGTAGGTACAGTGGGATGTTCCAGGACTAAGCAGAATTGTTTACGTATAGGCTTACAAAATGCCTGTCAGAGGAATCCAGTCATTCAGGTAGTATAATGTGTGACAGTCACTTGGAAGTGAATTTTGCAGGCACAGAGAATGACACTATGAGAAAAATATTGAATGAGAAATAAAATATTTTAAATTAGATATTTCATATTTAAGATTTTGCTTGCGAAATAATGTGGTAAAAATTTCCACAAAAATATTAAGCTAGTGCCACATAGGACTGACACAGGTCAGATTTTTGCACCAAAATCTGCTCAGCGTCTGCACCCAGGTGACACCAGTGCCTGTGAGTGCAAACAGTATTGAGTAGTGGATAGCAGAGTGCTGAATTAAAAATCAACCCTGTGTAGCACTAGCTAGTGATCTGGTCAGTAGAGGGTGAGCAGATTACCTGCAATGCATAGTTTCCATTGAGTTCAGTTGTCTTCTTCAGTGCTATACACATCTCTGAAGGAGCCATTGTTGATTTGCTAAATACCCCTCAGTGAGTAAGATAGATGGTGGTTCTCACCTTGGCCCTAGAAAAGTTCAAGAAAGATTTCAGACTGGAGAGGGGTCTCATGAAGGTTATAGTTATATTTACTAATGTCCAATAAAGTGAAACTACAGTTTTCAAAATTGCATTTTTCTGTGTTTTCACACATGTTTTCTATTTATTTGTCCTCCTTTATTGTCACATCATTTCAATCACTGAAAGTTTTAACTTTTACTCACCAGAAGCTAGCTACAGCCATGATATCCAATGACTGTCCCTCCCACCCTTCACCACACTTCTGTGGTCAGGTCAGGCTCATTCCCCTGCTTAGATTTAAAAATCTATCAACTCTTCTGGGCTTCCCCAGTGCTACAGAATCAATGTGGATGCGGCTTGGTTTAACCCACTTTTCTGTCACCAAGTGACCCTCTGGTCCACATACTCAGCCAGTTTAGGGATAGTCACTGCAGCAGGCATAAGGACTTGAATATATCAGGAGGAGACACCATAACTTTATAATGTTTTAGTCAGGTGCACCTGTCTGGGGACCTTTAAAACATTAAAGAGAGCATTGGCACTTTCAGGTACATCACAGGCCACCAGCCTACCTCTTCTGTGGATCTAAAACACTGAGCAGCAGAACAGTGATCATACAGTGGATTTTACATAATAGAGAATTTTTAACACCTGAGTATAAACATACCTGTAAAACAGGAAGGAGAGCACTGAGAGCACCTACATTATAACAGGTAGTTAAGTCAACATATCCCTATTAACATAGTACAGGATTTATAAAACTGGAAGAAAAATCAGCATAGCTGATTATATGACACATTACCATATAACAACTTCAGCACATTACAATAGGCAGATAGCACTTTTGATAATTTGCTAAAACACTACTGAAACTTCTAAAAGCGTGAAGTTGCTATAACTGGAGGCAAACAAGTCACTTCAGCAAAGAAATAACCTAACCTTTAAAATCAACTAGAAAACTAAGGTGATTAGACCATTCGCAGACATCTTATCTCTTCTGTGCAGCTAAAGCACTGCAGAGGGACAAGATTTGACAGGACATACAAGTGGGTTTAGGGAAAGTCCATTAAGGATTATAATCTGGCAAAGATTATGTGTGGCTATGGTTTTCACACAGTTAGCTGGTCTCTCAGGAACTGTTTATTACTAGATTAGAACTTAATTAACAACATAGAAATGTATACGTTACATTCCTTGTCCGTATATTCTTTAATCTTTTACAGATCAGAGATATTTGGTGAATATTCTTATATTTTATTTAACTGTGTTACATTAGCAGCATGCTGCCCTAGCGGCTTTTCCAATGCTTTCAATTTTGTGTTGGGTTTAGTCGATAGGGTAAGCAATCTCAAGATCTTAAAGTAAATTTAATGTCTCACCAGACAAACATGGCTCCTACCAGCCCCATGGTCTGTATGCTGGCAGATGCCTTTCCTCTCAAAGTACACTTGCCACAAGGCAGGTAAATGTGGATTGGAGGAATGTCTGGTGTGGCACTAGCATAATGTTAGCCTAAAGCAGCAACAGGTGAATGGAATACAGTACATAATACATAACTTAATAATGCTTATTTACAACTGCAAGTGCAGTGTGCAATTTCAAAAGCAAGTTGTCTTATTTTTTACCCATAATGCACCATTCTCCCACGTAATTGCAACTACAAAGGAGGTTGCTCACTCTGTCTGGGTAACAACTATCACAATGGAGTGTGTGTGGTGGCAATCTGGATGCAAGTTGCAGCCAACATTTTCAGAGTTGGGACTGGGTCACTTTCAGCATTTTGTGATGAAATTTTATCTGTGTGTGATTCTTTTGTTACTATTGGCTCAATTTGTGTAGCAAACCTGGAATTACCTCTAGATTTAGGGTGATGGAAGCTCCAGAGCTCCACAGAGTCCTCACAGGAGACACAGGACAGATGCTATTGCACTTAGCACAACTATACCAAAGTGCAAAGAGCATCAAAGGATGCAAGTACCTTTACTCAATTTACACTAGGAAATAAAACCTACTTTGCTAATCTATAGTGAATTTCTAACACCACAGTAGTGTAGCAGGTTCAGTTTCCTAGCAGATGTATCCTGTTTATATAATGAATAAGTTGCATCATATTGTGTTAGGACTATGCTGGTATGATGCTCTGGGGAAAGATTATACTTTTAAGTGGAAAAAAAACAACTGTTTATGTGTACCCAACGAAACATGGCAATGAAACCAGTCTTTTCATTGCTATCAGAATTCTTCAAGCAAGCTGGATTTGGGGGTGATGAAATAAAGGGGAAACCAACACAATTTATTTAGTTGTATATTTATAAAACAGTGTAAGTACAATTTTCGGAGACATTTTTTTTTCCCTGTCTAGTAAGAACACAGCACGTTTCATAAAGTGAGAAGTAGATGATAAACCATAGGAGAAAATGGCACAGAAAGTGGAACAAGTTTATAAACTCATGTTGTTACTATCATAGCTAGAAAATGTTGCAAGATATACAAGTTTTTGCAATTTTACAAGCTACTCCGGTTTCTCAAGAAGCCTTCTAGGTTTGTGACTGTTTCTTTTCAGATGCTTCAATGAATGCCAAAAAATGTGGTTTCTTAAAGCAGGGACTAAAGAGAAAGGAGTGTCACTCTTATACAATATGAGTATCTTACACCATGTGAGAGTTTAAATGTCATTGAGAGACTACGAATAAGAGAATGGGTGACTGACCGGGACTGAATATTTAATCGCAGGTGGATGAATAAGTGCTATAAATAAAATTGCCTAGTAAAGAAATAAAATGTGCAGAACACATAGTAACCAATCAGCAAGTAGCATCTGTTTAGAAACAAACCTCTACCTGGTTATTACCTGGGCACATTTTGTGCATGTTGTTATATATGGGTCAAGTCAAACAATATGATAATTCTGTACAAATCTGTTATCCAAAGTATAAGAATATGAGTGTTGACTAAGTTTGATTCATAAGTGTGTAAGTATAGTAGTATGATACTATTAGTTTGATAACTGAGCAATGTATGGTGCACAGGGATCCTCTGCTCTGCTTGGTAAGTTGGTTGGTTAAGAACAATGTTTACCATACATAAGTACCCCTGTGACTGTGAGAAAAAGTCTACCTGTCACTCAGCATATTTGTAAATCAAAGAGGCATGCTGGCATGGCTACAAAATTAAAACCATATATTAAAGAAATTAGAATTCTTTACTAACTTACTACTTTTCTGTCTGACTTCCACAGGTGGTGCAATATCAGCCATGAACTATTGCGTAAACAGTTTTGGAAATGACACACTCCTGAGCTCCCAAGCCTCTCGCATGTCAGGAACAATCTTTCTAGCTTTGGCAGCCTCCTTGGGTCTCCCCGGCAATGCCTTTATCATCTGGAGCATACTTTGGAAGATGAAAGGTCGTGAAAAGTCTGTGACTTGCATCCTTATCCTTAACCTGGCAGTGGCTGATGGAACAGTCCTTCTCCTCACTCCTTTCTTTATAACCTTTTTGGTCCAAAAAACCTGGATTTTTGGTCGCGCTGTTTGCAAATTGGCTTATTACTTATGCTGTCTCAACATGTATGCCAGCATATTTATTATTGCATTAATGAGTTTAGACCGGTTCCTTGCTGTCTTCCGGCCTTATTTGGCTCAGTCCCTTAGAAAAAAGGATACAGTGACAAAAGTACTCATAGCTATCTGGCTGCTAGCTGGGGCATTAGCCCTACCAGCATTTGCCTATAGAGAAGTAATTGAGAGCCAAAAATTAAATGCCAAGATTTGTGAACCTTGCCATGCAAGCCGTGGAGAATCCATATTCCATTACACTTTTGAGACACTGGTAGCTTTTCTGCTTCCCTTCTCCATGGTATTGTTCAGCTACATATTGGTACTGGTCAAATTGAAAGCAAGTCGCATTGGACAGCGCTCACGGATTGAAAAACTGATTGCTGCCATTCTAGTGACATTTGCCATTCTTTGGCTCCCATACCATGTGGTTAATGCCATACAAGTCACTTCTAATCTCACTTCTGGGAAGGTGTCTGAAAATTTGAAAAAAGCTGCAAAAGTAAGCAGAGCAGGCGCAACGGCATTGGCCTTCTTCAGTGCCTGTGTCAACCCTCTGCTTTATGCCTTTGCAGCCTCAGACCTGTTCAGGATATTTGGGGTAGGCTTTGTGGCCAAACTACTGGAGGGGACAGTGGCAGAGATACAGAAAAGAGTTAAGTCTCAGCGAGATCTTGTAAAAGAACTTGTCAGGGTTGGGAGTCGTGGAGAATCAGTGGATCTGGAAGTAAGGAATGGTTTGAAAGACACACCTCTGAATGGCAATCAACTGCTAGAGTAATGGAAATCCAGTAAACTATGTGCCAATTACTTTGTTGTTTATAAGCTAAGTTCACATATATAAATGTTTTTAATTTCATGACTGGAGACCTAAAATGAAGTCTCTGCTAGGAAATATATTTACAGTTCTTGACACTCCTGTGTTTTAAACACAGATGATCTTTATAAATTTGTCATTTATGCAATACAACCTGCAGTAATAAAACAAAAATGCTGTGTTGCAGCATGTTTGTGATGGCATACACTTAGAAACTTCAGTGATCTATGTTGAAACAAAGGTTAAGGCCCTAGTGATGGGCGAATATCCCGCGTTTCGCTTCGCCGAAACATTCACGAAACGAGTCGCGCTTTCGGCGCGCGTCGTTTTAGGCGCGTTGCGTCAAAAACGACGCGCGACTCGTTTTTTAGGCGAATTTTTTGGGCGGCGAATTTTTGCTGCCGTTTCGCGAATTCGCCCCTGGCGAATAAATTCGCCCATCACTAGTTAAGGGCACACAGAGAATTGACTCAGACTGTGTTTTTTTCTGTCTGAGTGCAGAAACACCAAATGGACATCGGCTCCCCTCCTTGTACATTCACTTAGGAGGAGGCTGCACTTTTCATTACAGACACATGGAGATGTAGAAGAGAGCTGATGTGCTTCTCTCAGCCTGCAGAAAAATAAATGCAGGCTCAGAGCTGGGAAGCCGAAGTCCTGTGTACCCTTGCCCTAACCCCAGAGGCAAAGAATGAAAAAGGTCTAAGGTTAATGTAACCTGGACAATAGTTAACCTATTCCAGTGTCTTGTAAAAATTAATGAACACTTATTCCTGCATAATTCAAAATTAAAATGACATTTCAAATACAATTCAATCAAAATACAAATACAAAGTTGCCTATAAATCGTCATCCTGTCTATACATGCAAGCAATTGGGCAAACAGCCAACTGTCAGTGGTTACATTAATCCAATAAACAAGTTTATCATTTATAAGAAAACAGGGATAGTTAAGTTGTACTGTCAGAAAGAGTTTCTTCCCTTTGTTGTAGGAGCCATACCACTTTTACATTTTTTGGCATAGATTTATGTCTAATCTGATTGAATCTGATCATATGCAATTAAGTATCCAATGTAATAAAGCATAAATCTAAGATTTTGCTAACCCTGTTTTATATCAAAAGTTTATAAATCTATAATGCATAACCAGTTACCAGTATTGGACCCAGACCAAATTTTTCAGCAGAAAAATCCTCCCAAGCAATCATCCATTGGCTGGGAGAAACAATAGTATTTTGGAATACAAACTGTCCCTTGTGAGTACTAAGCCATGTTGGGGCATTCTCTCATTATGCACATGTGTGTCTAAACAGAGCACAGTGCCTTTTTATAAAATAATCAAACTGGGGCATGTTCATTGTACATAAGTGTGTGCCCAAACATTTCCCCCTGCACTGGGAGCTCCCTACTGAAATGGGCAGCAAAGAGCTCAAGAGGGAGGTTCTCTTGATACTATTACTAGTGTATTAGCCTGCAACACTGGTGGGGGAAATACTTTTTGCATAATAGGTTTCATTAATATATTTTGTTGTTCCTGAGGAATGCTGTCATTGTGGTACATAGGACACTGCCAGGGGAGCACAGTCAGAAGGAAGTAAAGGGCACAGTGGAAAATTAATTTTCTCTCAGATTCATTAAAGGCAAATGTTCTTTTGAAGATGAAATTAACCTATCAGTAAGATTACCAGGTTTGATTAGACCTTCTGAATCACCTACTGTGTTGACGGTCCTCATACGTGTACAATGCACTGTTCCTCCTCTCCAGCACAGTAGGCAGCAGGAGTATATTACACACCACTTGGGGAAAAAAGTGCTCAGAGATGGACAGATGCCAGTACATGAGAGAAGAATGCTATTAAAATGCATATTGTGAGGGTGTAGAAACATGAACTGTCTATTCTTCCTGCAAGTGGCACTGTAACTACTTATAATATATATAATATAATATTTAGTATATTTGTGGATAGTTTTAGCATTGTGAAGTGACAACAGAAGGCTGCAATCTTTTATCTCTCAATGTCCTTTTCTGAATTCGCTTGTTGTGCCCTTCTGTGGTAGTATTCCTGCTGGCTATGGTCATGCAAGATTGAATTATATCTACCTTTGTGTTCATTTAAGGACATCATTACATCCTAAACAGCTAAGGTCAGGGCCAAATATGCAAGCACATGATGAAGGGGAAGGTGAAGCACTGGCAGAGGAAATTTAGTGCTAATAATGAAAGTGCAGAGTTTGAGCCTGCAAATATTTTACTTGGATGGGGCATGAGAGGAATTATGCTGCAATATGCATTTGTTACTACCTGCCTTGTTTGCGTCACCCTTGGCCCGTACCATGGAAAAGTATAGAGATTTCCAGTAACTCATGCCAGGATTGTACAGAACTGGAGAGTCGTTTTCTCTCTATACCCATCTGTGAACTATATAATATGATGCAATTACATGTCCAATGTGTAAAATAATTACCAGAATGTATGGACGATAATGTTTTTATTTTCTTTAAGGATTACCAGTTACAATGGTGAATTGAATGACTGTGGAACAGTTCCTGTCAGACTAATGAAAGGCCAGCAGAGGGTGCCATTGTTTTGCATTAGCATCTTGCCAGGCCATGTGAATAAATGTTACACAATGTCTGAGTGACAGCACCAAGGAAGAAAATCACTGGGTTCATTCCAACATGCTGTGTACACATTTTAAGAGAAATTGTGTTTGCATTCCCCTTCGAATTCCTTTCAGAATTGTTGCGAAACCATATTAGTTAGCTATTTTGCAACACAACCACACGGTGGCACCCTTCATATACAAATAAGAGCTGGAATGAGTGGTAAAATGTGTAGGCAGTGGTTACACTGCTAATTAGTTATTAACAACAAATACATGGTCACCAGCCTGCATGGTCTCTTAGGGCCCTTACACACGGGCATTTTTACATGTGCTCCCCTGCGGCTGAACGCAGCAAAACAGAAAGCAGGGGATCGCAGGTAAAAACACCCGTGTGTATACTCCACAAACAATGTTGGTCTCTATAAAAAGATATTGCATAAAACAACTCATGTGTAAAACTCTGCTTCATGTAAATAAACCATTTTCATAATAATATACTTTATACTTTATACAGTAGCGTGTACCATTGGGTAATCATAATTAGAAAATGGCCATTTTAAAAAATAAGGACAGCCTCCTGGGATCCTAGGATTCAATGGTGCACACAAACATACCAAACAAACTATAAAGTTAGGTCACATGAGCCAATTAACAGACAGAGTTGTGTCTTTTGCTTCAACACTTCTTCCTGTTACAGTTAGAGTTGAAATATTTCTGGTCAGGTGATCTCTGAGGCAGCACACAGACCATCATGAAATGGTGGTTCAAGGCAAGAGATGTAAAAGGCCAATATTTACTTAAATATATATACCAGATTAACAAGATTCTTTAATATGTCACTTAATTTGATATAAACTTAATTTGATATATCTGTTGCTTAAGTATTAATTTTAGGGGTATAGTATTCCTTTAAGCATTTTCACCAAGAGACTGGGGGGCCATTTATACAAAAGCACACCCCTAAATGCTCATTTAAAAATCACCTGTGTCCAGAGTCTGGCTGCCCTTTGCACATGGATTTACAAAATAGAGCTACAGTACATGCAGAGCACCAGCACCAGAGGATGAATTAAATATTTCACTGTGTTTCTCTGAGACAAAAACACTGTAATGGATAGTTAAATAATATTGCATGGTTTAAAAAATGTTGCTCGGCTTGATAAATTGTTGTGCAAAAAGAGCCCATTGACTTCAATGCATTTCACAAATCTTTGATGAAGCAAAATGGGTCAAATTTGCTCATCATCACAGGGCTTTATTGCAGTCTGCACCAGACAACATTCCAAAAGGTGTGTATCACAATTACCCCTACAGTACCTACTTCTCCCCCTCAGTGCTGCTGAACAAAGGCAAGGCTGTATTCATGTGAGGAACACTGGTCACTGCACTCCATTTTATATATTTTTTTTAATTTTTACATTTTTTAACATTTGCTTTATAGAAAGTTCCATAGTTACATAGGTTAGGGCCCTTACACAGAGGCGTTTGTTACCTGCCCTAACCTATGTAACTATGGAACTTTCTATAAAGCAAATGTTAAAAAATGTCAAAATTAAAAAAAATATATAAAATGGAGTGCAGTGACCAGTGTTCCTCACATGAATACATGAATCAGGTTGAAAAAGCACCATTAAGTTCAATCCCTCCAAATAAAACCCAGCATACATTCACACACTGACCCCATTATACACTCACATAAACTATATATGCCCATATCTACACTAACTATAGATTTTAGTATCACAATTGCCTCTCTTAAAATCATTAACAGAATGAGCCATCACAACATCACCCGGCAGTGCATTCCACAACCTCACTGTCCTCACTGTGAAGAACCACCTACGCTGCTTCAAATGAAAGTCCTTTTCTTCTAGTCTGAAGTGGTGGCCTCTGGTGCGGTGATCCTCTTTATGGGTAAAAAGGTCCCTTGCAATTTTTTTTATTTTTCAGAGGGTCTAGAAAAAAATGGTGTAAAATCAGGGAAATGTATTGTGAATCTTATATAGGTAGGAGGACAGAACGTATAAAATGCAGGTAAAAAAAATCAAGAGCTACACAGTTTCACAGTAATTATAAATCAGGAGAGGTGAGTAGTATGCTGATCTAGCAACATAATGGTCAGATGGTAGTAGACATGTGTGAGTTATCATTAGTGATGAAAAACAGGGCCACCGTTATAAATCAACAACATTTTCAGGGCCCCCTGGGCCAAGTCCATTCCGGCACTCAAGCCCCATCCCAGATCCTACACACCACAGTTAAAGATCACATAACCACTAAAAATGGTAACCCCCCACACACACACCAGTTATAAAAAGCCATTGATGGTCAGGGCCCCCCTATAAGTTAAAAAAAGATGTTGGTACCAGGGGCCCCCAAAAACATTGGGGACCCAGAGAATATTTAAAAAAAAAAAAAGCATTGGTGGCAGGGGCACACAGTGGTCTTCAGTAGATCTGAACTTGTGATTTCAGGACTTTTCATGACTTTGGGTCTTTTCACAGCTTCGGAAATTCAGCTGTTTGGGTGTTAAGGTTTTTGGCTCTTCAGGACTTCAGCTCTTCGGGACTTTGGTGGTTCAGGACTTCGGAAGAAGCGGGATGGCTTTTAGCCCCCCCTTTAGGCCCGGGTCTGGTACAGGGGTACCTCTTGTGCCCCCCTCATGGTGGTCCTGATGAGAAAGAAAGTGGATCAGGCAAGCTAGTTGACAAAGATGAGACCATTGCAGTAAAAATGGGAATTAGGTAGAGGGCACAGATGAAGGGTCTAATTGAGATTGCCATAGCAGATTGGCTGAATGTCAATAAAAAAGACATAATGTACTGCTCATCAGTAGTAATAATGCTTATTATAAGTATTATTATTATTATTATAAATATTAGTATAGTATAAGTATTATTAAGTACTGCTGGAATTTTTAAACATATACTGTACCTACAATATACTATCGGGACCTCAAAAAATGATTTTTCTGTATGTGTACATTGCCTGTGGTCTGAGACATTTTTACAAACATAGTGGTTAGGTTTCTGGCGGCCTCAGAGGCAGAGTTGTACTAGTAGGAATGTCAGGTTTACAACATAAAACATTACAGTGCAAGGGACTTTTTTATTTTTATTTACATAAAATTGCACTAGCCATTTGCCAACATGCACAGACAGAAGCCAGAAATGAGGGGGAAATTACTCTATTTGTGCATGGCTCATCCGAGGTAGCAGAGCCCATCTCTTCTGCTGTTATGTCAACATTTTCTGTTAAAAGTGGTGTTTGCATATGTTTCCTGTGACCACTGAAACCATGTCATCTTTCCATGAGGGCCTTTTGACCAACTCTGGAAACTTCAGCAATCTGGAGCAGAATACACTGATAGCAGTGAATCCAGATGCTGATAATCTTTTAATTGTAAAAAAACAAGTAGTTGTTGTATCAAGGCCACCTTTACTGACTTTATGTGAGATATGGCAGCTGAATGGTAAAAACCAGCAAGGTAATTAGTTTTTACTATCTAATATAATATAATTAATGGCAATTAGACTCAAATTTAAACAGCATGGTCCATTTACATGATTAAAAATACTCCACACTAAAGAAGAGAGATTGTTTAAACTTCTGTGGCACAAAAGATTATGTTGGCTGGGTCCCAGTAACAAAATAAAAATCACCATAGTATTAGCAGCAATCTCTGGGTTACAGAGAATTCATCTCATTTTCCTGTTAATGTAGTACTATAGCACAAGAACCAGAGATCCTTAGAAGTACAGTATAATGCTATTTTTGTGAGATTATTCACTGACTCGCTATTTGCAATCGGGTTTATATTAGGTTTCTTTGTTCAGCTTTAATTGCATGTTGTTTTTGGTTTGGCAATGCTGTTACAGTATGTAATCATTTGCAATTATTCAAAAACTCATAAAAGGTAAAAAAAAAAAATAATGCAGTTTCAGCAATTGATCAAATGAAATCAAATATCCACAATATAATTCTGTTCAGTCTTCAGTTACACTATACAGGATACACTTTGCTTGCACCAACTATTTCCAAAAGCCTTGGACATCAGATTTGTTTAGCAAAACAGTAATCTGGATTCTTTTTTAATTTACTTTTCTAACTTACTAACTAGCTACAGTATGTTCATGGGTGCCATTTGGCGATCAACTTGTGTAGTCATATGCATAATGATCCATCCATGCCTTTTGCTAAAGGAGGAGTATTAAAGTAATACTCTTAATACTTCTTAATGCATTCTTAATATTGTACCCACCTCCTAATAGGTTATATGTGATAAAGAAAACTATTTCCTGTCCATTTGGATTCATAGTTTTATTGTTGTACTTTCTCTCTACAGTTCTTTTTGGTGCAGCCCTCGCCAATTATTCAGGAATAGTACCGCATCTTTAGGACAGATTTGGATGGTATGGCAACATTCTATTAGTATACAGATATGCAACAGTTATGTACTGGTTTGATGAAAAGCAATAGTACAAGGACATCTGTCAAATGTTTTTGTTTAGAATGACAGATACTATTGTGATTACATAACAGTTTTCTAAAACACATACTGCGTGTTACACATAAGGCCATAATGTGCACCTGAACTCACTTCAAGCAAAAAAGATACTGCAAAAGGAGAAACAACTGTAATTTTTAGCTTCCAGGTAAGGTTTAGGTAAAAGATCAAACTAAATCATTTCGATGACTATTTGGATGAGGTACACAGGCAGTCAACAGTCATCTGTTAAATCGATGACATTTTCTTACATTGTCAGTAGGACGCTAACATGCCCATGTTAGTATTACACAATTCATTCTCATTGCATTAACGAAAGCAACAATGTCATAAGACAAACAAGTCAGAGCAAGAGGTACTTTTTAGTCTCTGAAAAAATATTCACGTATCCAATGTCTTTCTGAGAATGTCCTACCAATGAAATTGCTAGCTGGCCTTAGGCAAAGTACTTGGCAGGTTATGAAATGCAACTTAAGCTTTCTACCTATTAATAAAACAACAACCTTAACCAATACTCTTTTAATAGCATTTGCTTGTTCCTTGATTTGTAAAAACTGACAAGCCAAATCCATGAACCCAACCCTTACTGAAGGGTAAAGGTTGGCATGTGCTGCACAATAATGTACTGTGATATAAATGGAGTGTTGCAAGATGCATGCTGCATCTCACACAAGAGGACACACTTGCCCTTTTCCCACTGTATATGTTGTCTTGTGGCCCAGACATCCCAGGTCTACAGAAGAGCTGGCATAGTGCACAGAAAACATCTTCCACCTTCCACCTCAACTGTGTATAGTCCCTTTGAGCAAAAGGATACATTGTTATGCCTCTGTGCTTCTCATCTCTTCCCTCATTTTGTTGAATACCAGGTAGTGGCTGTTTAGTCTGGATTACTATTCAGCTTGGTGTAGCAGGGAAAATATGTAGATTTTAAGGGCATGTGCAATTAGGGACACAAAATCCAAGAGCTGAAAGGCTCAGTTGGAAATAGTGACCATAATCTGCATATCCCATTAGTGTTTAAAGTGTATCAAAGGCCATGGAGTTCCATCAACATTGTGGTGACTGAAAAAAAAATATTTCAGGCCAGGTAAGGTGGTACTGAAGGACAATGATTTCATATGAAAGTTGAAGGGAGATATTTATTATGCTGTGTAAAAAACAAAGGGTTCACGTGTAAAAAATGGCGTATACATCTTGCAGTAACATCAGCCAAAAGCAATGTAAAATAGCGTCGTGCATGGTGTAAAATTAAACACACTTGATAAACTCACCATTTATTTTACACCATTTTTTGGCAAATTTAGTTTTACATACAGAAGCATAATAAACATGCCCCTAAAATGTAAGAACACATAATTTAAGAGAGCTAAAATAATTATTTTAGGAAAGGAAACAGAGCCCATACGAGGTATAGAGTTGTGGTGTCTGCAATGGCATTCTTGTGGATTAAAGAAGAAGTCAGAGAAGAATGGTGGTCACCAGTTTACAAGGGTTTGAGCTCAATTAGGTGAGAAACTTCATCCCTCTATCAAGAATAAATGCATTCAATATTCCACCATGGCTGTCACATTCCTGAAATAACCATGGATGCTGTAGTCAGTATCTTATCAGTAACACTAACTTTGGCTGAAGAAATGTTTCAAATCTGTGCTACAGATACAGGCAAGCAATAGACTGTTCCCAACCCCCCCTACCGGCCGGTAAAATTATTTACAAAAAGATATGCAAACAACTAGGATATGCATAGGTTGGCAGACAGGTTGATGTGAATGAGAAAGACGTAGCCACATGTCACACAGTATTCTCAATAAAAAAAAAAATAATAAATCCCAAGTGCATTATAAAATAAGGTGGTTTATAAATCATATCCTTTTCTATAAATGTCCTCCAGAGAATTATATGGATATTTGTGATGAAGCAAACAGAGAAATGCAATGCAATGATTATGAATCATGGGTGACTAAACATTGTTGATTCATGACCTGGCCAACTTCACTGAGTGAAGCAAAAAATTCTGTATTTAATCATAGATGAAGCACGACTGGATTATCCCAATGATTCCTATTGAAACTAAGTGTAGGGGAGAAGAGAAAGCCTTCCCCTGTTTCTCTGTCTGTGATATCCTTCCGCCTAGTAACAGGCTGGAGAGTGACCTGATTGGCTGGGCACCCCAGTGCATTATTGGGAGAAAGGGTGTGCCTGAGTTTGGAGCCAAAAAGTAGCAAGTCTTCAGGAGAGCTGAGAGAAAGGCAGCACAGATTTTTATGAGACTGTCCAGTACAGATAAGCTGTTAACTCTGTGTAATCTGTGGAGGTACAGATTGAGCCCAGCCTGTTCCCTACCAATTTGATAGAGACTCAGAAGGAGAAAGGCGCCACTGTTGGGATTTATCCTGTTGCAGATCTGCTGTAATCTCCAGTGTGATTTCTTCTGAGAGAACCCCTGTGTGTGAGCCACCCAAGGGAGGATACTGGCAAGGATACAAGCGTGGGGCCCCAAAGTGAAGACAGCTCATTTATAATTGCCTGCTACACGGAAGCTGCTGCTGGATTCCAAAGGGAGAAGTACTTTTGGGAAAAGGTAGCGCTACCTGGGGAATAAGAGCTCTGGGGAAGGGACATTTTATTTGAACAGTGTGGTTGTTAACCCCTTCCATAGGACTGGGACTTTGATATTACAAAGGACTGTGTGGGAGCAACAGTTAATTACCTTAAAGTGATTTAGGTAGTGTCCCACAGTTTCCCCAGTGTAGGAGTGCATGGTGTATTAGTGTGTCCAAGTTTAATACATTTATATAAAGTTTACATGTGTTCATTTGCAACTGTGTGTGTTTTATTATTCCTAGTGGAATCCCCCCTGAGGTGTGTTCCTCAGTGTTCCCTAGGTGGAGGCACTGCGCTGTAATTCCCAGTTCCCAGTACTTTTCATACGCAAAAGGGACTCAGGGCCCCTGGATTGCAAGGGTAAGTTGCTATTTAAAGAAACAGTACCAAAAAAGGGTTACATTTGGAGGCACTGCTGAGATGTCGACTGGGAAGCTGGAGATGTTTGATGAAAATATGTCTGCCTTTGAAACTCCACAAAGTGTTCGCCAGTGGTGTGCTGCATTGGGACTTAACCCCCGAAAGGTTACCGCTGTTGGGCCCATGGTGCCCAGGGTGAAAGAAGAGTTTATTTACCAAGTTCTGGATGGGGAACAGATTTTTTACCGCCCAAGGGTGGCTGCGTCATGCCGCGATTCTGCCGGGGTCCTGCTGAATGTTCTTATAGACAGCCCCAGAGAGATAGATTGTGACTGGGTTCCCCCTGATATTGATGCTGAGAGTGAAGGGCCCTGGAAGATTGTTCTGCCTGACATGTCTGATGATGCAGATGAATTCACATCCCAGGGTGAAGCCCTTACTACCCAGTATGCAGTGAAGACACCGTAGAGTGTGCAGCTGAACAAGACATTGTTTGATTTGCCAGTTGAAAGGAGTCAAGTAAAGAGATGTCCATCCTGTGAGAATGTGGTCTCCAAGGGGAATCGACATAGTTCTGGTGGCCAGCTGGATACCCCAGAGATTGTTAGTGCGTTGGGACAACTTACTGACCAATTGACGCAGCTGGCCTGGAATGGCAATTTTAAGAGACTT
>CM044432.1:126993920-127130758 GCA_024363595.1 Xenopus borealis
GTCTGAGTCTTTAACCGCCAACACGTATGGGATACGTGCTTGGCGGTTAAAGGGTTAAAGTCCAATTTTGTAAACAAAAATAAATCATCATGGTGCAAAGTGTCCATAAAGTTAGATTCCACTTGGTGTCAGGCTACTACTCAGACGGTCTAGCCTGTACAAAAAGGAAACTGCCGTTAAGCCTATCCAGGCACTAGCTTTTGTAGATAGTTTTCCAGCATATACATGAATTGTTATACAAAATAACAAACTAACCGTTACTTTAAAGTATGCCACATTGTAACAAACCACATTGTTAAGCAAGTTCAATTATAGTCTAGTCTCCTATAGTATTTAACTCACCATTGTTTTACGTGGTAACTGATCCATTACTAGGGACTAATTGACTGTCAGAATGTCCTGAAAAAAGATTTCAGAGTATTAGATTACCTCCAATTATAAAAAGCATGACAAATTCAGTTGTTCGTTCATTCCTTTAGGGTGGATACTGTCTAATCGTCTGATCCAGCGTGCTTCTCTTTGGAGGAACTGGGAATTCATGTATATGCTGGAAAACTATCTACAAAAGCTAGTGCCTGGATAGGCTTAACGGCAGTTTCCTTTTTGTACACCAAGTGGAATCTAACTTTTGGACACTTTATGGACACTTTGCACCATGATGATTTATTTTTATTTACAAAATTTTACTTTAAGGGACTTCGCTATATCACATTGGTGTTTCACTAGCTTATCCAGTGCTTCAAGAGTTAATGGAAAATGAAGCCTCACCCAGGATGCACTGTGTTAAGGTGAAAGGTCATTGCAGGTTTAAATGTTTTTCCCTTTTGTTTGCTTTTATACACTTGATAAAGGGCCTTGCCCGAAACATGTAGTGATAATTGGATGCTCACTCCCCAATAAAGGAATTTAGCAGTCTTCAGACTACTGCCGTGGATTTGTACTGGAATTGCCAAATCTTTGAATTACAAGTGCCTTTACCAAGCTTTGTCCATTACGTCTGATCTTACTCACTGCCTCTGGCTAATTCTGAGAATTCTTGGTGCATTTTCATTGTTGTTCAGTAGTAGGGATTAGCATAAATTTGGGTGCGGGGTGCCGCCAAAAGTTGAATGCGAATTTGTGCCCTATGGCAATGCTTGACGCTCTAAAAATATTGGACAAAAGTCTTGAATCACTTGTCACAGATAATTGAAATCACATTGCCACCAGATCCAGCAATGTGTTTGCTAACATTGAGGTTAAAACAACTGTTCCTGGTATGCATGTTGTTTTGGTCACCCTTTTCAAGGCCAGGCACCTTATTACTCTTATTACTCTACTATTTTAGAGTGGCATTAAGCAGTAACTGCTGTTGGCAATTTCCCCACTATCTTACGCTCCTAGAAGTCTATAAGATATCCAATCCTGTCTCTAGCTTGCATCGTTCATAGGGTCCCTGCTCCCTGACTTAAACACTAGAGGTTCAGGTCCCTCTAGGGCTAAAGGGCTTTACTGGGCCTTGGTGTACTCAGACTCAGTGAGAACATCTAGATGGCTAGGACACCAGGAGCCAAAGAGGAAGATTCACCCCTTTCGAAGCACTATATTAAAGTGTGACAGGAATTGGTCATTATACATCTTGGTCAATAAAACAACTATGCAAATGTAAACTAAATACATGGGCTTTTGTCCAGCAACTGGGGAAATGAGGAAGAGTATGGATTTAAAACCATAGGAGTATATTAACTCTATGGGTCCCTACAAATATACTTAAAAAATGTTTTTGGTTAGTGTTAGCCTCTGCAGCAATGCGCTCCTCATTTTCTATCTTTGCCTTCTAATTGCTGTTTTACAACATTTATTATAGTGTTTATATTCATTAAATGCATCTTCTGTCCACACAGACTTGTAGTTTTTAAATGCCTTTCTCTTCTTTCCTATTAACATCTTTACAGCTGTATTAATCCACAAAGGGTGGTTCTTATTGCTTCTAAATTTACTTTACAGTGTAAGAGAACAGTAATAATGTAGCATCATTTTAAATGACAACCATTGCTGTGTTTTTAACAGAAAACATAATCAATATTTGACTATGTAATGAATCCCTGCATTCTGTTTTCTAAAACTTCAAATTGAATTGAAATTTAAAAAAAAATCCCGCTTCTCAGGAACCACGCTCTGTTTATTCTTATTTTACTCTTAGAAGACACAAACCTGGGTAGGGGGAAGCCCTTTTATAGGGTTCAACTCTTAAGACTAAACCCATTGCCTGCCATCTGAATATACATCTAAAAACCATAGTACAATTGTACATAAGCTGTTGGATTCAGGTAATGTCCATGACATCTGTAGCTCTTTACAGTATGAAATGTACTAAGACAAACAATACCTGTTATGGACATTACAACACTGCTTTTGGTCCAGGCCTTCTACTGTCTCTTGAGCTATCTGTCCACTTTGAGGCAAGTGTTAGTGTTACTGCTGCCACCTATTCTTGACTAAGAAATCACACTTCTGGTGGCATTGGCAGAAATGACAACAAATGGTTCTGTGGGCACGCTATTCTTGTACTGATATGATACGAGAGATCAAGTGTTAGTATTGTCACTTACGCAACAGAGACGGTTTCTTCGTGAAGACAGAACTTGTGTCAAGAAGGCAGGAAGCTTTTAAAGTACTGTAAAAACTCTTGTGCAAACTGATGTGATAATATTTTTTTTTAACATCCAGAAAATCATCCACTAGTGGGTCTCATTTACTTGTGGGACAGACTACAAGAGCAAGCACGTTCAGACAGAAGAACGGAATCATGACTGAAGTGGTAAGTTTCCTTCCATTCAACCTGCACATAACATTTACAAAACATATATAAATATGTAAATACTTTTTCGCACTGTTATATTTTTTTTCTAGCTAGATATGGTACAAAAAAACACCATGGTTTTTGCATTTTGCTTCATTGAAAATGATTGGTTGTACTTGAAATGCAGCTCTTTAAGCTTGTAGACTGGTGTGAAAGAGCTTCACACTGTATGGAGACCTGCACACCAGAGGGTCAGCACATGCATGGCATGTAAAATACCCCTAGCTTACCTGTAATTCAGACCATTTGCCATTATTTCATAGTAACTTTGTAAATCAGGCTGAAAAAAGAACCACGTCCATCAAGGTTTTAATTCTGTATATAACCTGAATTACTGTTAGTTGATCTCTAGAGGAAGGCAAAAAATTTGAAGCCTCTCCAATTTGCATTAGAGGGGAAAAAATTCCTTCCTGACGTTTGGCTGAAGACTTGGTTTAGAATCCTTTATTATTATTATTATTATTGTTATTATTGTCCAATGTATGAAAACGTTTCACCATTATAGCATTAAAATACCATGGAGACCCATTTTTAGTACAGGTATACACTGTTGCAGAAAAATATTTATTAAAGTATTATAGGGTTGATTTCCTACCCTAAGCATTAGATTGATGTTGTGAAGTGGAAAAATCAAAACAGAGTGTCCATTAGTGGCTACTGGCAAGTGGACTTTTGAAATTTACCACCTACGTTAATAAAATTCTAAATTGAAAATAATTACATTTGTCTCAAAAAGAAGAAAAAAGAACACACACATATATATATATAGAATAATCCTCTCTTTGGTAATGATTCCAACTCTTAAAATATATACAAACGGTAGGGTCACTACTGCAAATTATGTATCCGCAGGTTAGTGAAAACTCATGTTATGAAAAAAAGGAAATGAAGGTTCCTATAGTTGCTGCACGGTTTGCCCCGGCAGCCTGGGAACCTAAAGCTAACCAGTTCGGTTAGTTCTGTTTCACCGACTGCTCGGCTTCTTCAGGGGCATAAGTGAAGAAGCCGAGCAGTCGGTGAAACGCGTAGGGCAGGCAGCATAGGTGGACGATGGGGGAGTAGCTCCCACTCGCTCCCCACGTAGTACAGGCAGGACTGCACATGGGGAACAATTTTGGAAGGGAGGGTAACGGGCGCCGGATGACTTTGCTTGCAACTGAGTTGCGCTGTTGATATTTAATCACTAATTGGCAGATATCTTCCCCGTCATTTCGCAAGCAACCGCAGAATATTAGCGGTGGGATAGTAATTTACCTCTTCGCCTCTCAATGGTAACAATACCGGTAACTTTGGTTATAATTTTTAAGTAAGATAGAGGGGAGGGAACAGGCGCCGGACTTTAATATTTGCAACTGAGTTGCTTCTAGATAACAAGCTGTAACTTTGGCGTATACCTTGTTTCCTATCCCACGAACAGCCGCATTTAATAAGGGGTGGGTTTGGAGGTTACCTCTACACTAGTAATTGCGAGTATCACTTCAACTGCGGGTAGTGAAGTGCCCGCACTCAGTGCATTATTTAATGAACGGCTCACTTTCTTTACTCCCATAGGCACCGTCGTTCCACCTGTTGCTGACAGGTTTTATATATATGTATTTTAAGGACATTGTCCTGCACTGTTTCGGATTTATGATGGATCAGTGAGTTTGTGTGTTGGCGTGTGTCGCATTTATTACTGTTTTTATCAGCACATTAAAAGTTAAGTTTTACTTTCAACCTTTATCCGAACTGGTCAACTATTAAAATAGTTTCTCTTGTTTCTCTTGTAATATACAGTACACAGTGGATTACCTGATGTCGACTGTCAATTCCAGTTTTGGAAATGCCACTCAGCGTCCGATGCCACTCTCTGGATCCTCACCACGTCTTGGAATTGCCATCCTCTCTTTGGCTTTCATCATTGGTTTCCCAGGCAATGCCTTCATTATCTGGACTGTGCTGGCATGCATGAAGAAACGCACTGTGACTTGTATTCTTATTTTGCATCTGGCAATAGCAGATATGGTTGTAATCCTCACAGCACCATTCTTCCTTAATTTTTTACACAATGGCAATTGGGGGTTTGGAGAAATTATTTGCAAAATGTGCCATTACATTGGCTGTCTGAGCATGTATGCAAGCATTTGGCTAATAACATTTATGAGCATGGACCGTTTTCTAGCTGTTGCTAAACCTTTTACCTCTCAGATTATGAGAACAAAGACAGCAGTGAGAGGTATAGTTCTAGTAATATGGCTGTCTGCGTTTCTTTGTTCTATTCCCATGCCAATTTATCGCACTGTGTTGACAATTCATACCAGATTCATCTGCATGCCATTCCACAAAAGTCCCAAGCACATAGTATTCCAGTATCTATTTGAGACTATGATAGGGTTTTTAATCCCATTCTCTATAATTGTTTTATGTTACCTTTACATTTGTCTGCGTTTACGTACTGCAAAGTTTCAGAGCAAGCATAAGACAAACCAATTGGTTACCCTAATTGTTACAACCTTTTGCTTGTTTTGGCTTCCTTACCATGTGGTGAATATCATACAGGTAACTGGAGCTCTCACTTCAGGCCCGACAGGAGAGAAATTGATAAATGCAGCACGTACAGCCCGACCCAATGTTACAGCCTTGGCCTTCCTCAGCAGTAGTGTCAACCCAGTACTGTATGCTTATGCTGGTGGCTCCTTTATCAGAACTGCAGGGATGGGATTCATGGCTAAGCTCTTTGAAGGAACCTCTTCTGAAGTCTCTAGCTTCAGGAAAGTATCCCAAGCCTTTAGACAGAGGAGTCGTAACGAGTCAGTAGAGCTTGGAAAACTTGGAGAGCCAGCGGAGAGCAAGACATTTTCTACCAATCCAACAGAGTGACTTTCTTCTTCCTTTATAATATGATGCCAAGAGACACAGGAGCGGACTATCATATTTATTAACTTAGCAGGGAGAACAACACTGTACATTGTATAGCTAATTTAACTTATTGAGGTAGGTGGACTGTTTGTATGCAAGTCAGGTAATACCTGAATTACTTATTTGGTATGTTTAAACATGTGAATAGAATAAATATCTATTAAGTAGCAATAGGGGTAACTATGTTAAAATCTGCTTGCTTCAAGTAAATAAAAAATTTCACTGATGCATACATGGTTGTTAACATGCCCCATCCTATAATGGGATGGGATTAAAGTATGTTTTATTTATCCATGTATAAAGATTTCAGTATTGTTCACAATGATCTGCTATATAAAGCTAACATGGAATCAAGGAATCCTATTGTTCAATGATTGTATGGAACATGTTTCCTTTACACTGTATTGAATATATTGAACATATTTTTATTATATGTTAAGGCATAAGGTACAGCTAAACCCATGCCTCCAGGGTCAGTAGCCATCAATCTGGAATATTTGACTGCCAGTAACCCCTGTCTTTATTCTGCAAGGCATTATTTTTTTATTCAAACAATTTTCGAAGGCTTAATTATGAGTGATTATCTTTCGTTCCTGAAACCTATCATCGATTATGTAAGATTCCTGCCTGACATAGCTTAGCTACAATTGGTGCTTAGAACAGATGAATAAAGTATTCCAAATGGTTGTTAAAGTCTTTTTAGAAGCTTAGATTGCCAACAGTTTTCACCCCAGACCTATTAAAAAGGCACTATTAATCTGTTACATTTAACATCTTTTTTAAAAACGTTTTTCATCTAAATTAACTTCCATAAAATTATACATTACATTGTATATAAATGTTTACAAAAACCTTTTGAAAAATGAATCAACTGACCTGTATGGCTTGTTGTTGACATTGTAAATTAGGTTGAAAAAAGACACACGTCCATCAAGTTTAACCATTTAACTTTTTTTTTAACATCCCTAACTTCTAGCCAGAGGAAGGCTAAATGTCTCTGAGGGAGATAAAATGGGACTAGTCCCTGGGTCAACTTGTACTCTGAGCTATCTTCCATAACCCTGTGTTCCCTCGCTTGCTAAAAAGCCATCCAACTCCTTCTGAAAGCTATCTAATGTATCAGCCTGTACAACTGAGAGAGAATTCTCACTGTAAAACACCTCTTCCGAATATTTAGTTGAACCTCTTTTCTTATAATCGGAATGGGTGATCTTGCATCAACTGGAAAGAACAACTGGTAAATAAAGCATTAGACTATTATATAATTCCCTTATATATTTATAAATAGTTATCATATCACCCCTTAAAGGAGAAGTCAACCTATAATGGGGTAAACCCCATGCCCCCCTCCCCCCAGCCTACTTCCGCCCTCAGGGCAGGTCCTGAGCATGGAGGTTGCAGGCACCATCTTCTCCCCTGCTATCTTCTTCCAGAATCCATCACGTTTGGCGGCACATGTGCAGTAGGAGCATTTGCCGGTTCAGCTCTTCTGCGCATGTGCCGAAAGTCACCAAGTTTAAATCAGAATACTTTGTGATTTTCGGTGCATGCACAGTAGAGCGGAACCGGCAGATGTTCCAACTGCGCATGCACTGCCAAGCAACGAAGAATCCAGGAAGAAGATGGCTGGGGAGAAGATGGTGCCTGCAACTTCTATGCTCAGGACCTGCGCTGAGGGGGTAAGTAGCAATTTAGGGGCATTTTGCCTGGGGGGAAGTAGGCCGGGGGAGGGGGCTTATATGGGGAGGGGGGCATGGGGTTTACCCCATTGTAGGTTGACTTCTCCTTTAAACCTCAAATTTGGTCAGTCTTTCCTCATAGCTAATATTTTCCATACCTTTTACCAGCTTAGTTGCCCTTCTCTGTACCCTCACTAATACAAAAATGACCTGTTTGAGGGACGGAGACCAAAATTGTACGGCATATTCCAGATGGGGCCTTACCAGTGCTCTAAAAAGTGGATGTGTTTGAGACACTAGTTGCATAGATGATGTGACTGCCCATTTCTCATGCCTATCTCTGATCATTAACACCTGAGACACTTAAAAATATATATGGCCTAGGGATTAAACATTAATGCAGATGCACAAAAAGAAGAGTAGATCCGTAGCTTGGCTGCAGGCCTTGATACAGTGAAACACAAAGTTGTTATAGGGTAAATGCTGAGCTTCAGCTATGCATGTCTAGCTATGTTGACCCCTATACTACCTATTGGCACCGCCACTTCACTATTCCCTTGAATGCTGTGTCTACCCTGGCTTAGCCAAGAAAGTAAGCCTGGGCAATAAGGGATCCCTTCCCAGTCATAACAACTCTTCCAAAATGCTCTCTATTGCTTAAGAACACTGAAGTTGGCATTGACAGAGCAAAATGTGCCTATTTCCAAATGATCACTGAATAGCAATTGTCAGTTTATGGCCAATACACCACACCAAACAAACATTCAATAAATCCACCATGATCAGATGGTACAGCCTATCAAACTGGGCATTCCCATGACATCAGCAGTGATGAAATGGGTGCTTGCCACACAACACCAGCCCTCCCACTACAGATGTATATGGCATGAGGTGCAGTAAACCTGGAGACCATAAAGAAGACTGAGAAGAACTTTACATTATCCATTCTTTAATCTTTTTAGATCCTTCAAACCTGGTCTTTTTATAACACTACAACTTAGAGTTGTTTTATTCGATAATACTTCAATATACCTTTGCAAATGAAATTGCTGTCCCATTTCAAATCTAGTGAAATAGTTTATTATGGGATAATGCAGATTGCAGAACATTTAATTTAGAAACATTTTTACTACCCAGCAATATTTTAAAAGTCACAACTGCAACTGATACTTCCACATTGTCTGGAAACTTTTGAAGGTTTGTGAGCTACTGTAACAAGGAACATTCCAGTTATGCATTTTTCCTTGGACAATGCTGGCCTATTTTGCACATGCTGCTGAGCCACCAATCCAGAGATTCTATATTACAATTGCCTTGACCAAGCTTCGTCCATTACTTCTGATCTTACTCACTGCCTCTGGCTAATTCTGAGAATTCTTGGTGCATTTTTATTGTTATTCAGTAGTGGGGAGTAACATAAATTTGGGTGCAAATCACAGAGGGCCCAGAAATGTTACTGCAGGGTGCCGCCAAAAGTCGAATGCGAATTTGTACCCTATGGCAATGCTTGACGCTCTAAAAATATTGGACAAAAATTCTGAATCACTGTAAGGATTCTCCTTCTGCCCTTCAGCAAGATGGCGCTTCTGGCTCTGGAGCGTCTTTCCGCAGGCGTCAATGCGTAAGCGTAACTTCGCAGGCGTACTTACTTTGCGTCGCAGGCGTACCGTTGCGGGCTTTGATCCGCGCACACGTCACGTCGCAGGCGTAATTTCGCGGGCGCCAATTCCAACGCATGCGCAAGGGGTTTAAATAGACGCCAATTATTGGAATTCCTTGCGAAGTGATCATCGCTCCTGTGTTGACACCAAGCTTATACTACCTGATTGAATTTCTTCTGTGTACCGACTCGGCCTGTTCTCTGGATACTGCTGTCTTTTCTACCCTACCTGACCTCGGCCTGTTTTTGACTACTCTTCAGCTCAACGTTTCTGGTTACCGTTTTTGGACATTTCTGGCACTCCTGCCACTCCTCCACTAGGTGCAGTCCTGTTTAAACCTCAGTGCCTGCTCTCCTCAGTGGGAGGTGTAGGAGAGGTCATCCTTCTTCAAATCTCTTCCACCTACTCGTCCTGACAGTATCACTTCACCAGTATGGAAGAGTCTGAAGGTGATTCCGCTCTGAACCTCCTCACTCAGCAGCTGGCTACCCTCACTCAGGCGGTGCAGGATCTTCAAGGGGGCTATCAGCAAATCCAAGCCCAGCTCCAGAATATCCCTACACTTCCTCAGGGAATTCCTTCATCACCATCTGATGCTCCCGGGGTTTCCGCTGTTTATGGTTCAGCTCCACTTCCTGCTCCCCATGCGCCTGTCAAGATTAAACTTGCTCCACCTGAGCGTTTTTCTGGAGACCGCAAGAAGTTTCGGGCTTTTGTCAATAGTTGCAAACTCGAGTTCCTGCTGATCTCCCACATCTACTCCACTGAACAAGCTAAGGTGGGGTTCCTTATTTCTTTTCTCTCTGGAGAACCTCAGACTTGGGCTCATTGTCTTTTGGAACAACACAGTCCCCTGTTGGGCAATTTCACAGACTTCTCTCGGGCTATGGCCCAACTCTACGATGACCCCAAGAGGGAAGCCACAGCTGAGGCTGCTTTAAGAGGCCTGACTCAAGGAAGACGTCCTGTGGAGGAGTATGTGACTGATTTTCGAAATTTTGCAGCTGACACACGTTGGGGACCAGCAGTGTTAAAACATCAATTAGGTTTAGGTCACTCCGAAGCCATTAAAGATGAATTAGCCAGAGTAGAGACTCCTGAGGATTTGGAAGCTTTCATCTTGCTTGTGATTCAAATCGATAGGCGTCTAAGGGAAAGACGTCTGGAGAGAGCTGGAGCCTTTCAACATCACTGGCTGCTTCCTCCTGTAAAGACCTATTCTTCTCCTTCTGCTTCTGCCTCTGAACCTGAACCAATGCAGATCAATGCTATCCATCCTCCATTATCCCCTGAAGAGAGATTGCGGAGACGTCATATGAATCTATGCTTGTACTGTGGAGCCTCTGGACATCTCTTGTTTAACTGCCCAGTCAAGCCTAACTGTAAGATTACTCATTCTGCTTCTCTTAGAACCAAGAACTCTGGTGGGTAAGCTTATTTATCCATTGATGTTCTTTTAAAGTGGCCAGAGGGAAGTCTCCAAGTTCCAGCACTGATTGACTCCGGGGCTTGCGGTTGTTTCTTGGACCAAGGACTGGCTGTTCGTCATCATGTTCCTGTGACACCCAAGTCTAATCCATTGATAATAAAATTAGCTGATGGTTCTGACATCTCCTCGGGTCCAGTTCTTCAAGAGACTATACCATTAATAATAAAATGTCAACAGCACACCGAGTCCTTGTCCTTTGATGTAGTTTCTTCTCCTATGTTTCCGGTGATTTTGGGTTATCCGTGGCTCAAAGACCACAATCCTACAATTAATTGGCACACTAAACAAATAACTTTTTCTCCTGAATTTTGTTCTCAGCACCTCTCTAATGAATCCATATTGCATATATCCGCATTGGATACCCGACTTGCCTTGATCCCTGAACCTTACCACGAGTTTCTTGACGTGTTTGATGTTAAGGGTGCCGATGCACTTCCTCCCCATCGTATTTATGACTGTCCAATTGACCTTCTACCAGGAGCTGCCATACCTTTTGGGAGGATTTACCCATTATCTGAACCAGAACTCAATGTTCTCAAAGAGTACATTGATGAAAATCTTAAGAAGGGGTTTATCCGCTTTTACACGTCACCTGCTGGGGCTGGGATATTTTTTGTAGAGAAGAAGGACCACTCCCTACGACCTTGTATTGACTATAGGGAGTTGAACAACATCACCATCAAGAATAGATATCCTCTTCCTCTTATTTCTGAACTCTTTTCAAGGCTTCATTCAGCCCATATTTTTACCAAATTGGATCTTAGAGGAGCTTACAATTTAGTACGAATACGCCAGGGAGATGAATGGAAGACTGCCTTCCGTACTCGCTACGGACATTTTGAGTATTTAGTAATGCCGTTTGGACTCTGTGAGGAACCCGCAACATTTCAGCATTTTGTAAATGATATCTTCAGAGACTTTTTGGATCAGTTCGTCATTGTTTACCTGGATGACATTCTAGGGTGCATCCCTACTATGAATAAATACTCTGTAAGGTATTCAATCTACCTTATGTACCATGGGTTTTAGTGTAAATTTAAATTCAATTAAAAGCAAAATTTGTGTATACTGTTAACCTTTAATCTTAATAAACTCCATCTTGATCACAAAAAGCACCATGTACAAGCCCCATTGTACAGCATTAAAGGGGTTGTTCACCTTTGAATGAACTTTTATTATGATGTAGAGAGTGATATTCTGAGACAATATGCTATTGGTTTTGATTTTTTATTAATTTTGGGGTTTCTGTTATTTTTCTTTTTATTCAACAGCTCTCCAGTTTGCAATTTTAATATAAATAAAGGAAGAAAGTGCCCTTAATTATCCAATAATAATTAAACCCCTTTAACTTTAATATGAGAGCTTACAAAATCAGTAATTAACCAAAATTAGAAGAAGGGGTTTTCCCCGACTATTGTAAAAACCCTTCTTCTAATTTCAGTTAGCAATTTTAGCAATTTGGTTGCTGATAGGGTCAGTGACCCCATCATGAAAACTGGAAAGAGTCAAAATAAGAAGGCAAATAAAAAAAAATTTGGACAAAATAAACAATGAAGACCAACTGAAATGTTGCTTAAAATTGGCCATTCTTAACATGCTGAAAGTTAGTTTAAGGTGAACCACCCCTTTAAGAGGTTATTTAAATTTGAAAACTGCTGATACTTGATTTGCTTGACCCTGTTACAAAATCAGAGAGTGTACATTTAGAGAAAACGTTACTGTTAACCTTAGAAAGGAAATTGCCACAAAGAATAAACAGAACGCAATTTTCTCCACTTTAAAGGCACAAGTTCTTGGAAAGGAAGGGGAGAAGGAAAATCACATACAATTCCCTCCACAAAAATGTCCAGTAAAAGTCCCAGTGTGCAAAATGGATGTAAAAGCATTTTGACCATATTTTTTTTCCCAATGTTTTTTTTATTATTGAAATTTTACAACAAAACAAAATAATACACATTTATGGTTAGGTTACCCAATGTATCATCATCACTCCAGTGGTCAGTTAAGGTATTATAATAAACATAACAATAAGTATAGTTGTGCCTTCGTTCTACCTTTGATTAAGCACTTTATACATTTGGCAAATGTCTGTCCTGGCACCAGAAATGTAACTGAGTAACCATATGTATGAATAACAGATAACAATAAACTGATTTTCCCAAACTACTTGGTGTTACTGTCATCTTTTTTGGGGAGGGAGGACCTTAAGGGAAGAGAGGTGGACTATTCCTTGACTGTGGTTCAGATTGCAATAGAAGTGATGGTAAGTGTTCAGAGATCCATGGTATCCAAGCTTTATTGAACTTCTTTGGGCATCCTCTGCTCAGATAGGTTAGCTGGTAAAGACAGACTAAAGCGTTAAAGGACCAGTAACATCAAAAAATTTAAATGTTTTAAAGTAATAAAAATATAATGCAGTGTTGCCCTACACTGGTAAAACTGCAGTGTTTACTTCAGAAACACTACTATTGTTTATATAAATGAGCTGTTGTGTACAAATGGGGGCAGCCATTCAAAGGAGAAAAGGCTCAAGTTACACAGCAGATAGCAGATAAGCTCTGTAGAACATAATGTTATCTGTTATCCATTACTTATCCTGTGCCATGTAGCCTTTTTTCAATTTCTGCCATTGCTATTTAGCAGCTTGTTTATATGAACTATATTAGTGTTTCTGAAGCAAACAGATCAGTTTTAACAGTGCAGTGCAACACTACATGATATTTTCTTTACTTTAAAACACTTTAATTTTTTGGTGTTACTGTTCCTTTAACCATTTCTATCCACCTTTTCTTGTTAGGGGGTTGACTGGATTTCCTATTAACTGTAATGAGTCTCTTTGCTTCAATAAATAGGTAACATAAAAGTGCCCTTTTTGCTGGGTTTGGGGCCGTTTTCTCAACTTGATTCAGTGAAAGTGTTGCAGGATCCCTTGGAATTTTTAGGGCTAAAAGGTTACTTACTTCAGCTGATACTTTGTGCCAAATGTTTTGAATCACCCAACATCCCCAGACCAGGTGGATGTAGTCCACTGGTGAATGGTTACCTTTGGGGCATAGGTCGGGTATATTTGGATTCATGAGCTGTAGCCTATGTGGGGTTAGGAATGATCTATGTAGGTATCTGAATTGTATCATTTTGTCCTTGGAGTTGATTAGCATGACACTGAGTTTCCAAAATAATCCATAGTTCTGAGGTAAGGTGTGGTATATCTTGTGCCCACTTTGCGTACAGTTTTGGTAATATTCGATTCCCTGGGTTATTTAGGAGGGAGTAGAAATGAGATGCAGGTTTTGAAACTGAAGACCTGTTTTATTGTGTGATAACTGGCTTTGTATCATGTGAAAATGCCACAGAAAAAACAAGTTCAAACCGATGAACAGTCTAAAAGCCAGAGGTAACTACAGGGGCACAGAGATGCCCTGTGGTGATCTTATGGCCACAAAAATCGAAACCTTCCACTAAATAAGATAGAACTGTACTTGGAAGGGGTTAATGTTCAAATGTCAAGTATATTTTAGATATCAGCTGCAAATATACAGTATTTAGAGAAAATACATGAATCATCCGTTTGAAACAGATTCTCTGAAAAATTTCTTCACAGAACTGAGAATATTTGAAACTGCATTTCCTATATTTCTACATTCAAGGATGAGAACTTTCATTTCCCTTCCTGATCCTGTCACTTCGTCCTGTTGAAATCAGATTATGAATGAAAAAGCAGTGATAACTAGTCACAAAAATCTGAAGGCATGTATTGGGTTCACTGCTGCCCTACAGGAAGAATTTTAATGAAGTTTCTCTGGTTTCAGTGGATTGGGAAACACTAAACTGATGCTGAAATGCTACTTCCTATACATAGCTTTACAGAAATTGCACACATACAGTAGAAATTGTTGTTACGTATCTAAGAATAAATAAGAATTTATATTGAATTATATGAACACCTTCATGGCAGTAGATTTACTAGTTATTGGGTCCCACAGCAACATCATTGGGCCCCTAATCTTTGAAAGGAAGACATTCCATGAACATATATTGCAGTCGCTTATTGCAGCTGCTCCCAGCTTTTGCAGGGTCTATTTCCTCGATACTTATAGGTCAGATCTTTTAATAGTTGATTGTCTTTCATAATTTTTACATTCCTAATGTGAAAATGTAGGTTTCACAACATCCTAATGACTTTTGCCAGATAAGTGCAATAATGAAGAATTAAGTTAGAAAAGTGATTACTTACAGAAACATACAGTATCACTTTAGTTTCAATACTAAGGAAAATACTACTCAGTAATATAAAAGTGAGAGGATGTGGTACAAGCTTGGATATTAGGAACTGTATTCGTTCATTGGTGGTGTATGAAAAATCTATCTAATTTATCTACTGGTCTTTCTGTCATCTATATAAAGATATTTTTTAATAGAAAATTGTAAAACAAGCAAAAATATTGTGCATAGTCCATCATTCTGCATACTTCTTTTCTAGCCTACCTTTTGTCAAATTTGATGGAGGTTCCATCATGCTTTGGGTCTGTGTGGCTAGTTCAGGGACTGGGGCAAGGGTCAGATGAATTCAACCCAATATCAACAAATTATTCAGGATAATGTTCAAGCATCAGTCACAAAGTTGAAGTTACACAGGGGTTGGATATTCCAACAAGACAATGACCCTAAACACACTTCAAAATCTACAAAGGCATTTATGCAAAGGGAGAAGTACAATATTATGGAATGGCCGTCACAGTCCCCCTGACTTGAATATCATCTAAAATCTATGCGATGATTTGAAGCAGGTTGTCCATGCTCGGCAGCTGAACAGGAGAAATGTAAGGACGAATGGTCAAAAATACCACCATCCAGAATCCAGACAATCATCAAAGGTAGTGATGGGCGAATTCGTGGCGAATACTTGAGATTCGCCCAAGGCGAATAAATTGGCAAAACACCAGCGATTAGTTGGTGTCTTGTTTTCGGCGTGCACATCCTTTTTGGATGCCAGCATCTGTTTTTTTCTCGATGCTGGCAATTGGCTTTTCGTGAATTTCTCTAGAAATTCGAGAAAGATTCGGCGAAGCGAAAAACCGCTGATTCGCCCATCACTAATCAAAGGCTATGGGATGCATCTAGAGGTTGTTACATTTGCAAAAGGGGCTCAACTAAGTATTCATGTAATATCTCTGTTGGGGTGCCCACATTTATGCACCTGTCTAATTGTGTTATGATGCATATTTTCTGTTAATCAAATAAACTTTGTCACTGCTGAAATACTACTGTTTCCATAAGGCATGTTATATATTAAAAGGAAATTGCAACTTTGAAAGCTCAGCCAATGATAAACAAACTCCAAAGAATTAAGAGGGGTTACCAAACTTTTATATATATATAAAAAGGTCTCCATGTGAGACCGAAACGTTGGATCAATGTTTTGTGACAAAATAAATCACACATCATCACAATTTACAGAGAGTGCGGGTCCTACTTTGAAATATAATTAAGCTTTGACCGTGCACCGCTGGCTTTATCCTTTTCATGAGTGCGGGAACTGCAGGACTATTATATATATATTCATGCAGGTTACACCAGTTTTATGGTTGTTCTAGTTTTCCTGAACAGTTTACATTTCCATAGTGCTCTGCCCACAAATTGTGTGATGGAAGGAAAAAATTAATTGGACACTTTTGTAACTTTCCACCGATCCAGCAAAAACTGTTCGGCTATTTCCCTGTTAACTCTATGGTGTTGTGTTAAATTAGTGTACACAAATGTTGTTTTGGAAATAATTTGTGAAAAGGAATCCCAGAAAACAGGATTGAGGATTGAAAACATTTAGATTGAGCCTGTCCATTTTACAGTTCCACAAAATCAGACCAACAAAAATGATAGGGTAAACTAGCAACTGCTAGAGAACTAATGGGTGCAAAATCAAGCCTCTAAGTGCACATTTGTAGCAAACTCAAGGCAGGGGATTTTGTATAACCTGTACTTTGTGGTCGCAGAGCAGGGTGCAATGTGCAAGTGCTGTGGCCATAATGCAGGCCTGCGTTAACTGCATAAGACAGGCATTAGGCATTACTAGAGGGATTTGTAACACTCTGTGCCTGCTGGTGTTCCCTGCACATCTAAATAACTGGCAAAATAAGGATCATCTATGGGGGAAAGGTGTCCAAGTACCACATTAAACAACTTTCAATAAATACATTGCTGATTAACACAGTGAGTGGTGAATTAGTGAGGAGTGAGGTATAAAGTCAAGCAAACATGGTTGTTTTCTCCTGTTTTCACATCAGTGGGCCTTATAGGGTCATATTTAACTATTTCTATTGAAACCCAAGGCTCTCAAGTTCACAAGGATTCTACCCTGAACATAGAATAGAAGTCATGTTTATATTCTGGGCTAACTAAGTAAATGGAAAAAGGGGTATTTATACAGAGCACACCAAGATAGACAGGCCAACATTTTGATGTTTCATTGAACTTCTTACTTTCAGAGTATATGATGTAAATGGTCAGTGGCATAACTACTCCCTGGTGGGCCCCCGGTACAGGATGGGCATCTGAGCCCCCCCGACGGGCCCTTACCTCTATAAATCCCATGCTGGAGTGTTGATAGCATGTGTGCTGTAAAATCTCCCCCCTAGATAACCACTTGTCATAACTATTTTCATGGCTCCGATGGACCCCAAGGGGGTGGGGGCCCTGGTGCAATTGCACCCTCTGCACCCCTGGTAGTTATGCCACTGTAAATGATATGACATGAAAGGTAGAATCCCTGTAAATCACTGCAGACTATAAAGCATAATATTAGCAATAATAATGTATTGGTCCAGTTGAGTTCTTAACAATATGCAACTGTAGTGGACATTATATGTAAGGTGACTGTATACTGTAATTAAAGTGTAAGTGCATTTGTTTTGTTATTATAGTACAATGTTGGAATAGTTGGACTCTATATACAGTAGGTAAGCTCTGTGTCAGTGCCAGACGTTTGCTCATTTTCTCTCTGTTTCCCTCTTTCCGCTCATGGAAAGTCCATCTCCTCTATATCATGTGCTGGTTGTGGGAGGAAATGGCACATTCCGCACAAGAGGAAGAGAGGTGAGGGGTAGGGCAGAAGGGCAACTACACAGTTGTTCACCCTACCATGCCATTCAGACTAGTTCAGTTCCGCCTTACAGACTTTCCTACACCCTAATGTAATCATTACAAATTACACACCCCGTGACTGTGTTTATTATACACATCCCTCCCTCCATACTGTGGTTATGTCATTGGTTGTAGGAAAAGTACTGGGTGACTGGCAATGCACCTGCTATATACTTTGCAATACAGAAATAATTTACCATTATTAGCCTGTTGTTTAACTACACTGAAACAATGAAATACAAGTATAAGATCTGTTATACCCAATCCTTGGCCCCTGACTTTTACCAAAAATTAGGAATGGTTTCACCATACCTTAAAAAATGTAAAGGTTAAATAAACTTAATAGATATGTTTGCGTTGTTTAGTATGTATATATGTATGCATTGTAGTTATCATCTAGAACAAAGTCTTATTACAGACAAAAAAATGCTTAACATGGGAGATAGGCTTATAATTCAGAGCTTTCTGGATAGGGGTACTGTTTTATTATTTTAGGGGGAAAAAAGGAAATCATTTTTTAAAAATGCAAATATTTGCTTAAAATGGGGTCTATGGGAGAAGCCTTTCTGTAATTCTGAGCTTTCTGGATAGATAACAAATACCATACCTGTATATATAATTTTAGCTCAAACCCTGTTGCCTACATTGCAGTGAACTAGTTAATCACCCCAGTCTGAGGCTTGTCTCGCTGTTCCTTGCCAGTTTTCTAGCAGTACACTCCCTTCTATTAGAAGATTGTCACCTCATCACTCACTGAAGAATGTGTATGGGATTCCCACATCCCTTACTCCATTTCTTTGCCAGTAGGTAGCAGAGCCAACCAGACTGCTAACAAGCCAACACCACTATACTCCTAGGTAGAAATTCAGAAAAATACATTGTAATTGAATAGTGGCTTTGACTCATGTTGTGTGTGGTCAGCAACTACTGATTAACAGGGCAAGTGCTGACAGAGCTAGGGTTCTGTGCAATGTAACACACGGTATCAGACCTGGCTCACACAAAGCAGTGTTTCTAACAGACATATATGACCAATTATCTGCACAGTATTAGGAAATGCTCACTTTGTTATGGTGAAGATTCTGCTTATTTTTATCCTCATCCATGCCAACTTGGGGTGGTGACCTACCTTTGACCAAACACCTTCTTCCCCCTTTACAACACTATAGTGTACTGAAAAACACCCTCCCATCAGTTTTGAAGAATTTGGCTGAATTTAAGAAAATAGAGACCTAAACATTTCTGAATTCATCCTGCTGCTTCTGTTAGCAGTCTTGTATGTATGTAAAAGGAGAACTATGTTTGAAGGAGAACTAACCCCCCTTAAACTTCCTGACATTGCCCCCTCCCCTCTCCACAATGTACATATAGTACAAAAAAAAACATTTAAAAAAAGATCTGACTGTTAAATGCAGAGAAGTGCACCAGAGCTCCCTGTCAATGCCAGGAAGTTTTGGGGGTCTTTTGGTATGGGAAGTTTAGTTCTCCTTTAACGCTAGAGGCCCAGTACCATTGGTAACCATACATACCCATAACATAACATTGCCCCCACCATGCTTTATATTTGATGGGAAATATTTTGAATCATGAGTTGTTTCTTCCCTTCTGCATACTTCTCTTTTCCTATCATTGTGGTACATGTTGATTCACCTATGTAAAGAATATTCTTCTAGAATTGGGTAACTTTTTAGATTTTTTTGCTAGCAAAAGTCTAATCTAGCATTCCTCTTAACAGTGGTTTGCAAACCCTCTGTATTAAATGTCATGAAGTCTTCTTTTGATTGTAGACTTTAATAATAGTAATAATAGTACACCTACTATGTTCTTGAATTAGCTAGATGGTGTGAATGGTTTTTCTTCACCATTGAAAGTATGTACCAAATTGTTGATTTGATTAATAATGTTTCTACTGTATCCGTGATGAGTTTATTTTGTTTACTTATCCTTATGGCTAAGTAATTTCCATACTTTCAGCTCCAGACCTTTTACCTGATTATTAATGAACTGACAAGACCTGGCAACTGCTTGTCAGTCAACTGTGCAATTATTTTTGGTCCCTTGAAAAAGAAGAGCCTATTTTGTGCAATTCTTACACAATTCAACACATTTAAATGTAATACGCTGAAGTTAAAGCTTACACATTATATAACTTCAATATATATTCATGGACCTTTGTAAAACAAATGTTTCTTCTCTGTTGTAGGGTTCTTAGCCACATTTTTTATATATATATATATATATACAGTCATAAGAAAACGTTGGGGAACCTCTCTCAGCCTGTATAATAATCTACTGCACTTTCAACAAAAAAGAGAACAGTGGTATGTCTTTCATTTCCCAGGAACGTCTAAGTACTGGGGTGTTTTCTGAACAAAAATTTTTAGTGAAGCAGTATTTAGTTACAAGCAATGAAATCAATTGTGAAAAACTGTCTTTGCAAATATTTCAGTCCCTTGTACTTTTGCTAATTTTAATGCACGTAACTGTTCAATACTGATTACTGGCAACACCAAATTGGTTGGATTAGCTTGTTAAAGTAACTCTCAAAAGATCTGAAAACAAAGATTGTTCTGTATCATGGTTTAGGGGAAGGCAACAAAAAGTTATATTCAGAGGTTTAAACTGTCAGTTTCAACTGTAATGAATTTGAAGATTTCCATTCATCCAGGTCATGGTATATCTAATATAAGTAATTCTAAAAGAAGCAGCAAGCAGCAAGTCCAGTTGTTTTAGAATTACTTATATTAGATATCACTGTAAGGAATGTAATCAGGATATGGAAGGACACAGGCAAACCCAGGTCTGACAGGTCAAGAAAAAAACAGGAGCTGCATATGCGGAGGATTGTGAGACTGGTTACAGACAAACCCAAAGATCACCTCCAAAGACCTGCAAGAACATCTTGATGCAGATGGTGTATCTGTACATCGTTATACAATTTAGTGCAATTTGCACAAAGAACATCTGTATGGCAAGGTGATAAGAAGAAGCCCTTTCTGGACTCACGCCACAAACAGAGTCGCTTGTTGTATGCAAAAGCTCATTTAGACAAGCCAGTCATTTGGAACAAAGTTCTTTGCACTGATAAGACAAAAATTGAGGTATTTGGTCATAACAAAAAGTGCTTTGCATGGAGGAAGAAGAACATATCATTCCAAAAAAAAAACACCTGCTACCTACTGTCAAATTTGGTGGAAGTTCCATCATGCTGGGGGCTGTGTGGCTAGTTCAGGGACTGGGGCCCTTGTTAAAGCTGAGGGCTGGATGAATTCAAACCAGTATCAACAAATTCTTCAGGATAATGGTCATAAAGTTGAATTTACACAGGGGTTAGATGTTCCAAAAAGATAATGACCCTTAACAGATTTATTTACCAAGATCACTTAAAATTTAATATTTAGGCTTAAACCCTATAACAGTTGAAAGAAGCTAGTTGAAGTTGGGTTTTTGTTTACATGATACATGATGCCATATTTTCCTCCATCACAAGAAGCATTTCACCCAGTTAATTTCATTTACAACAAAGTTCACCTTATCTGTTTTGGACAAGGACAAGGCCATTACTTTACCTGTTCTTGCACACACTCTATGTGGAGGAAGTCAATTCTAAACAAAATAAATAATCCGTCCAAAAATTTGCCGTTGTTTTTGAACAGGCGAGAATACATTTAACTTATCTGGATGACTTTAAACATGTATGAGACAAGCAGAACATTCCAAAACATGCAGTTATCAAAAATGTTTAAAGAGAATGCCAACAAGATATTACTAGTTCCCACACAATGCACACAGCTTGCAAGTATTGTATGATGGCTCCACATTGCCACACTTGCAGGAGCTGGCAACACATATGGAGATCTGCACCTTTGGCTAGGTCATAAAACAAGTGAATTTCTATATATTTGGATAGTGGATCTTCAGGTATATGGAGTGGAGTTGTATGTAACATAACACTTTGCATCAAACAAGGCAGAACATGCAGCATTAAGCTCTACTTGACTAAATCAGTTGCATTGTTGTGATCAATGTTGAAGTGATTCGATCTACACTGCTGAAAAGAAAAGGCCTATTTAATTGGGGGTGCCAAAAGTTAGGCACCCCCAAGTGATTACATATACATACCTCACACATCGGGCCGGTGTTCCTATCGGGAGAAAACTGCACCAGTCTGGGGGTCTTCCAGTGAGCACCACGGAGCTCTTTTTAAAATTTCCTCAGGCAGATGCTTGTGCAGTAGAACTAAATAACTGACTTCTTTGTTAAAGTTCGGTTTTCTCGCTACTGAGCATGCACACCTGGGCGAAGAAAGAAGACGCCAGAGGCCGATTGCTCTGTGGTGCTCATGTAAGAATCCCTGGCTAGAGCAGTTTGCTGCTGATAGGAGCACTAGCCAAGGGTGTGAGGCAAGTATATACAATCACTTAGGGGTGCCTAACTTTTGGCACCCCCAAGTAAAGAGCATCTTTCCTTGTTCTTTAATACAAGTTAGTATTTATGTGTCCTGCTTCTCCTCAGCAGTGATGTGCTGTACAGTAAATGGGCAAGAAATGTCAACCTAAACTACCACCGAAATACAACTGATTTCCCACACAAGGTCAAACTAGCATACATTTGTAATTCTGTTTCTCCAGCTTCTTTTACAGCAACAATGGTTTCAGCAGCCAGGGGTACAGCAAACTCAGTGCAACTGTTACCATGGTGAGAATGGTCCACTGGGAAAAATCCCAGTGGGCCCCAACTGGACCATGATGACTGCCTATTACTGTGTCTTTGTTGTATATCTAGGGTCAATATGCTCATTGCATATTTCTGCAGTGAGCTAGCTGGCACATCTAAGATTAATGGAGCCTTTTTCCATTTCTGCAGTGACCTTAGTGGCATGTTTGGGCCTATTGGGTGAGGTCTCTTGCAGGCCTGGGTAACCCAATATGATACTGACCATTTTTTACTAGACTTAACACTCACATTGCTTTGGTGGAAGATGGTTATGGTTTTATATCATGAAATACGCAGAGAGAAAGCTGCATATCAACAAAGGAAAAGACATTTAAGGGCCTATGAAAGAAGTAGAACACATGCAAAACACATCTTGCCAAACATGAAGTTCGTGAGAAAGACCGCACCAAACAATGTGCACTACAATGAGCTGTCTTCACACAGTCCAGCCAAGTTTCTCTAGACCTGCCTTAAAACATGTCTGGCCAGAAAATGTGTTTTGCTAACCTTCTTGGTAAATGAGACCATATGACCCCACCCAGGCACTAACAAGGGCAGTTTGCAGCTACTGCTTCTTAAACTGGTCATCTAGCGACAACAGAGAAAAGATACTCACTGCTCCCCAAAAATCTAGGATGGCTACTTATATTATTATATACCAGTATTGTGAATAGCTGTATGCAACAAGTATGAACCCCACAAATCCTCAATGAAATGTCACGTTATGTTCATGTATTAGCCATACAACTGGTGCTATACTACAAAAACCTACAATACAACAACCAATTGAAAGCTTCAGATATGGTGTGACAAGTGCTGTAGCTGTCGTTCGATAGATGAAACTCAACAAATATTTCACCCATCTTCTCCTGCTGTTAGTACACTAGTGATTGCTGCTACTCTAAATGTTTATTAGTGGAAAAATTATAAAAAGTTACAAAATGCTCATCTTTGTAATCTACAGTATGTCTAGGTGTAGAATGTTTCAAGAAGCATGTCTAGGTGTAAAACGTTTCAAGAAGCAGTTGCAAAGACTGCCGGTAAAAAATCCTGAGTGTTGTTCATGTGTCTGTATATACAATTTTAAACGTGTGCTTATTTATGCTAAATTTGTATTTGCAATGATCGAATGGTTAGTGTCTAGCATCCATAACTTGTAATGAATTGACTCAGTTAAAAGAACAGGCTCATGTCTCCCCAGCCAATCAAGTTTAGGCCTATCAAATGCTTGGTTCTTTAACACACACAATAAAATGAGAGTGAGACAAAAAACCCTCCCTGCCAGTGACATACTGTATTTTTACAAAGAGCAGAGGACAGAAGTAGAAAAAAAGTTTGGAATGATGTCAGGATGATGTCCAGCCAATTGGAAATGTCAGGGGGAGGTGCTGGAAAAGTTCCTTTCTTCTTTTTTTGGGTTTTCCCTGCCCTTGAACAAAAAAAAAGAAAAACTATAAGTTTCCCATTAAAAAGGCAGAAGGAAAAGAGTTCTGAGTGAAGGAATGCATAGAACAGAGCTGTGTGGGGAAGTTAAAAGCAGCAGGGGTGTGGGGATTCTAGGATTTGGTAGAGGAATCCCCCCTGTCTGCGTGCCTGTATATATTTTTACTTCTTCAGCATATATAGTAACTTGTTTCCATTCCTCCTCTTCACTTTCTCCATCCCCTCGTTCTGAGCCTCTTTTGTCTCTCTACTAATCCGCTTTAGCTGGATCCCCTGGCACTGAGCGTCTTCTGCTTTCTTTATATTTGTTCTAGCCTTTTATTATTTAATCCATAACTTCCTATCATGCTCCTTTTCCCTCTCACTTAATTAAGCCCTTCTTTCCTTTTATTTTACTCTTGTGTTTGTTTAGTGTTACTTTAGTGTTTCCTTTTGTACTTAAATAACTTCTTCCACTGAACTTTACCCTCCATTCTCCTTTTACTCTTTTTTATGCATCTTTTCAAATCCATCCATTTTTTTATTACATAATTTCTTTACTGACCACGTCTCTGTTCCCAATCTCCGCTCCTTCAACTCCCCAAATGGGGGCTGCAGTATGTCAGGATGGTGAGCTGGATTTTCGTCTGATTTTTGGCGAAGAAGATTCTGAGACCACTTCTCCAAGAGGCACTCTGCACGCAACCGGTGAGTTAATATGTGATGCTGGACTGCTGTTTACCAGATTTTATGACAGAGAATGCATCATCTTTTAACTTTTTTCTTAAATTCTATGTCTATGTGTTAGGAATTGCTTAGATTTGCACAAGAAAGGAATCCTAATTTGGCCAGTCTGTAGCCAAGCATGTGTAAAACTAACATTATCTGTCAGAGAGATCAAGAGATTGTGCAGGTGACATATTACAGTCAGTAAGGATGAGGCTGTAGTTTTAAGCACCACAGCCTTTCTGCATAAATAATACTAATCTCATGGACCAGCTTTCCAGTAGAGGTAGTAGAGACTTAGCATAGGACGCTCCAAAATGCTTGGCAAGAATAATGGTCTTACAAGGCCAAAGATCATGCAGAGTTTGAGTTTTTACAGCCGGACTAGGGAGGAGCTGCTTCTTTAAAATTCTATTTATACATTTGCTGGGAGAAGTTATAAAAGGCCCATACTACGTGGATTACAAACTGGGCAATACATTTTTGGCATTTTAGATCTATAAAATATCCAAGGTTATGAAATTATAAATAAACCATACATGCTTACAATTGCAGTCAAAAGGGCTTAGCGATGTACAAGAGGGGACAAAAAAACATAAGTCTTAAACACAAAGCGACTTAATGACTACAATAGTTTTGCTAGGAATAAAAATGTCAGGAAAGGTAAGTCTACTGGGTCCAAAAAACAGATATAGTGGTTGGATACAGAAAAGAAATAAGTGCCTGTTCTGTTTATGTAAAATCCATGATTTTAAAGATCCAGATGCTAGGACACAGACCTGCCTGTGCTGCTTGTCTGCTGCATGCAGGACTGGACTGAGAATCAAAATAGGCCCTGGCATTTCAGGTACACAGAGGCCCAATCAGGTCACATAGAGGCCCAAACAGTCCCCACCAGCCCACTAAATACTGACTTTCTATGGGACCTTATAGCAGCCCATCTGGCATTTGCCCTAACCCACATATTGCCAGTCCGGGCCTGCCTGCATGTATTAACTCTGTGTACAGAGATTAAAAAATAAAGTTCCAGTAAATCACACAGTATATCATACTACTCCTGCAGCAAGCAGAAATGTGCATTTGCATGTGCAGTTGCTTTGCAAGCAGTTACATTTCTAGCCTGAACCGGGACAGAGTACATACTCTGTTGCACAGGTGTAGGTTCTCATTCTGTGAAATGGGTGCAGATTAACAGGGAACCCCAACACCTTTTATTACAGATGTACAGGCCAGTACACCTAGGCTGAAACATGGAGAGCAGACCCACACACACGGTACAGCAACACAACAATGACAGCTCTTTATACAGTAAAACCTTGGTCACCGAAGCAAGTCAACACCTTTTGGTTTTACAGGCCCGTATATTTATTTTGTATTTCATTCCAAATGGGTTTTTTCTATATAAAAGATGGAAGTTCTAGCACTCAAGAAGCTGATACTGTTTCAACACTCTGTACCCCCTTCAGTTGATCAACCTCCCCCTTCTTTCTGCAGTGTTTAACTAAAGACTGCCCTTTACAATCAGAGGAACAAACCAACTAGGATTTCAGGGGAGAGTGTTTCAGGCAGGCAGCTGCACTTCTGGACAGTGGCAGGTGGACTGCCAGCATGTTCTCTCTAAGGACAGAACTACATGGACTATTGCGGTCCATTTTCTATGCATCCGTCGCTGGGAGTAAAAACAAAATCAAGGCAACTAATAGAAAGTCGTATGGTGTCGCAAAGTTGATACGATGTGACACGACTGTTGGATGAAGACGCAGCTTGCAGAATTTCAACCGACAGTCATGACGCGTTGGATCAACCCTGCGACACCATCCGCCTTATTATTAGTTGCTTTGATTTTGTTTTTACTCCGAGCGTTGGATGCGTCGAAAAAGGACCGCAATCATCTTTGTAGTTCTGCCATAAGCTGTGCGTGGGCACACAAATGTTTCGATCAGCACACAAAAAGAATTTTGTGTGAAAATATATAATTTTGCATTTATTCTGACCTGTGCACAGTTTTTAAAAAATATACACACAAGCTTAAAATGTGCGCGCATTCTGAAAAGAAATTGAAACATTGGCCACAGGTTAGGTGTCCCAGCTGAAAGCCCTCACCATACAAACACATTCTAATGATATATATATATATATATATATATATATATATATATATTGCTATATATATAGTGAATATAACTGGTCAGCTTAAACTCACTGCAGCAGGGAAACAGTTAACCTGCTTCAATTATTTCTTTCCTATAAACAATTCACCCTCCCATCTGTCCCTCTGTCTCTTCTTTCCCTTCACATTTTCTCTCCCAAGTTTTTCTTTCCCCGCCTCTCTCAGCTCACATCCTCCCTCTTCCCACCCTCTTTCCTTGCCGCTTGTTTAGAATATCAGTCTTATTTAGATCTTCCCAAAACATGTGGTGCAAGTTAGTCCCTCTGAGGTTTGGCAGGCGAGCGTTGCCATGGAGGCAGTGATTTCGACTGGCGTAGTGAAGCTTTGGGGTGGGGGTGTAATTAGGTGCACATGTCCTTGAACTTCTGGATAACTTTATAGGGCTGATCGGGAAAGGGGGAGGGATCCCATGAGCTGCATATTGTCTGTAAGGAAAAACGATTTGTGCTTGCAACAATGGTCATGGCACTCTCAGAGTGAGCACCTTGAGTCCTTGAACCCGAAGCACCCTATGTGGGAAACCTAAAGTTGTCTGACCAATTTGTTTGATTTTAATACCCCACAAAACCCCCAGACTTCAACATAATGCTGGATTTCATTTGTGGCAGATATTGAAGGGATGAGGTTGTAGTATGCCTCAGCCATGTATCAAAAAATATATTAGCAGTGGCATAAGTAGAAATTACTGGGCCCTCAGCAAGTTATTTTTCAGCCACCCAAAATGTCTAGAGATTGACCTGTTTTACCAATATTTATTGAAATTGTATATAAATTAGGGCCTCATGCAGCCCCCCTCTGCAGCTACGCCACTGTATATTAGTAATATGATTCTAACATATATGTAAAAGATTAAATATTGACCCATTTAAAGGAGAACTCAGCCCAAAATTTAAAAAACCCCTACCCTACATAGACCCTCCTCTCCCATGCCTAGCTGCTACCCCACCAAATGCCCCTAACTTTTTACTTATCACTCTGTGCAGATTCAGTGATTGGAGTTCACAGGAACCATCTTCTGGGTCTTTGGTAATCTTCGTGCATGGAACAGTGTTTTGGCGCCGAAATTGACGAATCAGCGGAAGACATAAAGTTTACAAAAGGCCCGGAAGATGGCTGCCGTGAACTCCAATCCCCGATTCTGCACAAAGGGGATAAGTAAAAAGTTAAGGGCATTTGCTGGGGTAGCAGCTAGGCTGGGGGGGAGGAGGGAGGGGGTCAATGTAGGGTAGGGATTTTTAACTTTTGAATTGAGTTCTCTTTTAAGACAAACAAACCAATTCCATCTCTGTGCCTGTTTATTTCACTACATAATGCAACATATGTAGGTTCATACTAACCAGTCTACCAACATATTAGCAACAACCGTAAGGTATGGAAAAAGCTTCTCGAACTTTGTGATAACTTTATAGTGCAACAACATCCCTATAATACTTCTGTTGGTGCTGTTGCAAGTTTTTATGCATGGCTGTAGATGAGCTGGAGCAAAAGAGAAGCAGAAAAGAGTCCCAGAAAACGAGAAATAGAAACTACACGCTACTACAGTGAAAATTAGGATTTCTAAGAAGCTTTCTGCGGTCAGTTTGAGAAGTCAGAAATCCCTGTGGACCAATCAGGTTATTTATCAAAGTTCATATAATAAATGTATCCACATATATTAAATGGTAATTCCATTTAAAAATGTGCCTTTAAAAATCCCACAGAAATGAATGGAGAGAGACAGTATTTCACTCCAGCAGACTGTAATGATCTCTAACTTCACTTTTTGGAAAATATACCCCCTGGTTGGTATAAATGTGTAAGGCCAAAAGGCCTCAGAGGTAGTAAGGACCGTGGGAGGAGGTAGCAAAAGTCCAAGTTCGCAGTACAGATAGGGATAAGGCAGAAGAATGGTCAAACAGGCAACAAGATCAGTCCAGGCAGAAGAGGTTCAAAATCAGGAAATCCAGGCAAGAGGTCGGTACACAAATAATCAGATTATCAGCAGAATCACACCCAGGAATAGCAAGCTAAGACCTATAATTGGGCAAAGATCAAGTGTCCAAAAGTTCCTTAAATAGGCTGTAATTGGCGCCAAAAAGGTGATGTCATCAGTAGGCGTCAGTTTCCTGCATCAGCGCGTCATTTCCGGCGCGAGCGCGTCATTTCCGGTGCGAGCGCGTCGCTTCCGGCGCGGGTGCGTCGCTTCTGACGCGGGCGGCTATTCCGGCGCGACCATCCTCGTGGGAGCCGCCATCTTGGGAGGACCGGAGCCGAGGACCCAGGTAAGAGGAATTCCTGACAAAATGTTACTTGAACTGTGAGCAAGTGGCACAACCTCCGCCACATGCTCCTCAAATTAGGGATACACTGAATCCACATCTGGTATTTGGCCGAATCCCCAAATCCTTTGTGAAAGATTCAACCGATTCTGAACTGAATCTGACTCCTAATTTGCATATTCAAATTAGTGATGGGAAAGAAAAAGTGTGAACTTTTTTCACTTCCTTGTTTTGTGATGAAAAGTCACGTGATTTCCCTCCCCACCCCTAATTTGTATATGCAAATTAGGATTTGGTGTGGCCAGACACAAGGGTTGGGCCGAATCCGAATCCTGGCTGAATCCCAAACCGAATCCTGGATTCGGTGCATCCTTACCTCGAATACTAAATAATTTTGCCACTAATCACTGCAGCAAACTGATAGACTATATTAACCTCAGAATTGCCAGTAACAAATAGAAGTAATAATATTTCTGGAAATAGTTCAGTATGGTTAGCCTAACTTTTGGATATTAAAAATGTACATTCCTCCCCATACTTTCTCCTCAAGCACATGAGGGAGGCAGAGTAGACATGGAATATGGAACGCAGATAAACAGACCGATAGAGTCCACATAACATGAGAAACAGCATCACCTTGGCAGTAGCAGGCAGTATATTGATTTCCTAGTTGTGTTGTACTAAGCTTGATTTTCCTTTGTCTTTGTTCTTGTGACTGCTTTCTCTCCCCTGCCTTGAATGTCTGGAAAAGATCATGATAAGCAGAAGATGAGAGGAAGAGCAGCAAAAGGGAAAAAACAGAATCTTCCTTGGTATTTAGGTTGTAGCAGGGGTCTCTGAACTTGGAAATTTTGCCATACACTATAAGATCCGCTCGTTTGCCAACATTGCCAAACGAGCGGATCTTTCCCCGATGTGCCACCAATGGCAGGGCTATATATTGGGTTAATCCGAACGTTTGGTCATAGGGAATGATCGGATTACAACAAGAAGCAATGTGCTATGACAGGTCAATCGCTTGAAAAATTAAACCTTCCCGAACGATATTGTGACCAGATATCGACTGGGAAGACCCACTGGAAGCCCCATACACGGGCACATAAGATGCCAAATTGGTCTAAAGATTTAATCTGCTGTGTATGGCCACCTTAAGGCTAGTGCCCCACAGGTATGATCTGCTGGCCTCTGCTTGCTCCTTTGCATTTATTACATTTGCGCAAAAGTGCTTGCCCTTTCATTATCGTGCTGAAATCCACTTGTGTGTCTGCTGCCAGGCCAACATAGTGCCTGTGATTGCAGACACAGGAGTGAGTGGAGGCAGGGCCGGAACTAGGGGTAGGCAGAAGAGGCACCTGCCTAGGGAGCAACCAGGGGGGGGCGCTGGGCGCTGGGCAGGTACCTATCTTCTGCCTACCCCATGGATGCTCTCCCATCCCGGCACTCTGTGCCCTTGACCCCCCTGCCGGCGCTCTCTCTCCCCTTCGCTCTGTCACTCACCCTTCCTCTGGCAATCTCTGGGGGGGGGGGAGCTCCGGGGACGTGCGCACACGCTCTCTCTCCCCTCCCCTCTGTCACTCACCCTCCCTCTGGTAATATCTCCGGTGGGGGGGAAGTACCGGGTACAGATCGGGGGGCAGGGAGAGCGCAGTGGCGCCTGGGGTGCCAGGTCTATTTGGCCCGGCACTGAGTGGAGGCCAGCATGTAAGTCAAAATGTGAATTGTTAAATAGTTAATGTATAATTATTTTGGCCTCTAGGTGGCAGTTGAACTGTGACATTTCTGGTACTGAAAAGGCGTTAAAGCATACAGGAACGGGAAATACGGTTGCCATTCTGACTAGTTAGGGAGAGGTGAGCAGAAAAGGTTGTGCCGCTGTCTACCTGTTATGAAGATATCACAGCAATAAACTTCAAATGTATAAGTGAAAGTCTTCCATACCTTGTGTCTTAAGTTTACAAGCAGATCACCTTATTCCAGGCCTGTGTTTATTTGTGTCTGCACACATAGGGGGGAATTCACTAAGCGGCGAAAATTCGCTAGCGTTGCCTTCGCTAACGTTCGCCCCACTTCGCCAGGGGAATTTTTGGCAGCGCTACGCAAATTCACTAATGTGCGAAGTTATGCTCAGGTCGGTGAACGGTAGCGTAGTTGTGCTAGTGTTACTTCGCCAGGCAAAGCGCATTTACGCTATAAGTCTAATAGAAGTATATGTTACAGCCACTACATTCAACTATACAAGCCCAGGAAACCTTTAATAAAAAAAATAAAGTTGTCCTATTGCCCTACATGTGCCCCCTGTATAGTTGTGTTAGGAAACGTAGGGGGGAAGGAGGGTAACCCCCCAAAAGAAATTCGCTCTTTCTCAGACTATCACCCTAGAAAGGTAAAACACGCAAGCATTTTTTTGGGACTTAGAAAAAATGTCAACATTTTTTTTTTTCAAACTCCTATCTATTGTATTGAACTTCGTCTGGTCTGACCGTCTAGCGTAAGTGGTAACGTTCAGTAAAATGGTCCTTCATCAGTGTGCAACTTCACCTGGCGTAAGGGTGCGAAGTTGCGCCAGTCTATCTACTTCGTTAGCGAAAATTCGCCAGAGTCGGCGTGAGTAAATTAGCGAAGTTACGAATTGACGTCACGCTTGCGAATTATCGCTAGTGTTAGACGCTTTGCGCTTTAGTCAATTTCCCCCATAGGTACTACGTCTGCCTGGATGCAGAAGGCATGCAGGTGTGTGAGTGCAGACACAGTAATGAGTGGAGGCCAGCAGTTAGAATGTGTCTCAGCCTGTGGTTATTTGCAGGCAGAGAATCAGCCCAGTGTGGCACTCCTTCTCATGTCCTTACTTAACCTAAAGCTGTGTTTAGGAGAGAGCAACTAGGAAGGACTGACACAACCCCTGAATTTAGTGGGGCTCCCCCATACAGAAGCTGCAGAAGTAGGCAGAAAGATTGTGGAGTTGTGCCAGAAAGTTAGCTCTTGAATGTGGAATGTGCCAGCAGTGCCTGTAGCAGTGTGGAGAATAACTTCTGATTAGGGACTGAGAATGCAAGAAAATGTGTATAGTGAGGTGAGATAGGGACACACAGACCCAAGGCTGTGCCACCACACCAAATATTGCCCCCATCAAACATTTAGCACTAAGAATAGATCATACTGTTAAGGTTTGAGAGCATCATAAAAAGTACTGCAGTATTGTACTGTTGTTTGTGTTTGGAAAAATGTTCCAAAAGAATGTGCAGCCATAAACACAAAGGGACATGCAAGAGTACAAATAAAAGGACCTGCTTTGTGAATACACAATAATTGCTGAATAATGTTTTCTTATTGGAGGAACAGAACATATAAAACGTTTTCCGGATTGCTTTCTTCCTAGTGCAGCACTTCTGTCTAATCTCCCACTGGGATAGCACTGTTGCTTATTTCAACATTAGCAAAGTGCTCTTGCTTGTTTTCCCACTAGTACATCAGATTTTCCTGCTCCTCTTAGGTCTTTGTTCCCTCACTAAGAAGAGCATTGTCTTGCTATACATCCTCCTATCTGTGCTGCCACTTGCCTGCTTCACCAATAAATCATATGAAATTTCTTGCTCCCCAACTGGTACCATAATATTTCAGAACTTTTACCTTCCTCTTTTGACTACTTTATCTCTCGTGCCTTGTTGACAACTGGTATAGGATTTTTTATTATATTATCTCTTCTGGAAAAGGCTTGTTTAAGAACAAAAATGCTTATGTGGTAGGTGTCCCTGCATTAGTCATTTTAAACATGTGCATCCTTCAAACATATCTATAATATACAGACCTGGTTTTGTGGACATCTTCAGGAGCACATAAGAGTTAAGATAAGTATTGCATCACATATTTTTATTACAGGTATGGGACCTGTTAGGCAGAGTGCTTGGAACCTGGGGTTTTCCAGATAATGGATCTTTCTGTAATTTGGATATTCAACTAGAAAACCGTGTAAACATTCAATAAGTGAGATATTCTGGTTTTGTTTCCAATACAGATACTCTTTTATTGTTACAGACAAAAATGGTCTATAGAATATGACCTATCCATAATTTGGAGTTTTCCGGATAATGGGTTTCCGGATAACCTTTCTCATACCTTTACTAAGTTATAGAATTGGTCATATTCAAATATTATATCTCCAAAATACATATTTATTATTAGGTTAACTGCTGCAAGATCAATCTTTTTGGTGACTAGTTATCACATTACTAATTTCTACATTTATCGTTAGCTTTTATACAAAGACTGTTGCAGACATATATACATCAATTTCAACTCTTGAACAAACTTGTGATTTTGTGTATATACCTTCTCCTATCCAGGCAATAATTAATATGGATATATGAATGTAGTGCATGCTCTTTTTATGCATTCTACTGTCATCTGACTTTATTCAGAGTTACACAACACATACTTACACCAGAAACCTTGTGTATTATAAAATAAAACATACCTCCTATATGACCTGTATAAAAGCACTTGTCCTTCTTTCTTTATATAGTCACATAACACCGTGGTGACTTCTAGCATCCTTGTATTTGACATTAGAAACTACATTATCCCATATATGGTACAACAGTCATAGAGGGGACCATTCCTAATCCCAGCTATTTTAAAACTAACCTCTAAGGCAGTGTTTGTCAAACTTTAAGGACAGTCTTGAAAGCCTTACTTGTTTTAAGCAAGTGTAGTCTATGCAATGATATGTAAGTATATAAAAGTCATTTTTGTAGACAATTTTTTAAATTCGTTAAATGGAAGAAGTCTGAAAGTTGACTATATGGAGGATCATGTAAAGTTTGGCTGAAGCAAATAGGTTAAGAAGCAGGGATACATTGACTCCAGAATTCAGAATTCAGGCAACTTCAAAACCTCAAACCCTTAGGCCAAAATTCACTAAAGCGCGAAGCGTCTAACGCTAGCGCTAATTCGCCATTTCTCAAGTTCACTAACACCCTTACGCCAGGCGAAGTTGCGTACCAGGCGAAGTTCAATACAATAGATAGGAGTTTGAAAAAGAAATTGAAAATTTGGGTCCCAAAAAAACACTGGCGTGTTTTACCATTGTAGGGTGATAGTCTGAAAAAGATTGTTTTATTTGGGGGGTTACCCTCCTTCCCCCTACATTTCCTAACATATGGCAACACAAATATACAGGGGGCACATGTAGGGCAATAGGACAACTTTATTTTATTTATTAAAGGTTTTCTGGGCTTGTGTAGTGGAATGTAGTGGCTGTAACATATACTTCTATTATACTCTTAAGTTCCCGCCATATGCAAATGAGGCATCGCTAGCGTAACTGCACCTTGCATGGCGCAGTAACACTAGCACAACTACGCTACCGTTCGCCGACCTGAGTGTAACTTCGCACTTTAGTGAATTTGCCTAGCACTGGCGAAAATTCGCCTGGCGAAGTGTGGCGAACGCTAGCGAAGCCAATGCTAGTGAATTTTCGGATCTTAGTGAATTTGCCCCTTAAAGTTAATTGACTTTAAAAACCAAGGCAACGCTGCTTTTTCTCAAATTTGAATATTGAAGTTAGAGTCCAGATGCCATATTTGGGGGGGTAGTATAACGGTAAATTTTGTGCATCCCTATTAAGAGTCCCTTCTCTAAGGAAGTTGACATGATCTTTGATATGCAGGGGCGTAACTATAGAGGAAGCAGACCCTGCGGCTGCAGGGGGGCCAAGGAGGCATAGGGGGCCCAATGAGCAATTTTATTTCAGCATTTATAGGCAAAACAGGACAATCTCTGAATATGTTGGGGGCCCTAAAATGCATTTGCTGTGGGGCCCAGTAGCATCTTGTTACACCACTGTTGATATGCCAAAGGTCTGTTGGGTAAGCAGAGTGTAAGTGTCAAAACCCAATGCTAGATTGTAGTTTATTTTCCTGTAATTTGCACAAATAAATATCTGAAACCAACGATCAGAGTGCTGCTGCAACAATTATTTTTCATGTGGATTTGACCTCTGCAGAGAGGATTACAGCATGACCTGATGCTTCACACAGCAGAACATTGTGAGAGTGGCATTTATTTTGACTTTGCTACTAAACTACCAGCAACTGGGATGTCTCTAACTGACCCCAAGTAGAAATTCGATAGTCAGCACCACTTCTTATGCTTTCTCTTCCTTGTGTTGTAGTGCAGGTTCCCCAGTGGCCACTCTCCACAGGCAATAATTGCAGAAGTAAAGATTGAACAGCACCACTTATGAAAAATAAAAATAACTTTATTGCAGACTTCTGGGCATCACTGTCACGGGTTGGCCTTCGTTAGGCGCCCAGGGGAAGTAGTGGACCAAGGAGGAAGCTTAAGGGGTTCAATAACACAGCAAGGCAAGGATCAGGCAGGAATCAGCAGGTTCAAGCAAAAAGGTGTATTACAGGAACAAAAATAACAAAAGTCCAGGCAAGGCAAAATACAGGAACACAGGAACAAAAGAACAGGAAACAGGAACAAAAGCAATGTCAGGATCAATAACAATACCCAGGAACTATAGCAAACAGGTCCTATAATTGGGCACCATAATGGTGTCCAATACCCCTTTAAATAATTGAAATTCGCGCCAAAATGAGCGCGGTGACGTCATCGCGTCAAGCGTGACGCGATGACGTCACTATCCGGCGCCGCATATCCACGTGGCGGCTATGGGCGCCGCCATTGTGGATATGCTGCCGGAGGAAGAGGACGCGCCGCCCGGAGCTGAAGGTAAGCCTCCGGGCGGCGCGATCCTGACAATCACATCCTGTGATACCAAGAAGTCTGCAATAAAGGCATCTTTATTTTTCATAAGAACAAGTGGTGCTGTTCAATCTTTACTTCTACTAACTGACCCAAAGGTCAGACTGGACTGGAGGAACACCAGTGGTCTCCCAGCTTGCCCAATAACCTTTTTCCAAAGAGTACATGCTCTCATGCTTTCAACAGATTCACTTCATTAAAGGAAAAGTAAATGTTTTTCTTTTTCTTTCTGTAAATTTGCTCTAAACAGCCCCCCAGATTAATGTACCCTAGTCCCTGCTGCAAGTCTGCTCTGGTTTCTGGTGCAGAGTGAAGCCCAGACCCTTAGTTTACTGAGCAGTCCATTTGCTGCTGTTCCACAATAGAGAGGAAGAGGGAGCCAGTGTTTCATTAGTAAGCTAGTTTCCCCAAGCAAAAGCTGCTACACACACTGCTCTCTGCTATGTCATAGTATGTAAATGATCTCCTGGACTAGTCCAAGATATAAGGTCAGCTCAGAAAGCTATGGGGCGGGGCTTCACTCTGCACCAGGAAGAAGAGGAAACAAGCTGCTGATAACACAGAAACCAGAGCAGACTTGCAGCAGGGACTAAGGTACATTAATTTGAGGGGCTGTTTAGAGCAAATTTAGAGATAGAAAAAAAAATGTTTACTTGTTCTTTAAAAGCATCATTTGATAAATATAAAATAAAAGCATCTATCACTTGTTGAATCTTTATTAATGATTATTTTATAGATGCAGGTAGACACAATTACAAAATCAAGGAATATTTTTAAATCTTTAGTTTAATTCTCTTTTCTGCAAGGTGTGTAAAGAAACTAGGAAGATGCACACAATATCCATGTCTGACTTTTTGGAACAAGACTAAAATAATCAGTAACCTGTTTCCGGTATTTTATGTTATCATATAAAGCGAAACATTAGAGCACTTTGTTTTTTCTCATATTTATACAACTAAGTGCCAGCTCCACACACAACCTTGTAACAAGGGACTGGAAACTGGGTATCTCTTTTGCTGTTCCTCACAGGCTTTATTTAGGTGAGTTAACCTCTCTACAGGTTACTATTCACAAGTCTGCAATCATAAGTATACAATATAAAATACACTTGAGACCAAGAATATTTCCTCATGAAAACACTTTACAAGTCACAGTAAAAGGCAGTAAAATGTGATTCTGTGATTTTGTGAACCCTACAGGAAAATTGGGAGCCCAGTTTAAGACTTCTATATTTAGCATAGGGATGTTGCAATGTCACTGGCTGGATATCTTAAAATACAGTATATAATAATGAATAACTACAATCTCAACTGGGCATGGTATTCAGTCTGGACTGACAACTGATTTGTATTTTACTGCACCATGGCAAGAATTTACTGTGAGATGTAACATGTACCTCATTTGTGCTGTAATGGTAAAATTGGTGTGTTTGCTTCTGAAACACAATTAAAGTTTCTATAAATAAGCTGCTGTGTAGAAATGGGGGCAGCCATTCAAGCACAGGAGACATAGTAGATAAATAAGTACTGAAGAATCCTATTGTATACTACAGAGCTTATCTGTTATCTGCTGTGTATCCTGTGCCTTTTCTTCTTTTTCAGCTTTGAACGGCTGCCGCCATGGCTACACAGCAGCTTGTTTATATCAAATATAGTTGTATTTCTGAAGCAAACACACCAGTTTTACCAGTGAAGCATGACAGTACATTATGTTTTCATTACGTTAAGACACTTTCATTTTTTTGTGTTGCTGTTCTTTTAACGCATGTTAAAGGGCACCAATCATAACTAAAATAATTTACTAAGTAGATACACTATGTGCAAGTTCAAGAAATCTGATTTTTAAAACAGTTACAATTAAAACAGTTACAATTGTTTGTATAATGTAAATCATCAGCTAACTATAATTTCTGCAAACTCTCCCTTATCCCCACTGCAGTTCTAGCTGAAGCAGGCATCTTGGATTTCACTGACTCCTCCTACCTATATCTTAACAGCCGACTGTAGCTCTAAAATCTCGCACATGCTCAATTGAAATTTCTTGGTTGCCTAATAAACATTCTAAGCTATCTGCTAAACTTTTGTGTTAGTGCTGCCACCTTCTGGAAGTTGGTGTGTGCCCTTCATTTGCATAATGGCATCACCAGCAGGGGAAAAGCTAGGCATTCTGGTTAGAATGCTCAGGGCAGTGCTACAATCTGAGCATGCTCATGAACTAATTTGCATGTTGTAGTCACAGTATGGACTCCCTCAGTGAGAGAACCCATTTGACAAAGTATAGGATTTTTTTAAAAAAAACTGCAGTTTTTTTCCCAAAAACCTGTATACATAGTTTAATTAAACATGTTTAGGTTGTACTGGTCAGTTTGTTAATGTATGTTTGATTTTGGCTGTGATTGGTGCCCTTTCAGTCATATCTATGTTATTTATTTTGTAGTACTTCACTGTGATATATATTGAAAATGTATATAAAAATACTAATACAGTATTATTTTAGTAGTAATATCTATATGTACTATTCTGTACAATGCTTGGGACCTGGGTTTTTCCCAGGATCATTTGGATCACTATACTTTGCCAAAGGTAATTAAAACATTAAATAAGCCCAATAGAGCTGAATAGCCACCATGCAGCTTAGTTACGATCAAATAAAAGATACAGTTTTTTTATTACATAGAAAAAAGGAAAATGAGAATTGTTTAAAACTGAGTCTATGTAGTTGGCCTTCAAACAATTTGTAGCTTTCTGGATACCTATAATTATCTGTAAAAAAGAGTTTATGATTTGGTTTGACATAGTTCTCCCTTTTTCAGGATATATATAGGTTTTATTCGTTTTTTGGGGGGGGGGTAATGTCTCACAACAACTTTAGAAATCCAGTGTGACATTAAAATAAATTGCACTGTGTTTATAGGAGATTGCTGATAACTATATGATTGAAGTTTATAACAATTGACGAGAGAGGGCAGAAAACCTACTGGCTTTTCCCATCATTTTTGTATGAATGACTTTAGTCCTAGTTGAAGCATACAGAAATTGTCTATATATGGTAAGATTCCCTCCTCTAAGAAGCTTGAAGGAACAGTTGCTTGGTACAGTGTTTAGGTTGTTGAACCTCACTGCTGATGTCCCTTGATTGCCATAATGATTAATTGCTTGCAAATTAATCTTATGTGTCAAAAACACTAATTTGTAATAAATGGTTAACAGGCATTCAAAAATATTTCCCCTTTGTTTTTTCTGTTCAACAGCAGATCAAGAATCTGATGAGCCTTCCTTAAGCCATGATGTTACCTCTGACTCTACAGTAACCCTTAATGCTGGAGAAAATGGAGGGGAACTTGGATGTGTATCTAGGGCCGGCATGCACTCTCCACCTCCAAGACGTGCCTCTGAACAAGATCTCAATGGGACATATCTCAGCCAGCCATCACGTTTTATTCCTCTAGGGGGGTCACGTTTTATAGAGTGTCCCAGTATACGCATTACTAGTGACTCTCCAGGAAACAGTGATGGAGAATCAGAGGAACAAGGCAGGAGGGACCTGTGGGATGATAGACCCCCTCGGGACCAGCTTTTCCTCCCTCCAGATCCATTTGGTTACCGTGAATCCTTTTTGAGCCCTAGTCCAGCAAGTAGCCATTCTTCATGGAGTTTTTTGTCCTCTGAAGCTTCCTCTTGTGATTCTCTGGGACAGATGTGTGAGGATGTTGAGAGAGAACTTAATGAGGCTGCCTCACGTTTTACTTTGGCTTCCCCACTTGGATCACCAAGGGGTTCTCCAAAACCATGGGGTGGGCAAAGTGATGATTTTTGGTCAATAAGTTCTGTTACAGGACCCTCACCTACACCACGTGAAGAGTTGCTCTTGCCATACCCACATGCCCAGGTTTCCAGACCTACATCTCCCTGTGGAAAAAGGAGATATTCAAATTCTAATGAAGAGGTTATGCAGCTAACTGGGTCTTCTTCCCCAGTCCACTCTCGAAGGGGCAGCGTTGGTGAAGATAATATTGCAATAGATAGAGATGCTTTGCCTAAGCCTTCTGATAACCAGCAACCAGTGCCAACCCCATCTACTGAGAGAGGAGATAACATCCCACAAAAGGCCAGGAGAACCTCAGCAGAACAGACTGTGGCCCCAGTTAGACCTGAGGAATCTACAAGCCCTGTAAAATCCTCTCCTCCAGGAACGTCATTATCTGAGGAGGCCATTGGTGTCTTCCATCAAAATAGGAAAGAAAATGCAGGAATGGATTATCTAGCTGTTCCTTCAGCTTTGGCATGGTCAAAAGCTAGGGTTGGAGGACAAAGTCCAATATTCAGGTAATTTAGTGTTAATGAGTGTGGGTAATTTTTAAGATAAAAAAATGGCTATTGTGTGTTCTGGACAGAAGGTGAAATAACAGTGTAATCTTGTTAAATGTCACTGAGTATAGAATACAGCCCATACATTGTTGGTTAAATCATTATTAAATAATAATTCACTTACAACCTTGTGTCTTCAGAGAATGAAGTAAATTCCTGACATCTGATTCTCTCTCCCTCAGGTCCTCCTCTCTCCCCCCTTTGGATTGGCCTCTGCCCAGTCAATTTGAGGGTTTGGAGCTGAGAGTAGAGGTGCAACCACGAACCCATCACCGTGCTCATTATGAAACAGAGGGAAGTAGGGGAGCTGTGAAGGCTTCTCCGGGGGGACATCCTGTAGTTAAGGTAAAAATAATGTTGTTTAGTTTTGTCTGTATAAAAAGCTTTATATAATTTAATTAATGCACAGAAATGACAACACTGTATTGCTTTCTAATGCACCCAGAATTACCATTACTTCAGGGCCCAGGCCCCCCCACAAAATTTTTTCTGGGCCAACTCTGTACATAATAGTAATGCTGGCCATAGACGTAACAATTACGATCTTTCTCGGAAAAGATCTTTCCGACAACAACCTATAGAGCTGAATAGTCAGATATACAGGTAGAATTCTACCTGTAGCTGACTATTCAGCACTAACAATGGCCGATGTTAAGGGTGCCTTCAAAGTTATCTGATCAAAATTTTCTGTCCAGCCCGATCAACCAGCCCATTGATATCTAAATCTTCTGACAATATCGGTCAGCTAATTTCCCACATACATGCACCGAATATTGTACGAAAATTAGCTTAGTACGATATTATCTGTGCGTCTATGGCCATCTTAAGTGACCAGAGATCCCTCTGCAGCAGATATTTGTGGCTCACCTGAGCTCCTCCAGAGCACATACTTGCAGGTTGCCAACAATCGTACCAACACACATACTGCAGAGGAAGCTGCCTTGGTAGTTATGACACTGGAACCCAGAGACATCAGTGGTGTTAGAACATCCAAATGTTCTATAATGAACTGAGAACATGCAAAAATGGATGGAAAACATGCAAAAAGGAATGTTGTACATACACAGTCAGCTGCATAAACCTCTGTCATTCTTTCTCTTCTCTTTTCTTTTCTCTTCTTTCTTTTTTTTATAATGCTGTTACTTAAAAAAAATGCTGAGCATTTATGTTGAAAGACTACAGATATTATGGGTGTAATAAATAATAAGACCCCTGACTCAAGTGCTAGAGCAGTAAGGGGTACAAAATTGTACCCCTTAGTTCTCATATAAAAAGGTTTTGTTGCACTCTGCACCTTCATCTGCATGAAAAGAACTAACCCCTAAATATTAATATCAGTATCTCTATAGTAGTAGTAATGATCGAGGCCTTCAAAGTTGCCACATGAGTTTCCCATCTTGGATTTTGTTAGGAGTGTCCGTGACATGCACACTTTCAATGTGTTCTGAGCAGCTTTTAGAAGCTAAGCTTAGGGGTTATCACAAACCATCAAGCAGAAAATTAGATTTCCCTGTAATATAAGATGATGATACAGAGCTGATTATTCAATTCTGATTCTTTTTGTGCTGGTTTCTGAGCTGTCACATGACAGTAATTATTTACTAATCAGCCTCAATCATATATTGTAACATTTATATTATTTATTTAAAATATTGTGTGTTTATCTGGGGCTCAATATGTAACACTGGGCAAATTTGTACTAGGGCAGTAAAGCATATTATCCAATCAGTGATTAGATTTTTTTGAGCCAGCTGCATGTAGAACAATTAAACATCTTATTGGTTGCTAGTGGTTACTGTGCAGTTTGCCCAGTGTTTATAAATGACCCCCACTAGTAAGTGGCAGCAGCACAGATCATATGCAGTGAATTAGAAAAGAAGACACAGAGCTACAGGATCATCTTGGATTCACATATCCATACTGCTAAAGGGCTGTGGTTGCCTTGGACTGGTATTGATGACCAAAACATAATGTACAGCATTTCTACCCTAAGTAGTAGTTAAAGGAATTCTGTCATGGGAAAATATATATATATATGTAAATATATTTTAAATATACCAGTTAATAGCTCTGTACTAGAATCAGTTTCTCAAAAGAGCAAACAAATTTTTCTATATTTAATTTCGAAATGTGACATGGGGCTAGAGATATTGTCCGTTTCTAAGCTGCCCACAGTTATGTGACTTGTGCTCTGATAAAATTCGGTCACTCTTTACTGCTGTACTGCAAGCTGGAATGATATCACAACCTTCCTCCCTGCACCCCAACAACCTAACAACAGAACAGTGGGAAGGTAACCAGACAGCAGCTCCCTAACATAGTAAAATCTAGGTCCCACAGCAACACATTCATTGCATTGAGTAGGAGAAAGAACAGCCTGCCAGAAAAGTGCTGGTTCTTTCTGAAAGCACATGGCCAGGCAAAATGACCTGAGATGACTACCTACACACCAATATTACAACTAAAAAAATAAACTTGCTGGTTCAGGAATTACATTTTATATTGTAGAGTGAACTATTTGCAGTGTAAACAGTGTAATTTAGAAATAAAAACTACATCATAAAAATGACTTTAAGCTTTGATTTTCCTTTAAAAATCAGGTGCAGGGTGCCAATCCAGCATGCCCTAATTAGTGTTTCTAAATATGTTATGCAAAAGAAAGTTAGGGGACAGGAAATGTCCTTCCCCTCCTACTATTCAGACCCACCATCAGAATATAAGCCCTATGGCTCTCATTCAGTTACATTTTCAAAAGTGAGTGTTTTCTTCTCCTATAAACTTTTCTTTCCAACTTATCAACTTTTCTACTTAGTATGATACAGGCATGTCATTATTATAGTGATATCAGTTTTTTAAAAATTGTAACAACACAGCAGCTTATCAGATCAAGACACACTGAGATATAAGCCCCAATTATCAGGTACTTATTAAAAAGGAAAGAAAAAGGTACAACCCCGTATGTCTTTATTCCCTATTATACACTATAATAAAATTTAAGGCTCAGGCCAGATGGGAAGATTTGTCACCCCCACCTCCAAACCGCTTCCCCTGCCTTCCAGCGTCTTTTATGAATAATCGACCTATTCACGAAATCGCTCGAAATTGCCTAAGGAGGCAACTTCGAGCAACTTTGGAAAAGCCAGCGCCGCGTGTGAATAGGCGCAGGCGATTATTCATTAAAAACACTGGAAGGCAGGGGGAAGTGGTTCGGGGAGATTTGTCGCCCCAAAGAAGAGGCGATTAGTCTCCAGGCGACAAATCTCCTCGAATCTTCCCGTCTGGCCTTACCCTAAAAGAGTATAACCTTGATTTGCTTGAACTTAATTAATATTGCTCATCCATGATTGTTCAATGCTCAGTAAAGTGCCAGTGCTTGCTAGGGATAATTTAATCGGTAATTTATATATAATTTGTTGATATATATACAATAAATAAAGTTAATCCCAATTCATTAATGATCTAATGAGAATCTTAATTAATAATTCTCCACCCTACAAAACCACCAATTATAAATATTACTACCAATAAATTATAATAATTAAATTCAAGTATATAACTAATAAATAAAATACATTAGTATTTGACTTTAATTAATTAAAAGTCTTTTGAATAGTAAGTTAATTTAAATAATCGTGTGTCACTGCTTATGCCTTGTAAAAGGACAATGCAATTGTAATAATAACCCCAACCAAGTCTTTAGTGGGTTAATAACTTATATCTAAAATACAATTAATTCCATAAAACCCTGTAAGGGGCAAGCAAGAGTTTCTAAAAAAAGTGGTTACTGGAGTATCTAATTAGTATCAATCTTTTTCAACAAGATAGCAAATTATACTTTGTATCCATTGAACCAGGCATTAAAGGGCACCTATCGTGCAAAACAGTTACCCCCAACAGGTGGGGTACTAGTGTTTTTTTTTTTTTTTTAAATGGCCAGTGCGCTCACCCCGGGAGGGAGCTCCCGGTGCGAGGCGCCATGACAGTTTCTGCAAATGCGTCACTGTTGGGGCTGCTTTTCTTAATGTGCATAATGTCCCGCATGCGCACATTTGGTTGGGGGTAACTGTTTTGCACGATAGGTGCCCTTTAACAATCTCTTACACATAAATAGAAACAAGTTAGACCTTGGAAAAAAGAAATAGTGGTGGAGTCATCCCCAGGGGCGTAACTACCGGGGGAGCAGGGGGTGCGAGTGGACCGGGGCCCCGGCAGATTAGGCCACCCTGCGCCCGGCTTTAGTCGGCTGCCGGCGCAAAACAAATCAGCACGGAGGGTGGTGGGGGGGGGGCCCGGCTGCATGGCCCGTCCCCACCAAGTTACTTTACTGGTCATCCCGTTTGCTGCTATCTAGATTGTTTGGCTGACTAAACCCTGGGATTACCACAAGCAAAGATGGCAGAACGTGGAGGACTGTGGTCTCAATATTACCTTCCCTAACTCGTGATAAATAGCTTCCCTAAAAAACCACAAATCCCACAAATTAACAAAAAGATTTGTTCTGGCAACTGCAGTTATTGCAATTCGAAGGTTAAAAGATCAAAGATCAATAAGATTTTTTAAAAGCAAAAGAGGTAGGAGTGAACACGCCAACGCGCGTTTCGCTAAAGCTTTGTCAAGGCAGTGTAGTGTAGGCATATTCTGTTACACTTGAATCCAAGGGAATGCTTTTTAAAAAATCAGTCATTTTTTTCTCTCGATACCAACAAGAGAGCTACACGCAAGTGTGTAAATACAGTATTGTTGTGCATTCAAGTATTTATCAAGTCTTGTGCAATGCTTCCATGTCATGCTTGGAGGCCCATGAAATATCTAAACCATTTCCTTTTTTTAGTGGGGGAGGGATAGGCTGAAAAAGGAATAAGTGAAAATGTTACAGGAAAGCAATGTGTTACTCGAAACAAAAAAAGGGAAATAACGGAAAGAAATAGTACAAATTTAGTTACAGTACCAGAGCAGATGGTTAAAACAATACAGTGTAGAAATTAAGGGAAGGGACACTGCCATAATAAGAAAGTGTTTTATTTATCCACTTTTCCGTTTGTGAAGTGTCCTGTAATTCATTTCTGGCTGTTTCTATGTGGTGATTTTTATGTATGGCTGTATTTCAAATTCGATCTTGGGGAATGATCCCCATTTCGGTAAATTTAATCTGGCGAAGTAGGTGATCGAATTGAAATTTAAAGGGGAAGTATTCGACCATCGAATTTTCGAATATTCAAATAAAATTCAATTAGAATATTCGAATCATTCGAATTCGAATATTCAGTGGTAGAATTTGGTTGAATTTGCCTAATTTGCATATTCGGAATTCGAATCTTTTTGAAAATTCGATCGAATATTCGAATCCCTCATGTGAATATATGTGAATTTAGTAAATCTGCCCCTTAGTGTCATTCTTGTTGTACCTAGGACACCCAAGTTAGTCATTTTGGATGATATCATTTTTCCATAATTGAATAAGCCATAGTTCCAACTTTTGTGAATGGATGTACAACATCAAAAGTACAAAGTAGGCAGACATGCAGGGTACAAATTAGTACAGTAAAGTATAGTATGGTGTTATGTTTTGGTATGCTATCACATACAAAGTAGTGACCAAGTTCAGGCATACGCAGCTTTTAGTATCACAACTGGTGCATTGATAGCAGCTATTTTCTCTGGGGAAATCACAGCCTTGATACTGCTCACAGAAGTGCTCTATGCCATTATACAGATCTAGTGATGCCAGCTGGAATTCTCCTAATGATACTGACTTATATGGGGACATCATAGCCAGAGCCATGTTTATAAGCTAGATATTAACATGGACAAAATTGTGGCTGATATTCAGGTGTAACACTGTTGATTTTTTTACATGCAATACTACACATTTACAGAATAAAGTTTTTACATAAAGCAGTATTTTGAGTAAACTACTAAACTAACATGCTAGAAAATGTATACTTTTGAAAGGTTCCCTGTAGACTTAGCTGCACTTGGGAGGTATCCCTTTACTGCATGCCATTGCATGGCTGAAGGACTAAAGCACTGTAAAGGCTATTAATATTTTTCTTCTGGCAGCAAGAAAGATGCCATTGTATGGAGTTATTTTCACCTCTGACTGTGAAATGGTTTCTGGTTCATCCTGTCATTTATGAACCTTGTCCATATGTCTCTATTTTATCTAGAGAGATCATCCTAGCAAATATCTATGCCCATGTGCCGGGTACTTTCATGCTTTGTTGCCTTAACGAATTCATCACTTTATGGACGATTTGTTTCAAAGCTCAGATAGATATTATCACATATACCACTCCAGAACCTTGCATATCTAAATTCCATGTGAATAAAGGCCCTTTGTGTTGTTCTTCAGCCAACCAGGCAACTGGGCTAGTATCTGGGAGCGGTTGCTGAATCTTGGTGCCCATTTAGGACCCTTGACTGCCCTTCCCCACTTTCTGTTCTGTCCTCAATAGATAGAAGGGATAACGCTCTTCATGCCATTTAGCATTATGAATTCACAGGTGAGTCTGGAGGCCACTAACCATATATATCAGAGGGACTTTAAATAATGCAAAAACAGCACCATTTTCCTTCATGTAAAATAAATATTTTACAGCAATTGTGTAATATAATCATGTAAACATTTAGGGCATGCTTATTAAAATACAAGTTCAAAAACCATAGTTCTGTCATGACAAATTTGATTACAACTTTTACAAAAAAGTGCATTATAGTCACAGTTTCTGTCTTTTCAAGGAAATACAACTACCAAAATAGTACAAAAAAAGGAAAGCTCTGAGCTATATAAGCAGGGGCTGCATGACAAGGGATCCTAATAACCTTTCCATTGTACTGGGCAGTGGAATATGTTGGCTCTTCATAGCCACATTATCATTAAAATACTAATAGCTGCATATTAAACGCACTAGTCTTAATTACCAATTTTACCTGTGTAATTTGTACTTAGGTATTTTACATATAAAGATTTCACACACACACACACACCCCCTGCAGAGAATTGCTCCCATTTATAGACTTCTGTTGCCCATAGCTCCCTTTTGGTAAGGGGATGATATGAATAAATTGCAGCGCAATAGCTTTACACCAGTTTTAGTAATAATGTTGTACTTAAAGACTGGTGTTGACATTTTTGGCATCCTTTTCTTTGTGGTATAGTAAGAGATAAGTAAAAAAATAATTGGCAGGAAATTATATATGATGTAATTAGGTTGTTTTGACAACAAAATCAGCTGGTTAGAGGCATGGTATATTAAAATGGTTCTTCTTGTATTCTAGAAGATGGTTATGCTGTAATTTAGCATTGTCTTGTATAATTATAATTAATTGTAACCTTCTTAGGATCTGCTCATGGTATTTTATGAGCTGCTGGTAATAGCTTGTAGCATTATGTAGCATAAACAGGCATGGAGAGGGCTTCGTTGGATATAATAAAGTGGTCATTGGGGGCTGGGGTGGGTTTAATATTATACAGTAGACATTTTTAATCCGTCTATAATGGTGGAAAATTTTTGCCTTTAAGGTAGTTAAATATTTTAAAAAGGACCTGTCACCCACACACAAAAAGACTCATTTAAAAGTCTCAGTTGTCAATCATATAGGGGGGACAGGCAGTCACCTTCACTTTCCATTCAGCATTTTCTAGATGTCCTGGCAGCCCCACATTCTCCCCTCTCTCCTCACCATCTAATTATGTAGCCAGTGCATGGGCACATCAATGAGGTGCCCTCTTCTGGCAAGTAAAAAAGATTTAGCATGATGCAAAGTGATCTTTTCAGTGTGATCAAGTGATCAGTTTCAGTGATGGCTGCTTTCACTGATCTTACAACATATCGTTAAGTATGCACATAACTATACAACATGCCTATTTTTCATGCTGTGTAGGGCAGTACATTATACCCTGTTTTAGCATATAATGTTATCATCTGCACAAAGCCTGTTAAGACAGAATTATAGAAAGAAGTGTTTGCAATAAAAGGAGGAAGACTGATGTCGAACATAAGAAAGCACTGCTTTACTTTAAAAGTTATAAACACATGGAATAAACTCCCAGCAGATGTTATGTTCACTAAAACATTAAAGAAATTTCAAAATGTATACGTTGAGGCATTGAGGCAATTACACAATAAAAATAACACAAGAAATAACTAGGCTTTTAAAGGTGAGGGGGTTGAATGGATAATTTGTTTTTTAGGCACATTCTTGTTTCTACATGTGCTGTTTCTTTGATGGTATGGGGCAGTTGTTCTTCTCTAAGAAAAAATAAAAAAAATAAAACTTCTAGCTGGATGCCATAAAGCAAAGAGAGGGCTAAGAAACCATATCAGACAGTGAGGGCTGCACTGCGGCCAGCTAGATAACTGTAGACAACCAAGTAGATGTCACATTGATGATTTGATCACTGCGTGACTAGATGATTCCCAGCTGTTCCCATCTCCTCTTTTCTTTCCCACGCTTAAGCTCCTGTTCCTACTTTATGAAACTGTGTCCTGGAGGGACATTTATAGTCCCTTATACCCGTGACTTCTTGTGCCTGTTCCCTTTGCCATTACCCTCACCATTCCAGTGGCCCTGCAGTTTAATCAAAGATGAACTGATCAGTGAGAGTACAAAAAAGGCAAAATAAGATTTATAAGGAGACTGGGACAGAATATAGGAATGGTAAAGACACAGAGGAGTAGGAAGTAGGAAAGCAGTCCAGCCCTCCTCCTTCCATATAAACACATTCTGAGCTTTTAATAGAGTCCTGGAGCTATGCTTGTCAGTGTTTGTTCCATATGAGCACAGAACTGCACTGTGTGTCTGAAGTTTGTTTGTGTCTCAAAAAGGTAGAGATACATAGTGAATACTTATAAATTATGTATACCCACTTGCCCCAATTCTGTACATTTATGAATTTATGTGGTTGGATATCAGAATGTCTGTGTGATGATCTGTGATACGTATATGCATGCACAACAGCATTCCAGGAAATAAATCTACTGGAACTGGCTGTTTTTGCTATGTTTGGAAGTGACTGGTTGAGTGTTTCATTGCACTGACATATACAGATGCAGTCACTTGGATTTGTAAGTTAAATGCGTCGTGACTTAACTCATCTATCCCATTTATCCCACTTAGCACAGAATATTTTGTCACAGCATCCCATCCAAATAAAGAGTTCACCATTGAAAACAATGGTGCTTTGGTATGCTAATGAAAAGGTTAAATGCATTAAATGAGTTAAGATAACTTGGGATAACACAGTTTCTTCAATTAGCCCTGAGTCACAACGCATTTAGCTTACAAATCCCAGTGACTGCATCTGTAACAGCACAATATTTCAGTATGTGTGTGTGTGTGTCTGAGGATCGCATATTAGATTAGATTATGATTTTCACTTATTAAAAGGCAGTCTCTTTTAATGAGTCAATCGAATAATAAGTGGAATCTTCATAATTGCATTTGTGTTAATACAGTAAATATGGGCAATTAGTGCTAGGGTCTGTCCTTGCTACACCAGTCAGAAGCTGTTCCATAAAGTCTACTTTGACACACTGGATTATTTAGTGACAAGTCTTATTTTTACAGAAAAAGCAGGGATGATCCTGGTCATATTGCTGCCTGAGTCTTTTTATCCCCACCGTAACTGCTGGAGAGCTACTAACTGAGGCAAGTTGGCACAGCACCCCTGAGAAAAGGCCTTTCCCCATCCCCTTTGCCAGGATAGGAGGCTCCCAGCTACATGTAGCCCTGTTACATACATAGCAGAGTAACTGTTCATAAACATGTTATAAACTCTAGGTACAGTATCCAAAATAACATTCTGTTCACTTTGAAAACCAGTTTCAACAAGTGGGGTGAATAAGAATACCCTGGTGAAAGAATATATTGCCAACAAGGCGTTGTGCTTTGTTCTAATAATGTAATACAGATTGACTGGGTCATTGAGCCCCCTGCCCAGCATCTTACTTACCTCATCATAAAAAGCAATCAAATTTGTCTGACATGACCTATCCTTCATAAAGCTATGCTGATTGCTGCTCATAATGCCATTCACTAGGACACAATTTGAATGTGATCCCTTAACAAGCCTTCAAATAATTTGCCCACCACAGATGAGTTCGTAATCCCTATTTAAATATTGGGATGACATCAGCTTTCCTCCAGTCCATAGGCACTATACCAGATGAAAGCGAATATGAGAAAATCAGAAATAAGGGCTGGTCTAAAACTGAACTAAGCTCTCTTAGAACCCGTGGGTGTATGCCATCAGGACCTAGAGCCTTGTTTACATACATTTTTATTAAAGCTTTATGAATCATATCCTGAGTCAGCCACTAACTAGATTGAGCTGAATCATTATTGCAGCTATGAAGTGAGCCAGGGAACTCAGACTCCTCTATTGTATACACTGAAGAAAAGAACTGATTTAGCACATTTGCCTTTTCTGTATATGTTACAACCATACTGGTACCATTATTTAATGGAGCAACTCAACACTCAACCTGCACCTTTTTACTATTAATATATTTAAAAAACCTTTAGGGTTACTTTTCCCCTGAGCTGCAATTAACTCTTCATTTCCTTTCTTTGCCTTCTGGATTGCTGATTTACAGCATTTATTCCAGTGTTTATATTCATTAAATGCAGCTTCTGTCCCAAAAGATTTGTAAATGCCTCTCTCTTCTATCCTATTAACTTCTTTACATCTGTATTAAGTTACATAGGATGATTCTTAGAGTTTCTACATTTACTCCTCAAGGGAATAAATTGAGAACAGTAATGATTTAATATAATTTTACAACCATTTCTGTTTTGTGGTTTTAGCTAAAAACGTAATGCCCCAATCAATGCTCTGAAGGGCAGCCCTCAAGGCACTAAAATGAGCTTTTCCAAAATCTATGGTTTTTGCTTCCCCAGTATATATTTGTTTTTTGCACCAGACATTAAATGATATAACATAATGGTCACTATAACCCAAGGGTTTCAATGACTTGCACATTTGCTATAAGTTCTGGGTCATTTGAGATCACTAGATCCAGAATAGCATTTTTTTTTGGTAGGCTCCTCAACAATCTGTACCATACAATTGTCATGCAACAAGTTTATAAACTTATTCCCATTAACTGATCTGGCAGTACTGTTGCTCCAGTCAATATCTTGGTAATTCACTTATCATTACTTTACCCAAACTAGCAGCTTTTTCTATTTGCTTCAGGAGCTTAGCCTCCTCCTCCTCACTTACATTAGGGTAGGTGACAAAAGAGGTACAGTACATATGCCCCACCACCATTGCACCCTAGGCACATGTATTTTCTACCTAACCCTAATTCCAGCCCTGTTCAACAGTATACCCAAACTTATTGGGCATCAGTATTAGAGCATGACAACATGCCAGTAGTACTTTCCCCCATTTGTTACATCCAACATGATTGCATGAGCCATCTCAGTACAACTCCCCTAGGTTTCAACTAACTACTCCTGAGCACTCCAGTTTCTTAACTGGCTCAGGGCTCTACCCCAAAACACTCCTTCTTTTGGGGCATCAGGCTGTCCTTGCTGGTTAACGTAGCTATCTCTCGCTCCTAGGGGGGCATTTATTAAAACTCAAATTTTTCTCATTATTTAAAAAATTCTACCTAACTCCCAATGAACATGCGGGAAAAGTCTTGACAAAATCGAGTAACAGTTCAAAAAGTAAAAAAACCCTTGAAGGCAAAATACATAATCAAGTTGTAAATGGCACATCTGCCATTGAACTTTACATGACTTTGACAGGTTTTCGCTGGAGTATTTTCGGATTTGGATTTTTAGCAGCTTAAATCTCGAACAATTCTAGGGTTTTTTCCCCTCTAAATATTCAAATTTTTCCCATTTAAGAACACCACCAGAAAAAACTGAGGCTTAATAAATAGGCCCCCTAGAGTAAGCTGCCATAATTCTCTTACTCAGTTTCTAGCCCTAACAATCATCCGTCCTAGTCTGGCTCTGTGCATGTCTATACTGCTTGCTGATGACCTTAGGCCAAAGAGGAAGTTCCTGGCATCTGCACTCCCTTATATAGGCTCTCTCATCCACTTACACATCACATTATTTCCCTCTATCGTCATCTTACTGCTTTATCCTATCTATCATATCTCTACATTTCTTCTCTTAATCACCACTTTCCTTTGCCTTTTACATCACTATTGAAATAACATTTACATCCTACTCTTATCTAACATGTCATATCAGTTCACAAAATCTTCAACAACCTGCCACCTGCGAAAAAAATCAGGTTAACTCATCCCATCACATTAACTCTACCTTTTCTAACTGAAAAGTAACATTTTGCAGATGTTTTTGAAACTATTACACTTAATTTTACTCAACAAGCCGCTGGTCTCCTAGCAGCCCCGGTTCTCCATCCTTACAACCCACTGTAGCTTCATCTATACTTTTGATCTCAGACCTCACTCATATTCCACAAACTCTCTGCAGTGCTACTTTTTGTGCACCACTTCCATCAGTACTCAGTCTCTCTGCTAGACTGTGGGTTCCTACAGCTCTGCTCAGTGACATAATTCACGAGGGTTGGGGCATGCCATTCATGCTGACTTTTGGTGCCTTCTGCCCCACTGCCCCTTCTCTCTCTAGTCACCTGGTTGGTATGGTAACCTCTGGTCCCTCAGCAGTGCTTTAATTGGGGCATACAAAGTGGAAGGGGACAATCTACACCTTATTAAGTGACAAAAATGAAGCCCTTCACACAATTATAAGCTTCACCTACTTTAAAGCAAAGCCATTTTGGTATTCTATATTTATTAAAAATAACTCAGTCCAAGAGAAATCAACAGGTCACATTGGTACCAACCTGGAAAATTTTGCAATAAGTAATGGCGTTATTTTAACATAGATCCATGACTGGTACAAATGTGACATGTTGATTGCTGGCAAACTGTGTTTTTCTAGTTTGTACTAGCAACACCACTGATATTTGTACCTAAAATATGCTTCTATAGAAAATGAATAATCAGCATTAACCAAAAATGCTAGTTACCACAGAAAAATGGACATCATTAAGCCCAGAAATGCTAATAATCAACATAGAAAATGGATAGTCAGCATTAATCCAGAAGTCACTGCAGAAAAAGGTTCAGCATCTCTATAGTAGTAATGATCCAGGCCTTTGGTTGTCACAGGAGTTTCCCATCTTGGATTTTGTTTGGAGTGTCTGCAGGACGCACATGCTCAATGTGCTTTGAGGCTGAGCAGCTGAAAAGTAACTTAGGAGTCATTACAAAACATCAAGCAGAAAAGGAGGTTGCCCTGTTATATACGATAATGCTACAGGGCTGATTATTACTGTGCTGGTTTCTGAACTGCCATGTACCAATAATTATTTACTAATCAGCCTTTTATTGTAACATGTATGTGATATATATATTCATTATTGTAAGTCAGTCCCTAATTGACAGCAGCACAGAGCATGTACAGTGAATCAGCAGGAAAGAAGATGGGGAGCTACTGGGGCATCTTTGGAGGAACAGATCTTTACTGCTAAAGGGACATGATACAGCAGCCCAAAATATAATGTACACATTTTTTGCCATATTTCTTTGGCTAAGCTTTAGTTCTCCTTTAACAGATATTGTGGCAGGTTTGTGTTGAGGAGGATTCTGTATATGGTATATATGTATAATATAATTAAATTTTTTAAGTAGAGAAACATAGGATGCACTAGGAGTCTAATTCTGTGGTAAAAGATCAACAGAGAAATAATAATTTAGTTTCTTTGTTTTTTGTCACTGTATAAATATATGCTATATTTTGTATGTTACTCCCATTTCTCAATTATTATCTTTTGTGATCCCACGTTTCTGCAGAAGGGAGGAACATGAAGAGCATTTGCACTTAGTCATCAGCTGGGTAATAGCGAATGACAGGGGATATTAATGTAATAATTTTATAATAATAATTTGTGGCTCACTTTTTACTCTCTTGGAGACTGGTTATTAACTGCTCTCCCTTACTGTTCCCCCAGCTCTCAGGATATCACGAGAAACCAATTACACTTCAAATGTTTATTGGCACGGCAGATGAACGCAACCTCAGACCCCATGCATTTTACCAGGTCCACAGAATCACTGGTAAAATGGTGGCAACTCCAAGTTACGAAGCTCTGGTGGGAAGTACCAAAGTACTAGAGATGTCTCTTCTCCCTGAGAACAACATGTGTGCCAAGTAAGCAGAAAATTGTATTCTATATTTTGAAGCAGAACGATTGTGTGTGACCTAAAAAATGTAATTGTTGGGTCATGTTTGCCCATGTGTAGTTGGCCGTGAGGAGTGTCATAGAGGAACAAGAGACAACCAATCCTTCAATCGGGCATAAAAAAACTATGATAAGAGAAATAGGTGTATAATTGTGTCCTTCAGTTTAGCTTCATGGGAGAATATAATAAAAATCTTAAACAGAATTTAAAAAAAAATCACATTTTACAGTGTAATATTCTTCTGTGGCCTTTATTACACTTACATTGTAATGACACCGTATGTGCAGTATTTTTTTTTCACTGGCAGGGTTTCTAAATGCAGTGGCAGGCTCTAAAAATTACATTTGAGAACAGGAAAAAGTGTTGAGCAATGCATTCCTCCATTAGCTCTTAGAAATCTCTCAAATGTATTGACGGCATAAATGATAATATTTGGAAGATATGTGCACAGCAATATTTTGGAAATAAAATTTGTTAGGACAAAGGATGGATAATTGTGTGTTATTGATTCAGTATAGACTGTGCTGGTATCCTGAAGCTTCGAAATTCTGACATTGAGCTTAGAAAAGGGGAAACAGACATCGGTCGGAAGAACACCCGGGTCAAACTTGTGTTTCGGGTACATGTTCCACAAGGAGCTGGCAAAGGCATTTCATTGCAAGCGGCCTCCATACCTATAGAATGCTGTGAGTATACCTAGAAAAACATGTTCTGGTGTTGTTAAGGATAAAGCTCATTTGTGCCTGCAGACAAATATGCTGTTGATTGTACAGATCAGGATTTACTGGGCATTAAAGGAGAACTAAACCCTAAAAATTAAAATTACTAAAATGCCATATTTTATATACTGAACTTATTGCACCAGCCTAAAGTTTCAGCTTGTCAATAGCAGCAATGATCCAGGACTTCAAACTTGAAACTTGACTTCAAACTTGACACTCACATGCTCAGTGGGCTCTGAGTAGCTGTTGAGAAGCGAAGTTAAAGTATTGTCTCAAATTATCAAGCAGAAAATGAGGTTGGCCTGTAATATAAGCTGATGCTATAAGGCTGACTATTAAATTATGTTGGTAGTTGATCTGATTTCTGTGTTGTCATATAGTAATTATCTATTTATTACTAATCAGCCTCTTTTTGTATTGTGACATTTATAGTCTATGTGTACTGTATATTCAGTCAGTCCCTAAGCTCAGTAATTGATAGCAGAAGATGGGTAGTTATTGGGGCATCTTCAGATATTTTTACTGCTAAAAGGCTGGGTTGCCTTGGGCTGGTACAGAAACCCAAAACATAATGTACAACGGTTCTACCTATTTTTTTGGTTAAGCTTTAGTTCTCCATTAAAGAGTAAATATGAATAACCGATTCTTTAGCAAAGGTACATTATACTTCCTGGTTTGTGATGTCACATCCACTTACATCACTAGGCGGACATGACCCGAAAGTATAACGCGCACAAGACCACGGAGGTTTGGTATTCAGTTTAATAGGGTTTTTATACCTTTGGTAGTGATGGGCGAATTTATTCTCCAGGGGCGAATTCGCGGCGAATTCCCGTGATTCGCCGCTGGCGAATAAATTCGCGAAACGCCAGCAAAAATTCACCAGCAAAAATTTGCCACAAAAAAAACGAGTCGTGCGTCGTTTCGCGAATTTTTTCGCCAATTCGCGAAAAAAGGCTATTATCAGTGGCGTAACTACTCGCTGGTGGGCCCTGGTGCAGGATTGGCACATGGGCCCCCCTATCGGGCTCTCCCCCTATGAATTGCACATTGGAGTTCTAATAGCCACTCCAGTGAGCCCCCGAGAGGGAGTGGGCCCTGGTACAATTGCACCCCCTGCTCCCCTGGTAGTTACGCCACTGGCTATTATGATGATACTTTGGCAAATGTTTCCGCTTGTTTTTTCTGCCTTGGATAGACATTTGGGTGGTATGTATCGTAAACCATTTCTTTGTTCGATATACTGTGTATTGCCTCAATATAAATTTTTGGAGCAAGCAATAGCATTGTGTGTATATCTAAATGTATTTCTATTGGTGTGCCCTCCATTGATTTTTACTTTAGTTTAATTTTATACAAAACTGAGCTCTGAATTGGATGATTTGTCTGTTTCTGTACTGCCTTACCTGGGCACTCTGTACTGCACAATCTGTAAATAATGTCCTCTTGTTCATGCAGTTTTTCTCTCATTCTCAGCCCAGCGCTCAGCCCAGGAGCTCCCCCAGGTGGAGAATTACAGTCTTAGTGCATGCTCAGTGAATGGCCGGGAAGAACTGTTGATCTGTGGCTCCAACTTTCTTTCTGACTCTAAGGTCATCTTCCTAGAAAAAGGTCCCGGTAAGTTTCTATGCTATTTGTGGTATAGTTTGGCTAATAACAAAATTAACAACAGAATTCAGTTTTTAACTGGCCACCTACATTTTTGTGCCTGTGTATCTGGGTGATACAGTACACTCTTTCCCTGGGCAGAAATATAAAACATTATAATAAAAAATATATATTTTTTACACATCTGATTGCAAAGGCCCAATGTCTCAGATCCAGTGCAGCCTTCAAATTTTAAGCTGAAAAAAGATATGCATGAACTGATTTTAGATGCAGATTATGTGCGATCATTTCTTTCCTTTACTGTTAATAGATGGAAAGTTACAATGGGAAGAAGAAGCAAAGGTTAACAGACTAAAGAGCAATGAGGTAAATGTACATCTGAGAAGGGGATAGGACACTGGTGATACTAAAAACAGTAGGTTTAAGTGTCTCTATAGCCAAAAAACTGTGCTTGTGTTCCTACTATAGAGCAAAATGAACCACTATATTTAATATACGTTAGTGGTTTCGCTACCATTTTTAAACTGAATGTCTTTCACTTGTTTTGTCATTTGCTTGGCAGTTACAGAAATGCTTGTTTGTTTCCTGTTGACCACCTTTAGCTCAGTAGACAAGGTGCCACTAACCTTCTTGCAGAAGGCTATAAGCTCCATTCTTTATATAACATTCAGGAAAAAAGAGCTGTTAAAAAGAGTAGAGAAAAGTATGTATTATAAAATAACTTATTTTACTACCTTCTCCTTCACAATCAGAAGCTCAAAGAATCAAAGAAAAAGAACTGTAATTATTCATACCCAATATGGAGGGCTAGCAGGGAATACAGGGAGTGGTCATGTATTGGAAGTTCAAGAACTGCAGATTTCAAAGCCTAAAGGGGTTAGTCACCTTTAAATGAACTCTAAGAGGGGAATGTCATTAAAGTCGCAAAGAGAAAAAACATTGTGCACCAATTAGAGTTAAAATCCACATCTCGCAATGTAATATTGTTCCTTAAGCGGTTATTACATTGCATATCGTTATTGAGGTGTCATATTAAGGTGTCATAATCTTTGCGCAAAGTATAAAATTTAACAGTTTCCGGGTTCGCAAAAGGTATATTGCATTCGCGCAAAACAAAATTTGTCCGCTCACAGGCTTAACTTTTCGCATTGCTAATAATTTTTTCGTTACCGAAGTGTATTACATTCCCCTATAAGTATGATGCAGAGAGTGATATTTTGAGACAATCTGCATTTGGTTTTCATTTTTTTATTATTTGTGTTTTTTGTTATTTAGCTTTTAATCAGCAGCTCTCCAGATTGCACTTTCTGCAATCCGGTTAATAGGGTCCACATTTTCATAGCAACCACGCATTGATTTGAATACAAGACTGAAATATGAAAAGGAGAGGACCTGAATAGAAATATGAGTAATAAAAACAGTAGCAATAACAATTAATTTGTAGCTTTACAGAGCATTTGCTTTTAGATGGGACCAGTGACCCTCATTTGATATCAGAAGAAGGTGATGTCATTTGAAGTGCCCTTTGATTACATTTATACGACTTGACTTGGCCAATCAAAGATAATTCCCAATGAAGCGTTAGGGGTTACGGTGCTCATGTGCACATACAGGCCTCATGTCAGTCAGTCACTCCTCTGAGCCGAAATAGGTATATGTTGTATGTGCCATAGAATTAACACAGTGAATACATTCTGAATAAGATGTAAGGAAAGAACCCTGCAAAAATATTTTTTTATATACTGCATTGTAATAACTGGTATACCATAACTTGTTTATTCACAGTCCTTGTTGTCCGTGCAAGTTCCTGAATACTGTAATAAGGAAATAACACGACCTTTGCAAGTCTATTTTTACATCTCTAATGGACGCAGGAAGAGGAGTCCCATGCAGAGTTTTCGATACTTACCCAGTGAGTACAAGTGCATTTTGCTATACCTAATCAGAGTGGGTCCCACCAAGATTTTAACCAAGAACTGCATGATATGTTACCGAACAGTTAAGAGCACACATGTTCCCTTCACTAAAAGCCAGGTAGGAAACTGCCCAAGACCCATTTACTGCTTCATATATCTGCACTACAGTACAACCTAGTTTATGGGTGGAATAGTAAGCAACGTTGAGCATAGCTTTCTTTGATCAACGTAGTAGTGCAGTAATGCTAATGAATTCCCAGTAACCCATACCTTATACCAGATTATCTATCATTCGCGATGTAAAATCTGTAAAATCTATTTACCATACAATACCTTACATAGTATACACATTTCCATTTTTGTATTCTTCACACACAAGGGGTGATTAAGTAAAAAAATCTGGCAAGGACATGGTCATGATGTGTTTACTGTAGCCCCTGATGCTCCATAACTTGTGCATGTAAATGATGTGCAAAATAGAGGGCATGGGGGGGGGGGGAGGAACGTTCATCCCTACCTCTCTTACATAGATCCCTGACTAAAACAGTCAACCTTCAATCCACGGGGTATGCTGTAGGTCTCTTCTCTCTGAACAGAAAATTTTTTGGGTTTTTTTGCACTTTACATGGTGTTTCCCACATTAAGGAACTAAAATGCTCTGAAAGCTGTGATTATATTAGTTAGCCAATGTAACATTTTTACTGGCTAACACGGTACAGCAACTTTACCTGCAACCACATTGCCAATGAGAGCTATGGTAATTTACTTAACGCACGTAGTGTGAAAAGGGCAATTTTGGAAAGTCACCATGGTTTTTTATCTTCTGAAATTCCAATGCCATTGCAGTCATCTGGGAGTGTTGCTTTTGACACAGTTGTAGCAAGTGTGTCAAAATTGATGCAACTGCAGTAGCATTTTGATGGAAATTGGACACCATTGTCCAACTGTTGTCATTTTTTAGCATTTGCAGTAAGAGTGGGCACTCTGCTTGTAATGGATTGTAGTTGGTTACACAACAACACAAAATTTGAACAGGGGAAGGCAGCAGAGCCTAGTGTAAATATGAGTTAATTTAATAAATTAGATGTCTCTGGTCATTCTGCCTTCCTCTGAATCAGACATCATGTAAGAATTAATGACCTGGGGGAATAACTGAATTGTATGGATAACTATGTAAACTATGGAACATATGTAACATATGGCACAACACTGCATGCTGTCTACTATTCATAACAAAGGAATGCAAACCAAACATAAACAGAGCTTGCTATAATCAGTAGGGCTCATTTTCTTTGCAAATCTAGTTACAGATGTATTAAACCATAGTAATATTATTATTATTCTCATTGGTGCAAATTGGCTCAGCAGTGTTGTAACCATTTGTTTTCCGTTTTCCAACTGAATTAGAGATGAGCCTGAATAAAATGATCCCTGGTAGCTACTGGTTGCTGCATTGATTTCAATGTTTACATATGCTCAAAAACGCAGTATTGTTCTCACACAGTGCTGCACATAACCTGTATCTTTATTTGTATATTTTTGTGATCACATTATTCCTTTTTGTTTTTTAAAACTTCCCTCTGTCATATTCATCCCCTTTTACTCTTTTCCTTAAATGTTTTAGTTATTTTTAAGGCAGAGACGTTGCCCGAATTAGCCCTACACAGGTTCCCCTCTTCCTCTCTGGCTAATTCATGTCACCTTTCAGTAGATTCAGGTCAGATGGAACTTAGCACCTCCTTTTTGTCTCCATTGCAATCTAACTTGGGGGACACCCCCATGGAGGTCTCCCCTTATTACACATCTCCACATTCAGAGCATTCATATCCAGGTGACACAGACTGTGCAATTGGCAGCAGCTCTTTCATGGGATGTTATTTTAATCCTCCAGTACCTACAGATTTTAAATGTCCTCCATCATATCCTGAGAATGGGAGTGATGTGTCACTGTCATTGCCTTTCCACTCTAACTCCAATCCTGCTCTCCCTCCCAGTCCTGTTCCTTGGTCTCCACAACCCTGTTCATCCCATTCTGCATGTGCCTCTACATTTGGAGGTCCTTTGTTACCCCACTTAACTCAACCCAGCAAATTAAATGAAAGACTTGTTGTGTCACAGGGAGATTATTCAGCCTCCCCAAACCTTTCAGCCTTAGAATTTGATACCACTGCCCATCCTTTCTCACCCTCTTATCAACCCTTTACAGCCTGTGCCCCTCCGTCTTATACCACTTTGGGTGATGGGGAGAGGTTGGGCCCAGTGCAAACTATGGAGTCTTCTACTATTCCAATAGTGAACAGAGTAGACCAGTGCACTCCAGTCCAACAGTTTTCTTCCAACTCTATACCAGACCACCAAACCAATCACTTAAATTCACATGCACAGAAAAGCAGAACAGTAGCTCAGACAGTATTTGCAGCTGCATCTCCAAGTTTGCCCCCGTCAGAAGAGGCATCTCCCCCCCAAGGATTTGCCCCTACTTTCCATAACTTATCCTCTTGTCGAGCTTCTTCACTCACTTCCCTCTGTCCCTCCTCACATCCTTCTCCCTTCTCATCCTCTTCACCCCCTTCTATATCCATTAATCCTAATCAAAGTTCAGAGATGAATCAAGATGGTACCCAGGCCTTATCCCCAAACAAGAAAGAGGATGATGCCTGTTTCCACCAGCTTTCTGAAGAATACCCAAAGTCAACAAACGGCACAGAAAAAGACAAGGCAAAAGAGGATGGGCAAGAGTTTGAAAGAACATTTCATCCCATACCTATCCAGGGGATCACACTGGAAGAAGGTACATTGGCACATACTACTAAAAAAGTATATTATTATGAAAATGGTTTATTTACATGAAACAGGGTTTTACATATAAGTTGTTTTGGGCAATATCTTTCTATAGAGACCTACTTTGTTTGGGGGGGTATAGTTTTCCTTTAAGAAGGGCAATGGCATTCATGTATTTTGGAGTTTTCTAGATAATGGGTTTTTGAATAATATTTAAAATACAGAATCATGGAGTAAAATATACAAGTTGTTGCTGACGATGCTCTTTATAAATACCCTGGTTTCTGGGCTGCCTGTAAGCTAGAGATATTTTTTTTTCCTGCTCTAGACCAAACTACTTTGAACTACTAATAGCTAAATGATTTTCCTGCTGACAAAGAATCTGCTTGGGATAACAGCACTGCTATATTGGCTCAAAGGCTTTTAATCTCCTGTCTTTCTCTCTCTCCTTCAGTGAGTGAGTTTATAGGTGAAGATCTGCACAGTTTTCCAGAGCCGCATCAAGAGGAATAATGTACAGTGGCACCAAACAATACCCAAAATGGTCTTGGCCTTCTCAAGCGACTCGTCAAAGGCAGGGCTGGATACCATCATCAACCATTCCAGAGAATGAATCTGCCCTTGGCAGGAAAACCTGTTATATTATTTTTGAATTGTCTATTAATTATTCCATGCCCCTAGTGCTTAATTTTCTGCCATATTTAAAAGCAGTACATCTTTTGCATTTTGCATGAGTTTGCAGTATTTAAATTTTTGCTCCAGAGTATTCTGTTTCTTTACAGCAGAACATTGCTGGAAGGAACAGGAGATTTCTCCATATATTCATGAATATGCAAAGATTTGGTCTTCTGCATCTTTCACTTTCCCTGTATCCATTCACAAACTAGTTGGAAAAACTCTTTCTGTGAGTGTACTGAATTTGTGGGCAACACTGATTGTCAAAGTATAAACCAATGCAACTGTTACTGTGACATTTCTTTAAAATAGCTCCTCCTGTTCATAAGGATTCTACACAGCTGGGATAGCTTTGAATCATTTTGAATGATTTTGACAGCAGTATAATGTCTTGAAATCTGCAATAGAAAGGAATTCTCAAAACATGCTTTATTCAGCAGCTGAAGCAGTCATGGAACTTCAAGTCCCATTGTCATTAATCAGAATCCAGTTCTACGGATGTCTTACATTCACCCAGCCCTTTTGGCTTCTTTAATATGATGTTGCATTCATGTACAGAGGAGAACATATTCACCAAATGTGACTCTCTGCTAAGTTGTATATTTATATATATATATATATGTGTGTGTGTATTATTTGTATTATTTTATATATATGCCAGTTTGGCCTTTTGTATGTCTATATTTTGCAATGGATTGATTAAAAAAAATGGTAAGATAAAGTGTTTTCTCCCTGCCTATGGCTAGTCTGTGAAACATGCCACACACTATCTCTGATGAAGAATTCTGGAAACAGCAACATCTGCTGCATTTTGCTATTTGTGTCAGCATTACCATACCTAATGGCAGCTATATGAAATTTCTCAAAGGGAATGCACACAAAGATGGAGGGGAGCTGGGCTATAACACAGGGAAGTAAATCCATTACAAAAAAGGGCACCCATTAGGGTCCTTGCAAGTATGCAATATAATTGCATATAACCTAAAAATTGAGAGGTACTAAAATGATTTTCTTCTGGAGCCCACCAACTCTCTCTGCAGAGAAGCAATATCCACAAGCTATGCTGCCATACTTTACTGACTCTTAATGGAAAATAAATGAATAATAAAACTACCATATTAAATTAAGGACATATATTCTTAAGGCTTCTGAAAATTCTTAAACCACATTAATTTTATACTGCTACAGAAAGAATAAATCTGAACTTACAGGACTGTACCCTTCCCAATAACAATATATCCAAAACCAGTCCACTTTGGACATTCTGCAGTCTCAATTTCACAAACAGGGAGTGGGATTGGTTGACAGGTATATGACTTAAAACTATTTTCAATGTAGTTTTTTTTATTCCATTTAGAAAGAATGATAAAGATCTAGTGAGGATCCCACAGGGGGTTATGTCTGTTGGCATCGATCGAAAATGGCCCCCAAAATAAATTCAATAAATTTCTAGCCTATTTGTTTAGATAAGTTTTAGTTCTCATTTAAGTCCTTTGAACTATGTTGCAGAATAATACATTTTGAGGTGTGTTCTTTCTATGATAAAATTTATTTCATCTTATTAATAAAAATTAAAGCATTGGGAAGACTAAAGCTAGCCACACATTGCCAAATGGTCAGTTCTTTTCAAGTTACCCATGTATTGTGCCAAATATAAGGCTGATCTGATAATTTGGACCCCAGGTCAATGACTGAATGATATGCACACTCCTTCAGAGAAAACCCTAAATATCTGCCTGCCTCTTGACAAGATAGTGATTGTTGGTTTTGGCCCCATACAGTCCAGTAAGCTGCTGACTAGATCTGGAGTCAAATACATTGCTAAAATTGGACTATGTAAGACCAGCAATGAGTTAGCTGAAACTTCTCTAGAGCGGGGAGAAAGAAAGTAATATAAATACAAAAAAAAAACTCTAGCATCCCATTGATCAATCTGTTGGGAGTGATTACAGTGCTTAACTTGTGTTTCGGAATAATATTTCAGGTATTGCTGCCAGCCCAGAGAAAATTTCTAAAAACTAGTTTGCGCCCCTTACTTGTTGCAACCAGATAACTGCACTGGATTAAACACAATGTAATAGATCCTATACATAGCATTATATTTGGCTGAAAAAAAACATACAAATAATGCCTGCTGCTGACAAATATTTTCTTTGTAGAGGTTGGATACTGCAGTATCAAGTTGTGCACCGGGGTCAACAATATGGAGCAACATTTTATAGCCTTTAGGCCCTTTGTTGTTTATATTCCATTGCAACTTCCTAGATGCTGCTTGGTTATACATAAGTTAGTGTAAAATCGTGTTTAAAAAAGTCTTTGTGCACATCCAAATTGTGTTTCTTTAAAATTCCAAACTGTGTTTCATTCAGTGAATCCTCATACCTAAAATTTTATCTCAATATCAAAAATTGTTAAAAAGTGCCTGACTGTGGCTGTCAGACTCCTTCATTGCATTGTGGGACTTGTAGTTCCTTAACAGCTGGAGGGCCAAGTCTGGACACCCCTGATGTAAATAAACCATTTTCATAATAATACACTTTTTTAGTAGCATGTGCCATTGGGTAATCATAAATAGAAAATAGCCATTTTAAAAAATAAGGACAGCCTCCTGGGATCCTAGGATCCAACAGTGCACACAAACATACCAAACAAACTATAAAGTTAGGTCACATGAGCCAATTAACAGACAGAGTTTTGTCTTTTGCTTCAACACTTCTTCCCTTTACAGTTAGAGTCTGGTCAGGTGATCTCTGAGGCAGCACACAGACCATCATAAAATGGTGGTTCAAGGCAAGAGCTGTAAAAGGGCAATATTTACTTAAATATATATACCAGGTAGGTAAGATTATTTAATATGTCACTTGATTTGATATAAACTGTTGCAAAAATCAGGATAATAGCTGATCAGATTCCCAACTACAGACCGGTTTTGCCTTTCTTGAGGCTCATCAGTGTAGGGCAGGGTTATCTGATCAGCTTAGATAGAACCAAGTGACAAAGGTTGAGGAGACTGCCTCATACTTAAATAAACAAAAGGAATCCTGGGAATGAATTCCAGACTTTTGCTTGAAACCCCAGTGGGTGAGCTTTAGCCTATAGGATAAATCCATGTAAATGGGATTCTCTTGGAGCTTGTTTGGAATTCATTCCCAGGATTCCTTTTGTTTATTTAAGTTTGTATGAGGCAGTCTCCTCAACCTCTGTCACTTGTATGCGAAACCACATGGTGGCTCTATCTAAGCCAGTGGTTCTCAACCTGGGGGTCGGGACCCCTTTGGGGGTCGAACGACCCTTTCACAGGGGTCGCTTAAGGGGTTCCAGGAGCAGGTTCATCTCTCTCCCCACTAGCCCTGGGGCAAGGTTGTAGCTCTCCAGGTATTGGTGCTGGGAGTTGTAGTTCAGTAACCTGTGTAAGGAAGCCAGTTGCACTACAACTTTCTATATCCCCTTAGTAGGGACTGCCATACAGCTCTACCTGCCCATTTAAAATTTGTAAAATTAACATGGTAATTGGGGTGTGGCCACAAAATGGGTGTGGCAAAACATTTTGCCACACTAAGCACGGGAAAAAAACCTTTATGCAGCCACGCTGTCTCCTGTACTTTCCTAGCAATCCGCTCTGGGCTGGCAATTAAAATATTTTAATATTTTATGGTTGGGGGTCACCACAACATGAGGAACTGTATTAAAGGGTCGCAGCATTAGGAAGATTGAGAACCACTGATCTAAGCTGATCAGATAATCCTGCACTACACTGATGAGCCTCAAGAAAGGTGAAACTGGTCTGTAGTTGGGAGTATGATCAGCTATTATCCTGACTTTTGCTTGAAAACCTAGTCAGTGGGTGAGCTTTAGCCTATAGGATAAACCCATGTAAATTAGATTCTCTTTGAGCTTGTTTGGAATTAATTCCCAGGATTCCTTTTGTATATTTAAGTTTTTATGAGGCAGTCTTCTCAACCTTTGCCACTTGTTTAATATTTGGGATACACTTAAGATTAACAAATATTACTTAACCAATAGAGCACGCAGGGCATATATTATTGGTGTAGTTTTTGTTTGACTAAATATAGTGGGGGTGCTGATGTAGACAGCCAGTGATATAGGATGGTTTTCTTGGTTGCTGCCATTAATCCCTCTGCTAAATGTCTTTCAGAGCGAGAATATTTTAATTGTGGGGGAGGTATGACAATAATGGCCCATGTTAGCGTGAATAAATTTGTTTGTTTTGTTAAAGATTTCCAGTATTCTTGAACTCCCCCCCACAGTTGTTGAATGCAAGGGCATAGCCAAAGGCAATGTACGAGGTCAACTCTAGCCTGATGGCATCTCAAACAATTATCTGAATTTAAAGTACCCATGTGGTGTCTTCTAAGTGGGGTAAGGTAAGAATTATGGAGCATCTGTAGAGTCATCTCTTGGTATTTACTGGCGGATATAGTTTGCATTGCTTTGGTATGATTTTTAAGAATTTGAACGGCTTCATTTTGTGGGATCCTTGAGGTCCAATAAGACAAGGGGATATCTGAAGTTTCAAGAGGTAATGTGGTCCTAATTGTGGGATATATTTGCGATATGGATTTTTCTGTGTCATATCTAGGCCATAATGTATTTAGCGGATTATCCCTATCTGTCTGTGAGATGTTTCATAGGACTTTTGTGGCAAAGTGGATAATTTGATTCAGTAGCATGTAGTCGTTTGTCAAAAAAAGGAATTTTTGAAGCAACTTTTCTTTAGTTAAAGCCGTGGAGGTGTCACTGATAATGTCTTTAACTATTCTCAGATTTTGGTTATGCCATTCCAAATAAAGTCTTATTATTTTTCCCCATGGGGAAGGTAGGGTTATCTAGCCAAGTTAAATAAATGGAGTAGCCAGGAGTTGATTTGAATCTACGTCTTACTGAGTTCCAGGTTGTATAGGTATCTATAAACAGCAGGTGTTCATACATATCCTTAGGAATATCTTTTAGAGGAGAATGGAGGAGAAAATTTTGAGATAGTCCTCCTGTTAAAAGTTCATCAAGGTCTATAGAAGGATATATATTTCTATTGTATATCCAATCCCCTTATTTTTTATCTTTTATTAAAGGTTTTCTGTAACCCAAGCTACATTATCAACAATTGACTGTGTTACATTGTCATCTGAAGACCTACGTCTTTAAGGAAATATAAAAGAAAGAGAAGAAAAGATATGTACTTATTACAGTAAGCGCTGACAGACATCTGAGTCACAGGAAGAAGGAGGGGATCTGGTTGCATCACTGTAATACAACATCCCCATCTCAAAGGTTGAGGCTTGGGTGGATAATATGCAAAAATGAACCAGCTTTTCTGCAACATAATTGCTTTCTTGGCCTGTGGAGCTATGTGGTAAAATATCATGAAATAACCAACCAAGGGAATACAAACATGTTGAGGCACTGCCTATAAATATTTGACATATATTTGAACAAAAAACTGTTTACTTGTGGTTGAATCAGTTCTAGTTGTAGTTTTGTATAACAGTCTGAATCTGAATATGTTTAGGCTCTGTACCTACTAGGGTTGCCACCTGGCTGGTATTTTACCGGCCTGGCCGGTATTTTTGATGGCTGATCTCAATGTTATTAATAGGAAAAAAAGGTAAATATATAGGAAGGCCGGTATTGTTTTGAAGAAAAGGTGGCAACCCTAGTACCTACAGGTGTTTCGGCTTGTGTTTGCTATGTGTTGCACATATGAAAATGAATTCAGAGTGTGAGTGGGAGGGTGAGAGAGAAGCAATTCCATTTATTGCAGGGATCTGAAAGACAACAGGAACATTCTCTTAATCCTGGAACTGGTGCATCCGGTAACAGTTCCTACACTAATAAACATGTACTTCTATACAAGTGATTCAGTATGCAAATAATATAATATCATACTGAATTTATAATACAGTTATGGTAAAACATATATAACACATAGCAATCATTTAAATAAACAGTTTGGCTTTTACAAAACAGTACACTTTACATTACAGCATGGAAGGATCTGTGTCCACAGCATTAACTACTGTGTAAGGGCTCCTACACACGGGCGTTTTTGACCTGCGCTGCATTTGGCTGCGTTCAGCCGCAGGGGAGCGCAGGTCTAGACGCACCTCATTTTGTTCAATGTACCCACGAGACGCGTGTAAGCGCCGAACGCAGATTCAGACGCAACATGCTGCATTTTTCCTGCGTTCGGCGCTCACATGCGTTCGTGTGAGTACAGCCCCATTGAAAATAATTGAGTGCGTCTATACCTGCGCTCCCCTGCGTTTGAACGCAGCAAAACGCAACGCAGGGGAGCGCAGGTAAAAACGCCCATGTGTAGGAGCCCTAACATGTGCACTGAATCTGCAGGTCTAACTGTCTGGCTGTAGTTTACTTCAGGCTGTATGTGCTAAAGACAGTGTAAAACTAGTTTGCAGTGTCATATAAACAAGATTACTACCTGAAAGACAACAGGAACATTCTCTTAATCCTGCACATGGGAACTGGTGCATCAGGTAACAGTTCCTAACTCAGCTGCACACATTGGTTCCCTCTGCAGTAGCAGAGCAGGATGTGTTCCTGAATAATCCAGTCTTACCAGAAACAAAATCTAGTTAAGTGCTGAACTTGTTTTGTTTCACAAATTTTATTGGGGGGTGCTTAACTTTATACCTCTTACATATGCAGTGCATTTCTATGTGGTCCACTAATGGCAAGTACCCAGGGGAAAAGATGCCAATGCTGAAATAGAAAAAAGTGTGCATTAGTATTTTCTCACATTTTTTACTTGCTTACACAGGATAGAAAGGGATCAATTAGCTCTTGTGTGGACCTAGTACTGAATTGTGCATACCCTTTGCAAATATAAATATATATATTAACAGATATGTGGTGTGTTCTGGAATGCATATAGCCTGTGGATTTCTGCACATGGGGTACAGGTAGGGTTGCCACCCAGCCGGTATTTTACCGGCCTAGCCGGTAAAACACCAGCCAAGGCTGGGGCCGGTATTACAAATTTACCGGCAATGTAGCTGCCGGTAAATTTGTAATATCCCTTTAAAAAAGGCCCTTGCCTTGCCTTATTTCCTATGAAAACTTACCTTTCTCACGTCTTCTGCCGATCGCTCGCCGTGGCTCCGCCCCTTTTGCGACAGCCCGTCCCTTTTGCGTCACGTCCCGCCCCTTTTCAGCTCCACCCCCCGCCGGCCGGTAATAAATTTGGCAAAAGGTGGCAACCCTAGGTACAGGTAGGGTTGCCACCCGGCCGGTATTTTACCGGCCTAGCCGGTAAAACACCCGCCAAGGCCGGGGCCAGTATTACAAATTTACCGGCAATGTAGCTGCCGGCAAATTTGTAATACCCTTAAAAAGACCCATTGGCCAGCCCCCAATCCCCCATATACTTACCTTTCCTCCTCTTGTTCAACGTGCGGCGTCGTGACCACGCCCCCAAACCACAAAGGCACGCCCCCACACATCATAGACACGCCCCTTTGGCATAATGCACCGCCCCTTTTTTGGTACCGCCCCCAGCAGGCCGGTAAAAAAAATTAGAAAAGGTGGCAACCCTAGGTACATGTCCTTCATATCAAGCTTATTTAAACATTTTTCAAAAGTCCAGGTGTTGTGGTGTTGCCATTAATATGGATTCATGCAGCTTAGCTATCATCAAGTACAAAGGAGTGTCAAATTGTTACAGAGAAAAGGTGAAAATGGAAAAAGTGAAGAATTGATTTAGGAGCATTGGGGATAAGGGTTTTCTGGATTACATAAAAAGTTTGCAGTAATTATGTAGATTAGGTTTTGTTTATAGTCAGATAAGAACATGCACGTGGCTCCCTATATACAGGTAAGAATATGGGAAATGTGCTGATTGCAATACCCGCATCGGGTTTATTCGGAATTTCTCTTTATACAGTTATAATCAAAGGAAAATCTCTGCAGTCTCCATATTATGTGTATTCCTTCCAGCATTGTGCTTCATTTTGGAATATATTATTTTGCAAGTATTTCATTCTAAAATCCCTATTCATTAATGCATTCTAAATTGCCCTACTTGTTAGAATATTAATCTGAAGTGCCACATAACTTGCTGGCACTATATAAATAAATGATGATGGGTCGTTTGTTGCAAAACTGCAAAGCTCTATTTTTGTGGTTGGCTTCAGACTGAATAAACCTAATTGCTGATTGTTTGCTGTGGGATACTGAACTGGCCCTTATTGCTTGTAAATCAACTATATGGTTTCTGCATATCCTCAGATGAGTCAGTATGTGAATGGGATTGTTGTTATGGATTCCTCAGTTAATGAATGACCCACCTGTGCTTCTGCACACTTATGCGCTAACACAAGCACTGCTGGTATGCTTCAAGAGCCCTAATGTATTTGTACAAAGAGTGGATACATTAGGGTATGAATATTGTAACCCTTATAGCCATGGTATAATTAAAAAAAATGCTGGACCCCCATTGCCATTGGTATTGCCACTGGACAATAAATGGGTATTTATTATTATTATTATTATTATTATTAACATGTATTTCTATAGCGCCAACATATTTCGTAGCACGGTAGTTCACCTTTAAATTACACAGTAATATTCTGAAACAATTTGCAATTGTTTAATCATTTATTTTTATTAGCTTTTTGCTCCTTAACAATCCAGTTGTCAATTGTAGCAGTTAAAGAAAGATGCAGAAGTGTAAGGTAAATTAAAAACCTATAACAAATAAATCATGAAGACCTACTGAAAGAGAATGAGATGCTTGAAATAAGACATTTCATAATGTAATAAAGTTAACTTACAGGTGAACCACCTCTTCTTAACCTATTCAATTCACATTTTAGAATGTCATATTGTAATGCAAACAACAGCGGCGTAACTACTCCCTGATGGGCCCGGTACTGGATGGGCACCTGGGCCCCCATGTTGGGCCCTTACCTCTATAAATCCCATGCTGGAGTGCTGATAGCATGTGTGCTGTAAAATGTCCCCCTAGATAACCGCCTGTCATAACCATTATCGTGGCTCGGATGGGCCCCAAGGGGGTGGGGGCCCTGGTGCAATTGCACCCCTGGTAGTTACGCCACTGGCAAACAATTAATTTTAGTGAAGGGGGAATAATCAGGGGGAATAATCATCTGGGTGTGTTTTTCTATGGTGGGACAAGCCAACCATGTACCCTAGGCAACCCAGCCGGTCACCTAGCCCCCAGATTGAATGTGCACAAACATGTTGCAAATGTGTAGTGACATCACAGAAGGAGCGTGCAGAAATGAAAGTGCTGGCAGGGACTAGAAAGCAAAGGGGTAGGCAGAATGCTCTTCAAGAGGTGCCTGCCCAGTTCCCCGCCAAATCCTTGCTTTCTAGGCAGGTGCCTTGTCTGCCTAATGTTATCTTCTGGTAGTCAAGTATAACAGTGCTTTACTAGCAGATTCAAGCAGCAATTACACTTCAACAGTAACTTCAACTCTAAGGGGCACATTTACTAATGGTCAAATTTCGAAGTGAAAAAACTGCTAAATTCAACCATCAAATTTTTTTTAAGGCTATATTTGATTGAAAATGGACCTATTTCAATCAAATAAAAATCGTTCAAATGCATTGTTCGAATCAAACTATTCAAATGATATTTAAAAAAAAAAAAGCTTTGATTTTCCAGGACTTAGAATTTTTTTCAGTAAAGCTTCCAAGAGGTCCCCCATAGGCCACAATGGCAATTCTGAAGCTTTAAGGTGACAAATAGCCGAATTCGAAGGACTTTAAAGAAACTACTTTGAAAATTCAATTTTAAATTTTTATTTTATCAATTCAAATTGAATTTTGGGCTATTCAATAGTCGAAGTAGCCCAAAATTACTTTGAAATTCGAATTTTTAAAACACTTTAAGCTGTATAGAAACTAATATGTAGGCACAGTATAACTCTTGTGCACAGTGACACCTACAGGACATCTGTATGAACACCACACATGCCCCCTATAGTAGAAAAGCATTTGGACAAATGTAATAAACAGCAACAAATACACAGTATGCATCTTAAAGCAATATTATGCATTCTGCACATCACATAGTCTTTGGTCCATGCAGGTAGTTTTCTGATTCTCTCAGTACACCTTATAGGTTCACTTTCTTCAGGCCTATTGCAGTTGGCATCAGGAGTTGGAAAATGTCTTTCATCAAATGGAATGTCTCCAAAGTCATACGTAGCAGGCGCAAGATGACTTGCATTCTAAATGCGACCATCACACAGTTCAAATGTGTATGGTCCTCTCTGGCGTCTCTCTTTAAGTGGTGTAGTAAATTCAGATTGTCCTTGTTTCAGTAGTTCTGATTTCTTAATTCTGACCAAACATCCAGACTGAAAGTGCACTTATTTTGCACAATGTTTTCTGTCATTATAAGCCTTGCATTTGGCTTGTTGACATTTGACAATGTCCGCAGTAGATGATTTTGTAGGAACAGTATTTTGTGGAAGTTTGATGTCTGCAACATGTAACTTAGTCCACATCTGTCTGCCATGTAATAATTCAACTGGAGATGCTTGGGTTGTTGCATGACACGTTGCTCTGTAGTTATGTAGGAACTCTGTTTATTAATACTTTAATAAGATTTCCCAGTAAGATTTGCTGTCTGTAGTGCTTTTTGTGCTCCATTTCTCCATTTGCTTGTGGGTAATACACTGAAGATTTCCTGTGCACAATATTCCTCTCTCTCAGAAAAAGTTTAAACTCAGATGAGACAAACTGTGTCTGATATTAACTCCTTTGGATTACCTTCTCTGCTGAAGACTGTAAACAGAAATGTTATTACTGCACGTAGCTGATGTTAATGAGAAACAAAAGCAATTTCTGTCATTTACTGTAATAGGCTATCAAGGTTATAGCAAATCTGCAGTCTATAGGAGCATCTGCAAAAGGACCCACAATATCAATAGCAGGTTTTTCCCATGCTGAATCAGGAAATGGTACTGGCTTAAGTGGTGGTGTATGTGTGATAGCTGTTTTGTCATGATTCATGACACAAGGATGAATCACAGTTACCACATCAACATCCATTGCTGACCACCAGTATAGTTCTTGTAGTCTTTGTTTTGTACGTGCAATTCCTTAATGTGCAAGTTGTATGAGCTTTTTTATAAAGGTCTCTGGTACCAGTAAGCTGTCATCTCCATGGACAACATAGCCATCTACCAAGGACAGTTCGTGTCTAATCAGGCCCGGACTGGCAATCTGTGGGTTCTGGCAAATGCCCGATGGGCTGCTGTAAGTTGCCATAGAAAGTGACTATTGAGTGGGCTGGTGGGGGCTGTTTGGGCCTCTTTGTAACAGTAATGGCAGGGCCTATTTTGAATCCCAGTCCAGTCCTGTGTCTAATCCTGTAGTAAGGTTGAAGATCAGGATTGAGTTTCTTCTCAGCATTTGGCCATTTGCTTTGTAAGATGTCCTGTAGTTTTACTTGAATTGGACATGTGAGGCAAGCTTGCTTAAAATCAGCTACTATAACTGTAGATGATATATCAGTCAATGCTACAACTTCCATGTCTCCGTCCAGTGTATCAGAAGCTGCAGGTAAAGGTAAACGGGACAAACAATCAGCAGTAACATTTTTCAAACCTGGTTTTCATTGCATTTTGTAGTTGACATTCAGTAGCCTTGCTGACCATCTAGCTATACTCATTCCAGCTCTTCCTAGTCCCTTTGTTTTAAGTAGTGTAGTTAAAGGACTATGATCCATGCATAAGGTAAATTCTCTACCCCATAGGTAGGTCCTCCATTTTTCTGTTGCCCAAACACATGCTAGAGCTTCTTTTTCAACAGTTGAATACTTACAATCTAACTTTGTAAGTGTTCTGGATGCAAAGGCAACAGTCTCTGACCAAACCAGACTTGAAGTTACATGTAGTAGTGCTCTAAGTGGCTCCACTACTGAAGTATAATTGGGAATAAAGCCTGGTATTTGTTCTAGGGGTTTGTTATCATTTGAAAATTATTATAAGGGGCCCCTATGATGTTAAATCATGTGCTGGGGAAGTTGTGTTATCCACAGGGGACAGTGGTGGAACTACCAGGGGAGCAGGGGGTGCAATTGTACCAGGGTGCGCACCCCCTGCAAGCTTGCCAGCAGTTCACGCTAGCGAAAAAACACTTTCTTACGGGCTGCAAGGTCTGCACTCAGGTCCACCACCCCATAGTTACGTTATTGCCAGGGGAGGAGGAGGAGGTGGAGGTATATGGATTTATGGATATGTTTTTAAATGACTTACATTTTTCCCATATGAGTGCAGCGAGCACCAAACATTTTTTTTTGTATGCTACCACCATTAATGTTGACATGGTCTTGTGGTAACATGGGTGTGGTTTAAGTGGGTGTGGTTTAAAAACAGGGTGTGGCTAACACTGGCTTCCATTATCGGCCCTCCACTATGTAGGCCAAAAAAATTCCGGCCTTCGGTACCACAGAAGTTGGAAAGCACTGATCTAGTTGAAAGCCGTGGCAGAAGAGTAGAGGCTGTTAAAGCAGCAAATACAGCCCATTTTTCATTTCATTAATGACCTTGGTTTCAGAATGAGATGTTATAAAGTATACATGGAACTGATTATATGCTGGAAGTAATCTCAGAATAAAAACAATGCCTGAACCACCCATTCTGAGTTGTGCATTGTATACAAGCTGCATATAACACATATCAAATTACTATATGCAGATGAGCTGATTCAGATCACTAGCTAATTATTACATGTATCAAAGAAGCAACTTCCTATTATTTAATCATATCATTAGATGTATCACACATCTCTGTTCCAGAGGAAAATCTGCCTACGCATTGCTAACCTAGACTGCAATTAATGCCTTTCTTTTTGATTTATGCTATTTTAAGTTTGCGAAGCTTTCATAAAGAAGCTTTTGTAGATTGCTTGTAGTGGCTCTGGAAAATATGACAGGTTGAAGGTGATTATTACACCATCTCACAGCTTTAGTCCCTCATCTTGTTATACTAATAGAGAACAAAAAATTTTTATATGCTTTTCTGGTAACTTAGACTGAACAATGACTATAGGTTCCTTCACAGGTCCAACTTAAATTCCTGACAATGATAAAAAGGATGCATTCTGGAGGTTAGCCCATAAACCTTTATTACAATGTATATGTTTTATATTGAACTGTATTATAATCATGGTATAACATATAGTGGAAAATTACTACATTTACTAAGCTTATATAAATGTAAAAGTGCCTTTGAACAGTTGATTTACTGCACCTATAAAAGAGTACAAAGCAGGTTCCCTGTAGCTACATAAATTGTTTCCTCAGCGGGATATTTAGTAAAGTCCAAATTTTTTCTGGTCGGACAATTAAAGGGAAAATATGCCATTTTTTTCAGAAGAAAAAAAGTACTGAATGGCAGATGTCCCTATGACATTCTGTGTTGGGTTGGGACAACTATTGTAGACTGCCACAAAGGAACCTACAAGGAACAGAAGAGAATGGTGTGGATATATTTTGATATACAAAATGTGGAACCTCACATCTTCATGTATGCCTCATTGACATGCAATAAGATGATATTTTCAACAGCCTGAGATATGGTAGATCTAATGGTAGATATAAATGCAACATGAAGTAAATAAAGAGAACATAACGTGTGTTGCTTTGTATGATGTGATTAAGCGTTTTCCAAAAGGAACGTTGCTGACTGTGCCTCAAAACAAAGGGAGACAAAAAGGAAAAAATAGAAACAAAAATATAGTGTAGTATCTAGAAAAATATATTCACCCGGCAGTGTGACTTGACTTCTCTAGGAGGAAGCCGTTGTAAGGCGAAACGCGTCAGAAGTTAGAGAACCTGCGGAAAGAAGGTTTGAACACGGAAAGACCCAGGGAGAGCTGTGTCGGTGCCGCGATCTCGAAGGAGGAACTATACATAGAGGCAAAATACTGAGGAACGCACACGCCAAAAACCACGGATAACACAGAACCGACACCAGCGATCTCGGAGGCCTGAGTCATACGCAAAGCAGCACTTGGGGAAAGGACGTTCCCACTTTTTTAAAGCAATTTTAAGAGAAAACTTTGTGCAATACTATTTATTAAAATTATTTTTTAAAAACCTTCCCGCACATGGCGCTCTTATTACCTACCCAGATTGGAAACCTGATGGAACCAATTGAGTCATAGACAGATGCTATACTATACATGAACGTCTGTGAGTATAATCTGAATCAGACTGATACCTGTGGGTATTGCTCATATTTTATAAAAAAAAAACCTTTTCTTTATATAGAAACACTGTTTGATGGTGGGAGAAGGTCACCTTTAATTTTAACCCTTCACGTAAAGATAATCACATATGTTATTTTTGGTTGATGCACTGATAGTGTAATTTGTTCACACTGCCGGGTGAATATATTTTTCTAGATACTACACTATATTTTTGTTTCTATTTTTTCCTTTTTTTCTCCCTTTGTTTTGAGGCACAGTCAGCAACGTTCCTTTTGGAAAACGCTTAATCACATTTTAGAGGGAAGGAGAGAACCCTGGTTGCGATTGCCTTTGGAGGACAAATTTTACATTTTTGGTTTGAACCTTTTTTTCTTGCTTTGTATGATGCCTATAGGCCAGACGTGATCCTGGCCCCTATGAGTCGCTTGTGGCAGTTTTCTGCTGCTCACCTTTTTGGCGCCATAGGGTAGAGTCCTGCACGGGTCCATTTTTTGGGACCCGTACCCGCAAACCGCAACCCGGACCCGCGACCCGCAGACCATCAGGAATCAGGAAGTGCTGTCATTGTAAACCGGAAGTGACATCATCGGAAGTGCCCACGATCAGAAAAAAAATGAGTAAAACAGGAAGTGCTGTCATTGTAAACCGGATGTGACATCATCAGTAGTAGAAATGCTCAGAAAAAGGAGTACAAATCGCTATAGCGAGGATCCGCGACCCGACCCTCAACCCGCCAACCTGCAGAACCACCGGCCCGCTTCTATACTCGCACCCAGAAATTCTACGAGCAACTCGCAGGGTACCGCGGGATTTTGCGGGTAACCTGTGGGTACCCGCGGGTACCCGACCCGCTGCAGGACTCTACCATAGGGGTTCCAGGGTGCTAGTGCAGAGAAGTACCATTGTGCGCTAGAAGAGATGAATTTCCAGTTTGAAACCAGAACTTTGGATGCTTTTATGCTGCCCCTGGTAAACAGTGGGGCTATGCCATCTGAGGCAAGTTTCTCAACCCACCTCATTGGCACAGCGCCCCTGCTTAAGGCTGTGGATATTTCAGAATACAGTACCTTCAAGAGAATTAAGGGATTAAGAGAATTTCCAGACACATGCAGGGTCGTTCCAGGGGCCTCTGCTGCCTGAGGCAACTGCCCTAATGCTGCTCCCCCCTCCCACTTCGACACTAAAAGTTAGAAGCGCGGAGCGGGAGGGGTGGCGGTAGCAGCCCCTAGAACGCCCCTCCATGTGTCTGGTTCTTAGGAGGGTCGAGGAGGGGCCACATCGCTAGTGCAGTGAGCCCTATTGTGCTCACTGCACTAGAAGAGCCAAATTTCCATTTTAAAAAATGCTTTTTGCCGCACCTGGTAACTGGCCACTCCGTGTCACCTGAGGCAAGATTCTCACCTTTCCTCATGGCCGGAGCGTCCCTGGACACAAGTTACTACATTTTTAACATATGAGTACAGTGAGCACCAACCATTTGCACCAACCGTTCCGCCTGAGGCAAGATTCTCACCTTGCCTCAAGGCCTTTAGCGGCCCTGGTCACATGTTACTAACTTTATGCCAGTGGTAAATTGGCAATGGCTGTTTGAACTAAAATATCCAGTAACATAGTTACATAGTTAAATTGGGTTGAAAAAAGACCGAGTCCATCAAGTTCAACCCCTTCAAATTAAAAACCCAGCATACATACACACACACATCTCCACTCTTTCAAACACAAACCATATATGCCCATAGCTATACTAACTGTAGAGTTTAGTATCAAAATACCCTTTGATATTATGTCTGTCCAAAAAAAACCCTCTTAAAAGCATCAACAGAATGAGCCATCACAACATCACCCGGCAGTGCATTCCACAACCTCACCGTCCTGACTGTGAAGAACCACCTACGCTGCTTCAAATGAAAGTCCTTTTCTTCTAGTCTGAAGGGGTGGCCTCTGGTGCGGTGATCCTCTTTATGGGTAAAAAGGTCCCCTGATAATGTCCTTGAATATATTTGTAAAGTGTTATCATGTCCCCTTGCAAGCGTCTTTTTTCCAGAGAAAACAACCCCAACCTGGACAGTCTCCCCTCATAATTTAAGTCTTCCTTCCCTCTAATCAGTTTAGTTGCACGTCTCTGCACTCTCTCCAGCTCATTTACATCCCTCCTAAGGACTGGAGTCCAAAACTGCACTGCATACTCCAGATGAGGCCTTACTAGGGATCTATAAAGAGGTATAATTATGTTTTCATCCCTTGAGTTTATGCCCTTTTTTATGCAAGACAGAACTTTATTTGCTTTACTAGCTACATAATGACACTGCCCAGAATTAGACAACTTGTTATCTATAAAAACCCCAAGATCCTTCTCACTTAAGGAAACTTGTGGGTAACACCCACAAGCCTTCTAGTCCCAGATGCACAGTAATGACAACTAGTGAGCAGAAATATCAACAATTAATGCAAAGCCTTGTTTCAATTTTATGTTAACCTATCAAGTTGGTTTTGTGTCAGCTGTATTCAGTGTGGCTTTAGATTAGTGGCTGCCAAACCCTGGGGCAGTGACTATCCAGCCTGAAGGTTAAGTGAGAATTGGGGTGAACACTTATTTGAACACTTGCTACTGTCTTATTCTTGGAACTATAACTATAACTAATACAGCAATTTATAACACAATTATAAGTTTTTTCAGCCCCCATGCAAATGTTGAACCTCAAATGGAGGATTAAAGTCTAAACAAAACCATTGGTTTATGCTGACTTCTCATGTGCCATATTCCCGCATGCATTATTCAGCCAGCAGAAAGGCACCCAAACCCAGCTTTCTAGTTTGCAGAATATGGTTGTACTAATGAACACTGTCTTTTCATATTCTTCCCAGATGTAGCACCCAAAGGTCAACTCGAGGGATGGAGCTTTCGAAGCATGTATCTGAGGGATCGCTGAAAGATTGGTTCAAGATGGGACAAGGCGGTTTTGGGATGATTTACTGAGCACAGCACACACCGTGGAATTTTGATAGTAGCTGTTAAGAAATTAAAACGGCAAATCTTAAATTTATATAGAGCCTCTGCTTCAGTTTGAGGCAGCACTATACACTTGAAAAAGGAATGTTCTCTGTTTTAAATTTTTTCAAATTGTTTTTAATTTATTAGCAGTCTTTTAGAATTCCTTCCCATTCCTCTTCTTTAGGGTGCCAAAATGTTCTCTAACTGCTGCAGACCCTCTTTTTTGGATCAGAGATCACAGTAGTGCTACATTTAAGTGGGGGAAGGCAAGTAGAGGAACCCTACAAGAGTAGATAGTACAAGATAATCCATTGTAGGAGATACTGAAAGAGCAACTTGAGCAGTCAATAGAATTAAGGCACTGGAAGTGGAAAGGAAACAGGTTGACTCAAAAAGGATCAACAATGTTAAAATATGTATAAAGACTTAGGCACATGAGAAGTATACATTGGCTTTTGTGGATGAAAGATCATTGATAAGCCAAGATCATTTTTGAGTGTTGTAAAAAAAATCAGATTGATTAGCTTTGAAATAAATTAAAGCAAAACGATGGGATGGTAACCAAGTTTAAAGAGATCAAGATAGGGGTTTTTCTGAATAGGATGAGAAGTTTATTTAATAGAAAGATGAAATTTTAATTGATTGGTTAGGGATTTTAATAAAAGGGAGTTTTGGGATGATGTTTGTAATTTAGCAAGTAGTAAGATGTGAGAAAATTTGATTATTATTAGAGTGTTTAGTGTGGGCAGTGGATGACTAGGGAGATGTCGCTGAACAATGTAATTTCTTACATTGCAAATTTATGTTTTGAAATTCTCAGACATATCTTCAGTAGGGCTCTCATTCAGTTATGCATTATTAATCACAACTTTAGGAAGACAATAAAGAAAAGATTTGTGCTAACCCAAAATAGATGTGTAGTACATGTGTGCCCCCCTGCACCCACAGTCAAGGGAGTGGAAAAACTATTATAACAAAAATGAACACTTAAAAAGAGGTATTTCCACTAAAGATACCAACATTTAAAAAAAAAAAGATTTTTATTTATTTAAAAATGAAGCTAGAAATAGAAACATATATAATGCTGTGTTCACCCAGCTGAGGGTCTGCTACTTCTGGGGTATGTAAGTTAAATGTCTGATGGTAAACTCCCTATCTTGGTAGTCCATGGAAAATGTCCTTTTTCCCAGATTAAAATGGCATTGATCTCAGCAGTGAATGTGGAAGAGTAATTAATTAATTGTAGATAAAAGATGTGCAGGTTTTTAGATTAATGAGTGCAGTAAAATAGTTTTTTGCTAAGATGACTGGTCTTATAGGGTGCAGATTGTAGCTGCAAAAGTCTGGCTCTGAATGCGCCATGAGTATAGGTCCACCCTTGGAGAGCTTTAATATGAGCTGTAAGCTTGGATTGAGATTAATTAGGTTTTATGTGCTGTGATTTAGCAGATGAAAGCTCATTTAAGAGAAGCAATGAATGTGTTCTAATATATAGAGGTAGTAAAATTATGAGGCGAATGTAGGTACAGCATAACTTTATTTATAAAGCACTACAGGTATTATCCAGAATGCTCAGGACCTGGGGTTGCTGGATAATGGATCTTTCCTTAATTGGGATCTTCATACCTTAAATCTACTAGAAAATCATGTAAACATTAAATAAACCCAACAGGTTTTGCTTCCAATAAATATTAATTATATCTTAATTTGGATCAAGTATAAGCTACTGTTTTATTATTACAGAGAAATCTAGATTTTGCAGGTAATATTATGTGTGTGTGTTTGTAGAGGTACAGAATAGTTTTTATATCTTGAGGCAAACTGCAGATTGTAAGGAATTTTGCCTTATTCAATCAAAAAATTGAACTGTTTCTCTCTTTCCCAACCTCACTGGGGTCTTCAAAGCCTCAGTCTTAGCAGACATCAAATTCCTGTATAACACAAAGAAACATAATGCGACAGAAACAGTCTTGTCTTTCTGTTTGTGCTGTTAATTGACAATATTTGTGGACTCTGGTATCTGTGCTGTTATATCTGTGGTTTAGTTGTCAGAGTGGTGTTGCATCTAGGTAAATAACATCATATTTACTTCACAACCAAGGGGTAAAATTATCAAAGAGTGAAGTTCCTCCACTAGAGTGAAATTCCGCCGCTCTCCATTAATTTCTATGGGATTTTGAAAGGCCTATTTATCAATGGGTGAAGTGAAAGTTCACCCTTTGATAAATACGCCTTTAAAAATCCCATAGAAATGAATCGAGAGTGGCAGAATTTCCCTCTAGTGGCGGAACTTCACTCTTAACTTCACTCTTTGATAAATATACCCCCAAGAGTTACTTGGTGAAAACTATATTTCTTTTTTTTTGTTTATGTCAGCTTTATTTTAAAGCATCATTATACATAATACGGTAGAAATATAATTTTCATTGTATCTAAAGTATGCACAGTCACAGTTACAATTTTTCCATTGTAGCCATAGTATATATCTTACCAAGTATTCGTTAAACATAAAACAAAAATTATAATGATCTAACTGTGGATGTGCAAACTTTTCATTTGCAACGTTGACACTCTGTATATCATATGGAAGAGCAAAGACAACTAATAAAGGGCGTTGTAGCCCGAAACATGTTGTGAATAAACACAGTTGCAGCAAGTTCTGCTGTTTGGAGTTTTTCCTAGTAAACTTTTGAAGACAAAGACAACTTATATGTTTATGACAGTATAGATCTGGAGACATTAAACATTAATTTTGAAAGACCTCGCAGTGTAGCTACACTTAAATTGATTTTATTTATCATCACCAAGTAATAAATATACTTACCTTTTTGTATGATTATCCTGTAGATGTCTGTTATTGTAATTGGGTAGATCAGAGCTCTGGTATCATTATCTGTATCATATATATTCTGCTTTTGTATCCTGTTAAATTGTGGTACCTTGATCAATACAGCTGTCTATTCAACAATAATTTTTATTGCACATCTTTTCACCAGGGATGTATTTTGTGGGCTGCAAGAACTTCTGTCTGAGGCCAAAAAGATGGTTTTTGCCTCTCCAAGTCCTTATGGCATTACCTTGTAATTGTGGGATTGTGAAAGAAACAGACAAAGGGAATATGTTTCGAGGTATTGTGATGGAGTACATGGAGAATGGATGTCTAGATAAACTCATTTCCTATTACAGACCCATACCGTGGGCTCTGAAATTCCGTATAATTCATCAGGTAGCTCTGGGTATGAACTGGCAGCATTCCCTCTGTCTGCCACTTTTACACTTGGACCTCAAACCAAAGAATGTCCTTCTAACTACAGACATGCATGTGAAGGTGAGCGCCATCCTGTCAATAACAACATCGCAACTACATGCATATTATTTTTTATCCTTAAATAACAGATTGAAACAGTTGAAAAAATAATATGCATGTACGATTCTCCTATTCTCCTTAAATGTTTATGGAAATGTTTTTGCTAAATCAAATAAAAGAAATTCAAACTTTATACATTACACATGACAGTGGAAATTCTAAAAACATTAAAGAATTGCAATCCTTGTGAAAATAGCACTGGGTTGCACAATAAATGTTTTTGCATTTTTTGTTTTTATTAACTGAACAATCCAAAATGCTGCTGTTGTATAGCCATATAGAGTAAATACATTGCTTTATTTACAGATTACAGATTTTGGACTATCCAAGTTTATTCGAAGCACCTCTAGTATATGCCACCCTAGGCATTTCAGGCAAATTACACACCAAGCACTTCAACCGATATCTACAGGTAAATTAAATATTTTTTCCGCACAACACTAACATTTGTAAATTAAGGCCCTTGAGTCGAAAACATTTGGATATTGTTTGCATGGTGAACTTTATGTTGGCTTGGCAATAACCCTTCATGTTTCGGGTATATAAGATTTGCTAGTTAAAATTCACTAGGAAAAGGTTAAACAATTCAAAGAGAGACTTTATTCTTAGCTTGGATTTCACCAAGATTTCAACTGTCATTACTCTGGGTCTTGTTGAAAGCTCTTAATAATAACACCTGCTCTAGATGTACCTATTACAGTACATTTCAACAATCTTCCAGCTGTTGAAAGACAAAGCAACACATACCAAGGTAATAGTGCTGTCAGTAAACCTGACAGCACCATTCCTAAAGCACATGAACTAATGAGGACAACATTTAAATAACAACAAAAATCCTGTTTACGTGCACGCATTTATAGGACCTTTTTTTCGAGAATGTTTGGGACCAGGGGTTTTCCGGATGAGGGGTCTTTCAGTAATTTGGATCTCCATTCTTAATGTCTAATAATAAAAAATTTGAATAGAAAAATAGATATACTTGCGCAACTTCGCACACGTACGTCAGGCGAAGTTGCGCACTGACGAAAGATCGTAATTTCACAAATTCAAGATCAACATTTTCCTGAACATTACCACTTACGCTAGACTTTACTTCGCCTGGTCAGACCAGGCGAAGTTCAATACAATTTTTCTAAGTCCCAAAAAATCCGCTGGCGTGTTTTACCATTCTAGGGTGATAGTCTGAAAAAGATCGTATTTTTTTGGGGGGGGTTACCCTCCTTCACCCCTACATTTCCTAACATATGGCAACTCAACTATACAGGGGGCACATGTAGGGCAATAGAACAACTTTATTTAATTTATTAAAGGTTTCCTGGGCTTGTGTAGTGGAATGTAGTGGCTGTAACATATACTACTATTATAAGTTAAAGTTCCCGCCGTATGCAACTTAGGCTTCGCTAGCGTAACTGAGCTCTGCCTAGCAAAATAACACTAGCGCAACTATGCTACCATTCGCCGACCTGAGCGTAAATTCGTACTTTAGTGAATTTGCTTAGCTCTGGCGAAAATTCGTCTGGCGAAGTAGGGCGAGCGCTAGCAAAGCCAACGCTAGCGAATTTTCGGAAGTTAGTGAATTTGCCCCTCAGTATATTCAGCATGAAACATAGGATCCCAGCACAAAAGCAGATCACCCCTCTCAGAGATGAAAACACATCCTCCTAACCCATCTTACACAGTGCACAGCTCCACCCTTCAGAATTCTTAAAAACATACATTAAAGGCATATTTGTGTAATGTGTTTGTAAAATATGTTAAAGCAGTTGTTCACCTTTAAATTAAGTTTTAGTATGATTTAGAGAATGATATTCTGAGACAATCTACAATTGTTCTTCTTTTTTTATGATTTGTGTCTTTTGAGTTAAGTAGCTCTCTTTACTGTAATGCTAACAAAAGAGGAGCCATATCCATGTAGGTCACTTTTATTGTACTATGCCATAAAAGAGCCGATTTACGAAATTCACGTGAAATGATCGAAGTTCGATCGAATTGGATCGAACAACGATCATATGAATTTTTTGTAAAATTTGGCCTCTTAGATCATCGAATATCGAATAGATCGAATGATCATATATTTGATAATTCGATCATTCGATGATCGAAGGAATCAAAATTTTAAATTTATTCGACTGCCTACTTCGCCAGATTGAACCTACCGAATTGTAATAGAAGCCTATGGGAAGCTCCCCATAGGCTTCAGAGACTAAGTCCTGCTTGAATACCATTTGTGCGAACAGAGCGTTCGATTGTTGGAAACAACAAGTTTGTTTATAATATCAAAGTACCAATATACCACAGTAAATAAAAGTAAATGAAAAGAGAGAACGAAATAGCTCTCCTTCCATGCTCCATACATATATAACAGTTACTTGTTGGAAGTTAAAAGTTCCAACAATGCTGTTATCTTTTGTGTGTGAGTGGAATACAGTCTGCTGGTGTCATTTCCAGATACAAAGTATAAGTACAGTGGTGGGAAAGTCCTGCTCCTCTGCTTGTACTCCCTCATGCACAGATTCGTAGCTCCCTTCCCTTTCTCTCATGTGACTTTCCTCCCAGTGTCTACACTCACTAGTGTTGGACGAATCTGACTCGTTTCACCACAAACTTGCAAAATGGTGATCCTGTTTTTTGGTTGCATGATATGGCATGTTAATTTTTTTTGTCATGCAACAATTTTTTTCACCCATTGGAGTCTATGGGCACCATTTTTAAGGCGAAACTCGGCTAAACATTTTGCTCATCACTACCACTCACACATGAATGTCAAGAGAACTGTGGGACCTTTTAACATACAACAATTAACTTTTATATATGTATAGAGCATTGAAGGGATTTAGTAGTTCTGTTTAACTCTCCCTTTTTATTTACTGCAAAAGTATTCGTCCACCATAGCTGTAAAGGTGATGAATACCTTGCAATTGCACAATACCTAAAACACAACGCAGTTACAATGTAAAACTGAATATACATTTAAGATTTTGTGTATTTGGCTTCTTAAATGTCTCTTCCAAAGCTGATAAGGTAGCCATGACAAGTCCACTCTATTTGGCAGCTGTAACGTCTTCCCCATCATATACATTCTATTCTATTTCAGAATGCTCTAATAGCTGGGAGACATTTTACACAAAAACAAGATCATGGATTCAGTAAGACAAGTGCAAGATAACAAGGTAGGTATAAGCAGTGGTTTAACATACTGGCAATGATTCCTGACATTAAATTATGTGTGTTCAGTAGCTTATAAATAAATATGTGTCTGGGAGATGCTGAGAAGAAATTTCAATTTAAAGAACCAGTAACATCAAATTAAAAAAAAAATTTTTAGTATACATAAAAAAAAAACCCACCAAGACAAATTAAACTTTAAAATCAAAGCTCCTCTTCAGAAAAGGTGATCAGGCAATCCATTGTGTAGTGCTTGATTTCTCCTCTCTGCCTTCCTTATAGGAGATAGCCAGGGAGGAGAAATCAAGAGCCACATCGCCCTGCCGCCTTTTCTGAAGAGGAGCAGAAGCAGAGTTGCTGTAAGTTATTTCTTAATAAAGGTTTTGCGATTTTAAATTTTAATTTGTCTTGGTGTTTTGTGTTTTTTTTTTCTTCAATGTATACTAACAATTTTAATTTTGATATTACTAGTCCTTTAAATATTCCAATGCTATCGACTGACACTAGGCAGAGATGGAAGTATATGAGTCAGGTCTGCATGGATCTTAAATATTCTTGAAAAAGATGAAGTGTTTAACAAGTTGTCAGGAATCCAAATTTGCCATAAGTTTAGAAGTGTTGCTAGAAATGTTTTGAGAGGCAAACTAAAACACAGATGTACAACTTCTGTCTTCTTTCAAAACACCACAACTACCCAACTGATGCCAAGCTCTGTATTTCACACCATACGCTGCAGGTTGGGCATTCTTGACTTACAGCATCTATTTTTATTTATTCTATTCTGTATGATCTAAATTGTTATGTTTTAAAGAAAACACCCAACTTCACCAATCCATTATTTTTATAAAATATTTTTGTAAAATTGGCCTGATTGCCCTAACTGACATGTTGAGAAGTTTGGGGTTCCATTTAAGGCTTGGACGGTCAAGTCGTTTGTTGAGTGCCACACGTCAGATTTACCTGTTTACTAGTTCAATTTTTCAGAATAAATCGCCATCCATTCAGAACACAACTATAACCACCAGCACTGATATTACAGAAGCAATCAGAAGATTCCAGAAACTTCACTTCACAGAAGAGATGCCACCTGCACAAAGTAAAAAATTTTATTTAATATTAATCAAAATAATAATACTAAATATACATTTATAATACACAAAATATACCTTATAAACCTTATAAAAAGTTCTGATGTCACTGGTTATAAACGGTGAGTTCTGATGTCATTTCTGTCACATGACTCACTGAAACTTGTGTATTATAATAAATAAAGTACCCCCAGTTGCAAAATATGAGGATATTAGAAGTTACCTCGGAGTTCCATGACCTGTATAAAAACACTCGGCCTTCGGCATCGTGTTTTTATATGGTCATGAAACTCCTCGGTAACTTATAATATCCTTATAATTTACAAGAGGGGGTACTTTATTCACTATATACACATATTTTGTGGTCTGCGCATACACATGATCATTGTAGATCCAAACCATTACTCTACCATACATGTCTATACATACACTTACCGTACATTTATTTATTCATGCATTTCCAATGAAACATTTTAACTCTCTACTCATTTCTCATTGTGGCACAGCCTCAAAACAACAGACCTATGACAATAAGGGAACTGTATATCAAATGCAACCTCAGAGTTATTCTCACCGCCATTCATCAAATTTCCTCCATGGAAAACGGTAAACCGTGTTTAATTTTTCTCACTTGTCAGCCTAAAAAAAATCTTTAAACCTGTTGAGCAAGTTGTGCTCCATAAATCTAAAGATGACTGCTGATTCCTGTAAAAGCTGGAGAGTGTAGAGTCTTTATGGACAAATGCAGTACTTTGGTCTTTTTTCTGTTTTGTCTTCTAAAAACATCCATGAAGATTTTATTCATCCTTATTTATTAATTGAGGCAACTCTTATTAAATGGAAAGCGTGGAACTTTAAACAAGGCATTAAATATGGAGTTCAGCCTACCCAAGGATGAGTTTGTGCCAGCATGGTTTTATGCCTAATAGATCTTGCCAGTCTAACTTAATTTCTTCTTATGAGAAGGTAAGCAGGGACCTGAATTCTTAGATGGCAGTGGATGTGATTTCATACAGTGCCACAGAGAAGGTTACTGGTTAAATTAAGGAATGTTGGCCTGGTATTTGTACCTGGGTAGAGAACTGGCTAAAATATAGACTACAAAGAGTGGTGGTAAATGGAACATTTTCTAATTGGACCAGTGTTGTTAGTGGGGTACCGCAGGGCTCTGTACTGGGTCCCTTGCTTTTCAACTTGTTTATTAATGACCTGGATGTGGGCATTGAAAGTACAGTTTCTATTTTTGCAGATGATACTAAAGCTGGCCATAGACGTAACAATTACAATCTTTCTCGGAAAAGATCTTTCCAAGAAATATCGTTCCTTTCAACACACACGTAGCGAGCTGAATCGTCAAATATACAGGTAGAAACAATAGAATTCTACTTGTATCTGACGATTCAGCACTAACAATGGCCGATGTTAAGGGTGCTTTCAAAGACATCCGATCAAAATTTTCCGTCCAGCCCGATCAACCAGCCGACCGATATCTTAATCTTCTGACGATATCGGTCAGCTCATTTCCCACCATACACGCACCGAATATCGTACGAAAATTCGTACGATATTATCTGTGCGTCTATGGCCACCTTAAATTGTGCAGAACTATAGGTTCCATGCAGGATGCTGCCACTCTCCAGAGTGATTTGTCTAAGTTGGGAAACTGGAATATGAGGTTCTCTAGCAAATTGCCCTCTACGCCTGTTAGTGAATTAGTGATGTCAATTTGATTTAAATGTATATAGCTATATAGTCACTCTTAAAGGGAATCTCTCCAATTAAAATTGTTCTTCCCACTGGAGTTGTAGGCCAACAAGGTTTTAATTACTTTAAAACAACAATATGAATATCCAAGTCAGCCAAAAATAACTGAATATCCAGGGCATTTCAGTACATGACCATTATTCTCAGTAACGTAACCAGGTGGGGGCAAGACCGCCCCCCCCCCCGTGCCATTTTTTTTTGCGCTTGCAGCTGACTGAAGCCAGCTACAGCGAGGTTGGGACTCTTGACTGTCCTTGCTACCTTTTCCATATCTACCTTGTACACCTAGTGCACACTGTCTCATTTCTCTCCTGACTCTGGCTGAACCTACCATCTAACTTTAGGGCTGGGCTCTTCTGACAGGTGTTCTTCACTGGACCATGCCCACCTACAAACTGACACTCCCCTTGTTTCTTTCCCCTTTTAATACTTCCCAACCCCATTAGCTCCCCCTAGTGGTAGGGCCAAAAAATACATTACTATCCAATTAATGGGACCCTACTGCCCTCTTGTGGTCAAAACCCTAAAGTACAATTTCCCAAACATTATACTTTTTAACATTCAAAACCCTACATGCACACATAAAAGGACATTCACATTTGCATTCTTATATACTGCACTTTTCCACATTACAACATTTAAAGCAGCTAGTGCTATATTCTTCAGTGAAGCAACATATCTCTGTTCTCCAAAACAGCAATGCTTCATGGGGCAAATACAATGTGCAAATGCCCCTTTAATGGTAAAGGACATTGGACTGTGGACACAAGAAATTTGGGCAGTCTGGTAGCAAATGCTTTTTTCATCCACATGTTTCATTTTTAGGCCCTCAGTATAAACAGTGGCCACAACCTGAGCATCCATCAAAAACCTACTTTATCCTCAAGTGCCATGTGTAAGTTTACTATTAGATAACCCCAGTGGAACTTTGGAACTTTATTTTAGTGCGTGAAGCAAACTAAGTATGGAAAACTGAAATGCTCTGTCCTTCCTTACTTTTTCAGTATATCAAACCTCCATACTCTAACAATGGTAATCAGAAATTAATTTATTAAATGTTTAAAGGGAAGTTCACATTTAGATTTTATTATGTTATATATGCACTTTTTCTATTCAACTTTTTATTTGTCCCTCCTTTTCACCGTTTTTTAACTACTGTTTCTACCTATTTCCAAACTGCATTGAAAGTGTAACCTGGCTGGCAATGTCACTGTCTGTAGCAATCAAAAAACACATTGCATGCTAGGCTTCAAATATATTTTTATTCCTATTTTGTATTGCCTTTCTTTCAGATCCTCCTTTATTATATTATATGTATACTTCCTATCTTCTTCCTGGGGTATAGGGTAATTTAGCCTTAGCAACAAGATAACGGCTACTATTCCAAGCCTTAGCACACCAAAAAAAAAAAACTTTAAAACAAATCTTTACTAGATATTTTGCTGAGGTGGCTTTTTTTCCACAGGTGGTTGAAAAATGTCAGTTGTAATGTAGAATTATAAAGTGGGCTTGGAATATAGGATCTTTCTTGTAATGTCAGATCATTTTGACACCTGCCTGCAATGTTCAAATAAGGAGAATTTCAATTATTCATTTTTATCACTTCACAATGGATTTGAAATCCTCTGTTCTCTCATTTCCCTTACCGCTTTCCCACCCACACAGCACACACTGTCTTGCTTACAGTTGGTCGGTCACTTGTATCCTGTGACATGTTAATTCCCAGATGTCTAACAGGTCATTTTGTATTTTCAAACATTCTTGGAAATACAGCCTACATTCCTCATCTGAAACCTGGATTGGATTTTCCATATCATTTTTTCCTCTAACTCACCTAATGTCAATTTCTATCTTCTCCTATTCAAGGTGCCACCCCTTCAAGTTGATCTGAGTTGTATTCATTTGTCTCCCATCTCCCTTTTAACATTCCAGTACCCCTTCATGGTTGCTGTATAGAAAATAGAGGGACTCCAGACTCTGGAAAGGCCTCTGATCCACCAAACTTCACCAAACTCTATCCCTGATTTGCCCAAGTCCCACCCCATATGACTGAACACCATATCCCTTTCACAGCAGTCTGAGCACTGAGCTGTTAGGCCAGTCCTCCTTGATAGTGCCCCCCATTATGTTATATTGTAATCCCACTTCCTCTATTGCAATATTTTTACTGTTCACTCTATTCTAAAAGTTTTCAGACAGTTTAAGCTCCCAATTTGCTGTAGTTGTCTCAGTGTTCCTTTGGACATAGCAATTTATAACAACACCATAAAAAGTACAACCAACAGCGCACATTCTAAAAACCTATGCTCTGTCTATCCATGTACTATCTAAACCTCTAGTTCACACATTCTATCTTCCATCTGAATAATATAATAACATCCATTCTTCGCTGAATTGATTCCACTCCGGTGACATTTCAATTTCCCTTAATCAAATCCACCTAATACCATCTCCAGTGCTATTTATACTTCATGTTCCATTGCAGAAACATGTCAGTGTCATTTTGTGTAATCCACCACAGCAGGATCTTAATCTCCTCTCTTCTCTTCAAACCCAATAGCCTCACCATTTCTTCCCTCGGTTGTGCCAATGTGGCATTTACATTTCATTTCCCATCTTATTTTGTTTATAAAGATTACTAGATATCATAATTCTGTTCCAGCAAATGATATACCATAGTCTAAATAAACCAACCGTCTCTTATTGACTTTAATTTACCCTCAAATATACAGTAGTGCTGTCTCTTTATACATACAGTATATGTGCATAAATATTCCTATAGATCAGGGCTGTCCAACTGGTGGCCCCCAACCCCCCCTTCTGTGGCCCCCTACCTGCTGTGCTTGCTAACCACGTATAAGATTTAAATGGTATCACTATAGAGATTAACTGGCCCCTGCATTCTTTAAACCTCAAATTCAGACTAATCCCGTGTATTGTTCATATCTGTGATCCCCCTGCATTGTTCACACTTGTAACACCTCTATTGTTCACACCCCTAAAGCCCTGCACTGTTCACACCTGAGACCCAGACTGAAAAGGGCTCAAGGGATGAAAACATAATTATACCTCTTTATAGATCCCAAGTAAGACCTCATCTGGAGTATGCAGTGCAGTTCTGGACTCCAGTCCTTAGGAGGGATGTAAATGAGCTGGAGAGAGTGCAGAGACGTGCAACTAAACTGGTTAGAGGGATGGAAGACTTAAATTATGAGGGGAGACTGTCCAGGTTGGGGTTGTTTTCTCTGGAAAAAAGGCGCTTGCGAGGGGACATGATTACACTTTACAAATACATTAGAGGACATTATAGACAAATATCAGGGGACCTTTTTACCCATAAAGAGGATCACTGCACCAGAGGCCACCCCTTCAGACTAGAGAAAAAGAAGTTTAATTTGAAGCAGCGTAGGTGGTTCTTCACAGTGAGGACAGTGAGGTTGTGGAATGCACTGCCGGGTGATGGCTGATTCTGTTGATGTTTTCAAAAGGGGCTTGGATGATTTTTTGGACAGACATAATATCAAAGGCTAGTTTGATACTAAACTCTACAGTTAGTATAGCTATGGGCATATATGGTTTGTGTATGAAAGAGTGGAGGGGTGTGTGTGTGTGTGTGTGTATGCTGGGTTTTAATTTGGAAGGGTTCAACTTGATGTCTTCTGTAGGCCAGAAAAATGTTGTCCCTCGGTAACACATAAGTTGGACAGCACTGCTATAGATATACATAAAGATATCATATACATTAACCAGTATAAACACTTCTTGCAGAAATAGACAAGTGGAGAACAAACAATGGCATATTAGAAGGTTTTTGTTTGTTTGGAAATAGGAAATGCATTTGGTCAATAATGTATTCATATGCCCTTCACAGTAATGAACAGGATGTACTTTAAAAATGTTTTATTTCTTTTTCAGGCCTTAATATTACTATTCACTATACCACAGGAGTGCATATTGGAAAGAACAACATTATGATTTCAGACAGTGGTGCAAGCAGGGGATCATCATTTAGATACATATCATCCACAAATCCATGCCCACAACAAGCAAGGTCTGGCCATGTTTCTTATCAGCAGACAAAAATAAGAAGGCATATTCCAAAATCCCAGAACTTTTACCCACAGGTCACCATAACAAGGGCTCTACAACCTCATTACCCATATGACAATCAGAAAAAAGTCAAGAAAACTCAAATAACCATCAAAAGCCCAATCCCTTTCCTTCAGGTCACTGAAACAGAAATTGTCTTTGGTTGTGTTCCTTTTGCAACAAGCACTTCAGACTTTAAATTTATGAAGTATCTGCTAAAGCAAAGTCTTGGTCAGACTGTTCTGTGTTAAGCCAAAACTGAGCTGAAGAGCCAACGATAATTTTTACCTTTAATTTACTATAATGCAGATTTTGTGTTTTATTGCAATTCAGGTAAATCGCAAAAAAATTAAGGTTAAGAAATGCAAAAATGAATTTCTGCCCACAATGTTGGGTAATACATACATCTGAAGGTGCTCCTCCAATCAGATCTACACCACTATTCTGATTTGCTCAGGGCATAAAGTGTGAAAATGAATAATGATTATGTTTTTTCTCAAACTATGAAATAAAACCTCAATATTTCTTTAATAATGATGATTCAGTTTACCAATTTTTACATACATTTTGGCACTGGAAAATGTGAGTTATTCAGAAAATGTTGAATGTGTACACCCCATATAAATCAAAGCCTATATTCATATCAGATTTAAAGCCAGTACAGTATACATTGTGTTTTTAGATAACCATGATCCACCATAATACAATATATGCTAGAACCTGCAGACAAGTCTGCATTTGGCTCAGTTTTTGCCAAGAAAAATACTCTGTTAAGTAATAGTGCAACAGTAGCTCCTATCGTGTCATGATGTCAAATCCGTTAGTGTAGCTTTCCAGCTAACCACTTTCTGTGGTTCCATTTCACAAACCAATATGTCATCTCTATAGGTGTAATTATGCTTTCCTGTCTTTGCAAGCACTACTAAGCACTTCCATTTGATAGACAATTGGGGTATTTTCTTGCTTCACTAGCTTCACTAGCTTTTCTGACATCACTAAAACAATCATATGCACATATGAACTTCTGATTTGTCTGGACACAGAGAACAAACAATGGTTCAGGCTTTATAACCTGGCAGGCGATTTGTATATACTATTCAGTTGGTTGGGCTGATAATGCCCTTTCTGTTTGACCATCAATAAAACTGTAAGCCACTACTCATACTGTATGCTATCCATTATCTCTGGGTTATAGGACCACACAGAAAATCAGATCTGCAGTTGCACCTTCTCTCCATATGTATAAGATGAATCTGGATCAGAGCCGCTCCAGCCGTTCTCACCTTGCCTCAGGCTGCACGGAGCGGCCAGTTACCAGTGGTGGCAAAAAGCTGCCTCTGGTAACATTAAGAGCCGAATTTCCATTTTTTAAAACGGAAATTCGGCTCATCTAGCAACAGCGCTCGCTGCGCTAGTGATGCGGCCCCTCCTCCACCCGCTCCTGCGCTATGAGTTCAAACCACGGAGCGGGAGGGGGGGCGGCAGCAGCCCCAGAAACACCCCTGATCTGGATGTCTCCTATTTCAATGCAGTTGATAAAGTAACCCAAAACATGGCACATGCATGGCTACCATTGTATATATATCAATACATATATAAAACTAACTGATTCGGAGATAGCTGTAGCCTTGGATATTATCCTTTTAGAAGAAGTCCAATCCACTCTTAGTAATAGAATCTGACATCACAATATCGCCCAGCAGGGTATTCCATAACCTCAGTGCCTCCACCATGAATAACAATGTATGCTGCTTCAAATGATCATGTCCTTTGGAAACACATTTTTTACAAAGAAAACAACCCCAGCCTTGACAGTCTTTCCTCACAAATCTTCAATTTCTTTTATTAATTTAGTTGATTGTAGTTTCCAGCTTATTCATGTCCTTCTTATAGAATAGGGCCCAAGCTCTATTTTCATATGTTGTATTCCTGAGTCAACCAGCTATCAAATATTATAATTGGGGCTATTAAAAATGAAGCCTTCATTTAATGAATATTTTTAAAATGTAAAATTTCTACCAAATTACCATGTGGTATGAACAGTTAATGCTCTTTTATCTGTATTTAGAAAGTGGCGTATTATGGTATAGGTAATGTCGCCTATACAGTACATTTCAGTTTGCTTCTTTTGGATTTCCATGTTTCTTCAGCATTCTAGTTGTGTGCTGGCTTGATAAGAGTTATAATAATTCATAATAAGCCTAATAATATTTATTGGAAGCCATTATATGGCAAAGAGTAATGGCTATTGAAACAAAATATATCCCTGAATTTAGAGCCTATTTTGAGCAACAAATTGCCACTTTATGAAAATTATCTGGTGCATATAAATATATTTAAAAAAATTGCAGATCATAATGCGGCCATCTATTTATACCATATTATTAATTAAATGTAACCCATTCTACCCATTTATTCCTTGACAGTAGTGTCAGTAGTGCCCATCACCATTTCCTCACCAGGGGGTAAATTTATCTAAGAGTGAAGTTCCGCCACTAGAGTGAAATTCCGCCACTCTCCATTCATTTCTATGGGATTTTGAAAGGCGTGTTTAGTGAAAGTTCACCTTTTGATAAATACGCCTTTAAAAATCCCATAGAAATGAAGGGAGAGTGGCGGAATTTTACTCTAGTGGTGGAACTTCACTCTTAACTTCACTCTTTGATAAATATACCCCAATATCTCTAAGAATAAGTGCAGTTGGTGCAGATCATCCGGCTGCAGCTGCGGCTTTTCGCCGGCTGCCTTTTGTGCGCAGATGGAGAAAAGAGGATCCATCTCTATCCATCTGATCATAGGTGAAGCTACACTGACAGACACATGGTCAGTTGTGTGCAGCTACGCAGAGTGGATACTGGCACAAATTTCATACTATTACATTTCATGCCAATATTCACCCCAAGTAGCTGCATGCGGGCTGCAGAGAGTGGGTTTGCTTCTCTTTTCACAGGCAGAGAGAAACAAATGATCCACACCATGTGCCCTTGAACTAAATTCATGACCCCTACAACCCTTGCAGTTACATCTCTATCTGTTTCTTAGGGGCAAATTCACTAAAGGGTGCAACTTTGCCAGTGGTGGAGTTTCAGCCATCGCAACACTTCGCCAGGTGAAAATTCGCTCAGACAACATTAATTCATTAAATTGCAAAGTTGTGTCCAGGGCACCGAATGCTGGCGAATTTGCTCTATCGTTACTTTGGCAGAGCAAGCAAATCAAAGTGAAACTGCACTAGTGTTGAATTCTGCCTAGTCCAACTTCACTACAGTTCTTGCACTCAGGCTAATTTGCATACAGTGGGCAGTTTGAAGTGGAAAGGAGCTATTTATGTTACGTGGTGCATCTAATACATTACATTTACACTGTTAACTAGACATGCCAAAGGAACCTTAACAAAGCCAACAGAGTTGTTTTAATGCCCTACACATAAGCCCACAGTTAATAATGTGTCATATGAAAATTTAAAAAATGTATATGCCTTTTGCAGCCAAACACCATGAAAATTTGAAACGTCACCAGGGTTTTTTGTACTTTGAACATATTACACTCAAAAATTATGATGTAAGTAACTGAAGATTGAGGATGTTCTATGCACTCTAATGCACTTTGCCAGGTCAGAGCTGGTGAAGGCAAGTCTGGTGAAAGAGGTAACATTCAATAAAATCTGCATCTTAGTGAATTTGCTGAGTTACGTCCATTCGCCAGAGGAAAATTTGCCTGTCGTTAGAGTGCGAATCAGTACTAGTGTACACCTCCTTCGCTAGCGATGGGGAGCCTGTGCTCGTTAGTAAATCAGCGAAGTAACAAAATGATGTCATGCTGGCGAATTTTTCGCGAGCATGTCATTTCGCCCTTTAGTGAATCTGTCCTTAAACTTTCTATAGTGAACCAATCTCAGTGTGAAACTCAGTTTCTTACTAAACCTGCACAAACTGCTGCAGTTGAAATTGAATCTCTTTGAGGCACAATTTTTTTAAAGCATCTGTGTTTACTCAAAATAGCTACTGTGCAAATAACTGGGCAGTGAGAGGGAAGTGCATTGTAGAAAAAATACCATTCGTCAACTGAGAAGCACGTAACAACATATTTATGATTGCTGCCATTTACTAAGCGAATGCCAAGCATTTTTCTAACTGTGTTACTTTCACTTTTAGATGTTGATCCTCTCAATGGAATCAGATCTGTCCTTCTTAATATAAAATAGCATTGACTTTAATAGATAGCTCCCAGTTAAACAAAAAAAAAATCCTCATATTTGAATTGACCACAAGACAAAGGATAATGTTCTTGCCTTCTAGGTCTTCTACTAAAACTGATCAAGGATAAAACTTAATGGGATGTGGTTGCCCATTAGAAAGCATATTATAGCAGGAGTATATGGCAATATAAGGACAACTAAGATGCATATCTAAAATATTTAGGGTCATTTATGTTAGATCATGAAACGATGCAAAATCCCCTGCACAGAGAGTAGTACTGCCCTGCTCAAGGCAGCCCTGTATTTGCTACCTGCCATAGTGTTTCTTAGTATCATGAGCATGCCAGCTCAGGTTTGGGGGTGGGAAGGGGCCCGAGAGGGACATGTACCCCTTGAATACAGCACTGCCTTTTTCTAAATAACTTCTTGTAAATAGGTAATAGCAAGGGAGATGATATAAGTGTGGGAGTATGTACTGTATGCAGTAATTCAAGCCTGAAGGTACATTTGGGATCTTCTTACACTGCATACACATGCAAGGTGCTTTTCTGCATTCATGTGATATTAGGATGGAAGATGAAAATAATTATTTCCAGGCACAATATAGTCTCTGAGATGATCTTGTACTCAACTTTCCATTTTCCAAATAGTGAGCCTGTTCAGTCACAACACGTAATGGTTAACATCAGTATTAGCATCAAAATGGCTTTTAATATTTCTGACTTCCACACTGGATTGCTCTGTGGCACTATGTGGGCTAGGAGGAGTCTGTCAAAGCCTTTTTATGGTTACCAGGAATGTACCTGGAATGAATCTACACACAGCTCAGCCCTCTATGAAAAGCAGTGTGTCCAACAGGGGGAACAGGTGGCTATTGCAGGCTCCAGAAAATAAACCTTTTTTTGTTTCATATTTGATGTGCTGAAAGTCCTTGGAGTGCTGTCACTTATATATATGAACAGCCTAATCCTATCTTGCATTTCTGTTGTAGTGATGGGCGAATTTATTCGCAAGGGGCGAATTTGCAGCGAATTCTCGCGATTCGCCGCTGGCGAATAAATTCGCGAATCGCCAGCGAAATTTCGCTTTGCGAAAATTCGCCAGAAAAACGAGTCGCGCGTTGTTTTTGACGCGACAGCCGAAAACGACACGGCAAGCGCCGAAAACGATGTGACGCGTCGAAAGCGGTGCGATGCACATCGGAAATGACATGACGCGCCAAAGTTGACGCGACGCGCATCAAAAGCGTCCCGCGACTCGTTTCGAGAATTTTTCGCCTGGAAATTCGCGAATTTTTGGGCGAAGCAAATCTCGGGAGATTCGCCTATCACTATTCTGTTGAGGTACCTGCTATATTTTCAGGTTCACTAAAAAAAAAATGAGTTTTGCTCACTGATTTCCCATCCAGGCTCAAAGCAACAGATTACCCCAAGTTAGTGTTATTACCTACTGTTCTGTCTGGCCAACAGTTTTAAGCTACAGTATAGCTATTAATGTAAATTGGAAACTTAGATTTACTGTGCCTGCAGTATTCAAAAGGCAGGTTCTCAAGTAAATCTAAGTTTAAAGTTGAATGTTCCTATTGCTGGTGCTTGAGTCTGTCAGCTCAGTAATTCAGGTGCAGGCTCTAAACTATTACAATTTTTGGGAGGAGAGCGGTCGTCGACCCTGTGAACTTCTAAACTGATACATTTAGTTGATACATTTCTCAGCAGCATCTCTGGAGGATTATCAAATATTGTATCGATTCTGAGATTGAGATTCTGCTCAGCTAGGACAAAGATAAGAAATGTATCAACTAAACATATCAATTTAGAGCAATTTAGAATTCAGAGTTGTTTTAGAAGGTGAAAAATTAAATTTTCCACTTCAATATTAGAAAAAGGGTCACTCATAGAAAAAAAGAAAGTAATTGGAAAAAGTTATTTCTGGTGATCTATCTGAAAACAACTAGTTGTTTGAAGGGGAACAACCCCTTTAAAGAGCTGCAGTACCAGAATATATGAGGGGATGCTATAAAATAACATAGACAGTCACTATTTATTGGGCTGGTGGGGTTGCTTGAGCCTCTGTGTACTTATGCCACTCAAGTGGATCCCATTCTGGACCTGCACAGTCCCAAAGAATTTGTTATGAAGCACAAGCACTGTAAATATGGCACTAATGAGAGACCATCAAAGGAGGAAATACATAGTTTGTAAAAATATTTTTCTTATTCAGTTCATGAACTGAATTTTTGAATATAAACTTCAGCTCAATTAGCATTGGGGTAACAGCTACATCAAGCCTAAAGCCTTTACAGCAACAGTGAGAAGAAAATACTGCAAATGCACTTCTGCGACTGATCAAATGCCAAACATTACCTACATTATCTGTAAATCTAATACAAACTTGAAAGACTCACATGGGCATAACAACATTCTTTCGCTCAGTAACTTCTAGTTATTTGATGTTGCTTTTCTATGGACAGAGATATAACATTCAGACACAATGTTCTAGGCATCTAATTGGGCTCTGCTCGACTTTTTTCCTCACCAATCAAACAGGAGGCGAGGAAAGGCTTTTCATCTCTCTGAAGTGCTACAAAGAGCCATTGAATCCAAGTAAGAGAAGACGAAAAAAAAAGCAGACAGGATTTACAGGCACTGAGAAACAGTTACCTGAAGGATTCTTCATTTGCCTTAAAAATGAAAATGTAACAAATATGAATTGCAGGCAAATTAAAAAATAAAGGGGTGAATATAATTAAAACCGCAAGTGTTATTTAAGATGACGTTTTTGCAAATGTTTAGTGCTGCTCACAATGAAAAAAACATTCAATGGTGAATATTACATTGCATATTATTGCTAGGCAAAGGTTAGTGTTAACACCTGCTCTGGAGTTTCGTTAAATATTTTATTGCAAAAAAAACCTTTGCTACTGCAAAATGTTATTACATGATGCAGCAAACTTTTCAAGGGAGTCGTTGAGATCAAATCGGTCAAAAAGGACACGAACATGGTCACTAAAAGGTGTTTGCAGACATTTTTTTTGCTCTAACAACACATATTACATTCCCCCAAAAGTTTATTAGATATGTGTTAATAATACTTTTATAAAAACAAATATAAGCATTGGTTTACATTTATGCTTCTTAGTATATTTTCCTAAAACCTACACAGTGAGCTTTTTACTATACTTTTTGTGTTGCCATATTTTCTATAGCAATGGTCCTCAAATTCTGGGGCAATCCCCTTCTGAGGGGTCTTGAGTTGTAGTATACTGAGGTCATTTGTCCTTTTTGAATACTGTTTTATCTTCTAGACACACATGAAAGCCTAAAGCTCCCCATAGACGCAACGATATTTCCCTGCCGAACGACCGATCTTAGGGAAGTCCGACCAATCTGTCAAATTATCGTGCGGTTAGTGGGATACAAATGATCGTTCATCTTACGATTTTTCGTCCGACATTGGTCTGATGATTGATCGGCCAGGTTAGAAAATCTTTATCGGTCCCCACGCAATCTACCTATGTTTGCAGGGCAAAGCAGGCTGCGATCCTTCAGTTTTGCTGCAATATCACCTGAAATGGTCTTTTTAGTTGATGGACACATCAGGCATTTAAACTATCGTTTTGAGACAATCGTGGTCTCACGATAACAATTGGATCTTTCAAAAATCTTTACGTCTATGGCCAGCTTAACTATTAGGTCAATTAGGATAACATTAAGAAGGTTATTCATTAAAATCCAAAAGGTTTCTAAAAACTACTCCAACCAAATCCGGTCTGACATCTCCTCCTATTTATCATGCATTTTCCTTAAAATTTGTTGTGCAGGGAAAATAATAGTTAAAAATCTTGACAAAAATAACCAATCATTAACTACCACAAGTGCAATGGGCTAAGTGGAATTTCAGAAACAATTGCTATGCATCTCACAATGCAGCTCCTCATCCTCATCCATCATGATGCAATTACAGCCAATGTGATTAGGACAGCCACTATGGAAACCGTACAGATACCAACGGGTTTGGAGGAGGCATGGTAGCTGTAGGGTTCTTCTGTGTCATTAGGCACAACTATGTCAACTTGGGAGCATGAAGAAGGCAGTGGAGCTGAGATGAATCTATATGGAAGCACAAAATGCATGTGTTGATGCAAGCTACTTTAATGAGGAGTTTTGGCACAATTAAATGTATACTAGCAGAACTGTGCTTGTAGTAGTAAATTACCCCTTTTGTTTTATACATATCCAGATGCATTTTTCAAAATCTAACCAGTCTTCTAGCCACAATCAGGACTATTACTAAACACTAGATCACACATATTGTTTTGCATATAATCACAGCTGCTATAATATCTGGCATTATATTTTATTTGCCTCTGTTTTGTTCATGTTTTCCAACAATCATTTCCTTTTTAGCCCCAGGATGAGCATGGAGTAAACTAAATATGTATGCTCAGGGGAATTTGTTTGTGTAGGTGGTACAGGTCCAAAGACCTCACTAACCTTTTTTTTTCACCCCACTATATTGCCATGCTTTTCTAGCTTATCTTTCACATACACTGTGTTCTCATTGAGTACATTCACATACACTGTGTTCTCATTGAGTAAGGTGTAGATCTGCCAAGAAGGCATAATGAAATGCTCATGAATAAAAATAGTATATCAGTAAATTACATAAAATGATAGGTCTAAAAAATCCAATAAGGGAGGATGGGCATAATATCTCCCAATCTTGAAGCAGACTGGATTTCTTTTTATTGTGTTTTTGTTAGAGGCCAGTGTATGGGTGAAGCTTAATGGATCTGTGCCTGTGGTACAGTGTAAGTCATTTTCTCCCTCAGTTATTTATCCTTGTTATGTCAGGGGTAGGTGTGATGTGATGGGCCATAACTCTGAACAGATGGTATGAAAAGAGGTCAGCAGGTCTTCAGCATATATATTGACTTTTTATAAATAATAGCTTCCAATAGCCATAGTTAAGCACTGATTATGTCACTATCTTATCCTTATCCTTAACCTGAAGCTATTTCACTCAGTATAAGCCTAGCTAACTACTTTCTAGCTCTGCTCAAACAGTTCACAGTGAACTAAAGTAATTTAAGCACAATGTCCAATAATTTACAAGAAATATATATATATACATATATAATAATTAATATATAAATATTTTCTAATTGGGACAAAAGTGTGGTTGAGTAATAGGTGACAAAGGGAAATGTTGAGTAAAATGGCATTTGAAACAAAGGGCAAAGTGAACAGGCAAATTCCAGAGACTTGAAGAAGAATTGGGTGGTAAAATATAGAGAGAGAAAATGACTGGATCACTGCACACAGTCCACACACACAGCACAAGAATAAGTGAGACTGTTGGATTTGACAGGTGCCTTGGGAAAAGGTGACAATAGACATTACAATTACAATCTTTCCTGCAGCCAATGGATCACTCGTTTACAGTACTAAGGGGCAGATTTATCATTGGCCGAATTTTGAATTATTAAAAAACTCGAAATTCGACCATATGAATAAAAGGGAAGTAAAATCCTTCGAATTCGACTATCGAAGTATTTTATCGCAATTTGATCGAATATTCGATGGTCAAATTTGCCTAATTTGCATATTCGAAGATTCTAATTTATTTCCGTGAATTTAGTAAATCTGCCCCTATCTGTAAGAGCTAAATTGTCAGATATACAGGTAGAAACAATAGAATTCTACCTGTATCTGATGATTCAGCACTAAAATTGGTCGATGTTCAGGTGCCTTCAAAACCGCCCAATCAAAATTTTCCAGCAAGTCAGATCTCCGAGCCAACCTATATCCAAGTCTTCTGCCGATATTGGTCAGCTTGTCTTCCACCATAGATGAACTTCGTTTCAAACAATATTATTTGTGTCTGTGACCTCCTAAAGACTTGATTGACTATTCATGAAGTACAAGGTGTAACGTGTAAAAAGAGAAAAGTGCAATATTTTTGTCTACACTGCACAATTCCCCCCTCCTCTTAGCAGGTGTTTTTTTAAGAAACAACTGGTTGCCCCATACCACACGTAGCACAAAAAAATCACTCATGACAGTAAATTGCAATGTGTGTAGATATGGTTAATCCATTGGCATCCAGGTACTCCATTCATTCATTCCCTACTTTGGCTCATCCATATATAAATGAGCCATATTGTCAGTTATATGAATCACTTGTTTTAGCATATGTTTGCCTGTGCAACAAGGGGGTTAAGATTGTGTGTTTGAATCACTTGTTTTAGCATATGTTTGCAAGTGCAACCAGGGAGTTAAGATTGTGTGTTTGCTATAATTTATCATCATCCTATAAATAACACTGGAAAACAGGCATTTGTGATTTGTAGCACAACATTTGATGCAACATTCTAATGAGGCAGATATAGATAATTCATTTTATAAGCAGCTACTTGAATTCCTATCCCAAAGGTTTGCCGTTACTTCTGGACCACCAACTGTCAGCTATATGAAAGAAATATTATAACCATTTATATAGTAAATTGCTAATTTAAGGCTAATTTACTAACATAGGAGACAAGCCTCATTGTAGCTAGTCCTGGCAGCCTATTAGATCTTTGCTTTCATTTTGTAACAGTAATAGACTATTTCCTTATTGGTTTAAAGGTTAACTGCAGTGGTGCAATTCCTAAAGTGGTCTGAAGGCAGACAGATAGCCCAAACTTATTACAACAATTGTCTACAATACTCTCCGTTGTAATCCCCAGCAATCAGTAACAATTAATATGAGCCCAATATTCCAATAATAAAATACCTTATTACATTCAGTTAATGTATTGTCCTTTACAATTAATTAACAACTTAAACACACAAATAAAACTGACCAGCCAGACACTGTCTCAAATGTCTCAAAAAATGCCCAGGAATGCAGATTTGTGAACAGTGCTTTGTTCTCTCCAGTCATCCGAAGTTGCCTCTCGAGTAAATTTCAGAAAACAGAGTGCCATATATGTTTTCCCACTGGTGATTTACTTACTGATTTATAATAATAATGAATTATAATGAAAGTATCTCTATATAATATACCTTATAGATTTGAAAGTATCCAGCCACCTCTTCAAAAATCACATGACACACTACATGCTGAGTTCCCAAATGTCTTAGAAAGTAATGACGGCACAAGTCAGCACAAGACCTATTGTTGGAGCATTGTTTTCATTAATATACGCATAAGTGGGTGATGTGTCTTTTGTAAGGCGTAACTTGCAATTAAAGTCATTAGATGGCAGCAGCACCTAAGTTTGGAAAAATATGTCAATCCCCAGGGACGTTTTTAGTATGGGAGAGGTCCTAGGTTCAGGAATACATGTGAGAGGACTGTGATACAGGAAGAACCAAGCTCTCTGTCCTAAGGAACCAATGGATTAGTGATGGGTAGGTTGACCCAAAAGCCATGGTAGATATGGGTTTACACTTGGGTTGGGCTAATTCGTGCCAAGAATGGCAGGTTGCAGGTTCTAGGGTAAGGGAAGGCCAAACTTCAAGCAAGGCTCCTCCTCTTTAGTAAAGCAATACTGCTGCTCGCTCCCCTATGGTGGCTGATCCCATTAAAATATGAATCACAAGAGGAGTTTTGACTCTGGCGCAGGTTATAAAGTAGAGCAGCATTTTGCATTAGGATGTGATAGGGGGGAGCATTTCAGTTTGTTAGCAAACTGCTTCATTATCTCCTTCCAAATTGTGACAAATTGAGGAGTGACCTCTGTGCAGCTGACTGGACAGTGCTTCAAACGAGGAGATTACCCCTGCCTCTAGGATCCAAGCATAGACTGACTGGCGTAAAAGTAGAGTAAAAGGTTTGTAAGGGACAAGCCTCCTCTAGCAACTGGGGCCTGTAGGCTCTGCCAATTAATCCTCGGTTGCTGTCCCGCCCATATAAAACCCCGCATTATAGCATCTAATGTTGTATTTGTGAATATTATTTAGACCATCATGGTGGACATTTCGACCCTACTGTTTATGTGTGTGTGACCATTTGTTCTTTCACATACAAGTAGAACCCCCATTTTACGTTTTTCAGGGGACCAGAAAAAAATGATGTAAAATCAGGGAAAATGTAAAATCAGGGAAATGTGTTAAAGTTACTTTTTCTTCAAGTACTGAAAAGATAAAAGCACAGGAGTCTGTTTTACTTTGAGATACAATATTTACTGTGTTAATAACAAAGGTGCAGTGTTAATGTTACACTATGGGGGCATGAGCAAGATTCTGTGTCAGTCACACAATAAAAGCAATATGTGATTGGTGCAGGACTGAATAAGGGGCAGACTTATTGGAATTGACCATTTACAGGTAGAACAGGCAGAATCTGGTTAGTATTTTCGACCTCTTTATTTCACAAATAACATTCATAGAGGAAAAAAACTGTTTTTGGGAACATCAGGACAAAATTTGGATGTAAAATCAGGGAAAACATGACTTAAAATCAGGGAAATGCACCCATTGAAATGCATTATAAATTGGTGGGACCACAAATAAAAAAAATCAGGGTTTCACTGTATAGTAATTTGTACCTGTTGGATAGTAGGTTGCTAATGTTGGGCTACTGGTATAGGGTCTGGATTGTTACAGGGCTATTTCTGTAATACTTATTCTGAGAGTTTGTATTCATTTCCCAGTACTTACCATTGCTCTTCATTACACTCCCTTTGGATATACTTATTGTGACACTTGACTGAAAGCAGAGGGCAAATATGAGTGCCTTTAGGCAGTTTGGTGGACTAGGCTGTTTATCTAACACCTCCACCTAATGAGATCCAGGTATATACCAATGGGTGCCTCCCTAGGAAAATAAGAGTATTGTACACAATGTAACTGTACACTAATTACTCTTAAGCAATAACTGGCATATAATCAAGTGCTAGCAAAGAGACATGTGGCATTTTCTTTCTTACTTCCAAACATTCTTGAAAACCCTTTTTCTCAAACAACAGTTCTTATAGTCCTCACAAAAGGAAAAAAGGGCATCTCAGCAATGGCATCTCTTCCACCTGCTGCTACCCTCCGTCTGGGTGTAATTCGATAACCTTTACACATAGGATCTCAGTATTGTCCTTGCTTGGGTGTACCATCAATGGGGTATTTTCTAGACTCCCACATAGCAGTTCTCCTAAATCAGTAAATTCAGGTTCAGTTGAGATTATGAATATAATTCGTCTGATTACTTCCATTTCTTGCCAATGCAAAAAAAAAAATAAGAAACCTAAACGTTGCAAATAAGGTAAAATTAAGAAAGGAGCAGATGCTGAAAATAGTAAAATATCATACATTCTATTTCTCTGGCTAATTATTAAAGCCCATTGGCTGGATATGTCCCATCAAGGCATATTTACAGTTACAGGGGTTGTCAAAGGTCTAACAAGTACAACATAATTATGTTAATTCAGAATCCACTAATTAAGTAATTACTTGATCCGTCCATTAAGATCATAGCATGCTACTGAGGCAACTCATGAAAATCTGTCAAGTGCTACAGTTCCCAACTGTGAATATCAAATTAAGTTGCAGTTCAGAACAAGTTTAATCTGATCCCATCACCAAAACCTCATCTTCAATCATGTGTACGGAGCTACATGAAAATTGCATGCAAATCAATTTCCATGAGACCAGCTGGGACAGATTTTACACTGTACAATGTGGGACATTAAAAGTCAGATCCTGCTCTGGATCATGGAATTCTCAGGCAATGATATCAGTCCAATCAAAACTGCCTTGCATAAGATGTTTAGTCAGTAGCAGGTTAAATGTATATGTGTGCCCAGCTGCATACTGCCAGAATCAACTTTATGACTTGATTCTCCAGTTCTCCTGTGTGGATATTTAGACAACACTCACTGGTGATGGGATAGCTTCAAGAATCTCTTTTTCAAAAGATATCTATATACACCATACCCAGCCTTACATGTGAGGTCTGACTGTCAGTGAAAATGGAAAACATCATAGGAGGTAGCAGCATTAGTCAAAGACAAAAGATGTACTCAGAGAGATGGCATTCAGAATAATCCCACGGACACATCAAAAAGTACAGTCAATACTGAAGAAATGAATTTAGGTTTCAGACATATACAGATATTTAGCACTGTTTTGGGGAATGGTAGTTACCAGATATTGTTAGATTTTGTTAGACGTGTTACTGTAACTGATCCACACTTAAGGGCTCATTTGAAAACTGAAACGCGGGCAAAATAAAGACACAATCTGGCATTTCTTGCACTTTCCATGCTGTGTTTACGTGTGCACAAATAGCTTCAAGTCTCTGCACCCCTTCTGTAATCGCACAGACCGGCACACTAATCTTGGAATGGAACACTGTCTGCATTAGGAGAGAAACAGAGAGTGAGAGGTGCCTTATGGCAGGTGATAAGTGCAGGGTCCATATGCAGGCTGCAAATCCTGACCAGGCCCGGACTGGCCATTTGTGGGTTAGGGCAAATGCCAGAGGGGCTGCTATAAGGTCCCATAGAAAGTCAGTGTTTAGTGGGCTGGTGGGGGCTGTTTGGGCCTCTATGTGGGCTGATGGGCCTCTTGTGTACCTGAAATGCCCGGGCCTATTTTAATTCTCAGTCCAGTCCTGGTCCTGACACTTCTACCTTGCACCACAGAATGATGCCCCCTACCTGCCTCTCTTGAATGGGGTGCTGCCTACACAGGCAGCATTCCATTCAAAGCACAGTGTGTCTCTGTGTTCCAAAAGAACTTGCAGTTATCTGCACACACTGAAACACGTTACATGCTGTTTTTCAGTTCACAAATGTGTCCTTAAAGGTATTGCCCATAGTACATTTTTTAAAATTGGTGTTTAAAGAATGCATTCCTGGAGCAAAAGATGCTGCAAACAGTGCCCCATTTATCACTGATGTCCTTAATGTGGACACAATACACCTCTGCATGTTGTGTGGCTTGTCAATGCTGTCTGTGTGTATATTTTTTTTCATTATTCAGCATTCTCTGCAGTAATTTACAGAATAGTTAATTATCTTAGATCACAAGTTTTCTATGGAACATGACACTTTTATCAGGCATTGCCCCACTTGCAAACCATAAAAGACCATAAAAGGACTGTGTCCAACTGATGGTTGAGAAATTGAGGCGCAGAATGATGAAGTGACACTGGATGGGATATAATAATGTCCTGCAAACTTTATGTGCCAAACCCTACACATACATTGTCAGATGAAATTACTTCTGAATACTCAGATTAGAAGAAACTTAAGTACTGTTTTATTCCTGCAGTAATGCTGATCCACGATTATCAGCTTCTGCTATATCGCTAGATACTAGATGGACTTTGAAACTCTACTGCCATTAAGCTGTGCATTAGAAAGACTGGAAAACTAATAGATCCATGTTAAGCGTCACACGTTCTATGCTATTGCTCTTAATAGGAGTCCCAATAGGCTAAAATAAAGTGCAATGGCAAAAATGTTTGTGTGTGTAGCATGCATGTGAGGCATGAGTAAATGTTGATTGCGGATTTGGCAATGTATTGTTTTGCTTTCAGAGATGGGTCCTTTCCACCCTGCCTCAAAGGCACTTTAACAAGGGCAGAAAAAACATAATTTCTGGGGAAATTGTTATGCCAGAAAGTCTTCTCTTTGAGTGTAGGGGAGCACAGTAGTGCTTTATTTACAGCAATCCCTGTTCCATTACAAGTACAGGAAAGTCCAGGGGTGAGGGAGAGGCAGTGCTATCAGGTCTGTCACAAACACTTTTGATTTGTAAAAGTAAAGAAAATGCACAGAAAAGAACTACAATACAAGTTGGAAAACCAGATGTAGCTATACACTGAAATATGGGACACCTGGATATTAAATAGACTTATTATTTATATATTAAATAGACTTACTACACAAAATGCAAGAAGCAGTCCTGAATAAAAACACGCTTGCACTTAATTACTAACAGAGATAGGGCAACTTGGCCGGCCACACCTGAGCTGTGACATCACACATGTGGGGTAGGGAGCAAGTGATGGGTATGATAGAGGAGTGTGCCAGCAGGAGCGCCTGGACTAGGGGTAGGTGATGACTTTTTAAAAGGTACTTGCCTAGTGCCCCCCCCCCCCATCATTGAACCCTAGGTATGTGCCAAGGTCAGAAGTCAGAAGTCGGCATTTGTAAGGTCGCAACTCGGAAAGGAGGGTCTGAGATCGACCCAAACCCGCCTGACCAGTGGGTAAACCCTCGTGGTCCCAGGCCACACATCACTACTTCCAGTCTCTTATGCAAATCAATGCATGGTTTCTAGGGTAATTTGGACCCTAGCAACAGATTGCTAAAATGGCATACTGGAAAGATGCTGAGCAAAATACTTAATAATGCAAAAATACACCAATAACAAATGAAAACCAATTACTACTAATAGTCTCAGAAAATCACTCTCCACATCATACTAAAAGTTATCTAAAAGGTGAAAATATGCTTTAACTCTTAACTTATGAGCATGAAAACCTTTGTTCCAACATCAGACAGGCAGTCCTGGTTATATCTAGGTCAGGGGTGTCCAACTTTTTGGCTTCCCTGGGCCACATTTGAAAAAGAAAAATTGTCTGGGGCCAAACATGAAATACACAAACACTTTTGATTTGTAAAAGTAAAGAAAATACACAGAAAATAACTATAATACCAGTTGGATAACCAGATGGAGCTATATACTGGAATATGGGACACCTGAATATTAAATAGACTTATTATTATATTATTGTTACTACTAACTGGGCAATGGGCAGAGTCCCCCCTCCTGCCTACTCCTAAATACTTTGCAACATGAAGTTTCCTCGGGAACCAAGCATTTCAAGCTGGGCCGCATTCATATCCATCCTGGGTCGTATGTCGCCCTCGGGCCACAGGTTGGACACTCCTGATCTAAGTGTAACCTACAGGTATGTTGGGAAAATGCGTCCTGGGTATAACTAACCCATCTTGCTTAGAGGGTACATAAACGTTTTTAATTTTGAGGGGAGGGGTTGTAGGTTGGCATATTTGGCAACAAACTTAACTACAACTGCTAGTGTCTCTCAATAAAAAAATGGTTAAAGCATATTGATGCTCGTTGTTTCAGGGTATAAAGTAGGCCAAGCAGCCGCATCACTTTTTTTATGGAGACTCCTGCTGGTTGATAAATAAAATTTTACATTGTTATCAAATAGAACTAATGCCATTGCAGACAATTCAGCCTTCAGTTTAGATGAAATGCAAATTGTTTTATGTCAAAAGAATTGATGTGTAATTGATGTGTAAATGTCATGTTCATTCTTCAAACCATAATATGTTTAAAAACTACTGTTAGGTAGTAGTGCTAAGAACTGGTTCTATAATAATATATTTTGTACTTGAACCAGCAAGCAGCAAAACAGCTAAGTCATTAGACGGCATTCAGTCCTTATATTTTGGTTTCTGCTGCCTTCACCCCCCAAGAATAGTATATAAGGATTATTTTCCTTAGAATGTTTCATACTAACACACATCATGCACTTCACATGGGAAGTACAGGGGAAGGAATACAAATAAATACTTACAAATTGTACTTATTAGGAACCCTGGAGTAATCTGTATAACACATGGAACAACTGACCCCTGTATAATGTAGGCTAGCTCTTTTTTTCATAGACATAATGAAGTATATATATCCATTGTGCATCCCTTCATTTTTTTAATATCTGATCTATATTTGCTATATGTATATAACAGAATGGGGGCATCTATATATATATATATATATATATATATATATATATATATATAGTCATCCTCTATCTACATTTAACAGAGTCCTGTCTCTGAATAATAGTGCATGTCTTGTTATAAACAGGTCCATTAAATGGTAATAATAATGCAGTATGAAGAATAGTTAATACAGGGTGACATAGGATTCGTTCTTGCACATTGCATTTGTTCATGTCAGTGCAAGAGATGACCTGGTTCCCATAATACATATAAAAGGAGAGCATACCTCAGAGTAATATTCAAGGTGCAGACATGCTTTCAGATTATTATCGTCAGAAGATGTTGTGTATGGAAATATTTAGCAGTGTTTGGGTTAATTAGAGCTGGCAGAGGAAACGGCAGTGATGCAGGGGCAAACTTGTTCTGCACTTAAACAATGACAGGAAGGACACAAGGACTCTGTATAACCCCCTCCCAGCAGAACCATCACCAGGAGAGGAGGAGGGATACCAGCTCCATCCTTTAGACAGCAGCATGGACACGGCACTACTCTGACCTACTGATACAGACTTCTGGAAAGAAAATCTACAATCTTCCAATATTTTTATTATTTTTCCTCTAATTATAATATCGGTGCAAAGTATCATTTTTTCGAGCCAAGCAGCAACCCTGTTTAGACACCTTAAGAGACTCCAGCTTATAGACACAAATCAAATTTCAGCAAAAACATTGGTTAAAATACAATACAGCTATGTACCCAAATTTAGGGTAAAGTACAGCAACATTTGGTATACACAAGTCAAGGTTCTTGGCTGTGTGTGCAGAAAGATTCTTGTGTGCACACTTCCTAAACCTGAGAGCACACTTCTAAAACACACTATGCGTAGGTAAAAAACTATGTGTTCTCACACAAACTTCTCTTGTACCCCAATATGTTTTGTCCTCTGGTTTCAAAACTTGTGTGCGCACAGCTTAGAGGTGGCATTGACCCCAGTAATCAGTGTGTTGCTTGGACTTTCCCAGTCATCTCATCTCACTCAGAAAGGTTTTTATGCTTTATTTCTTTGTTCACTGAGTATTATTTCTTTAAATCTACAGAACACAGAATGGACCTATTTATATTATGTGCTTGTTTGCACACACCAAGGGCTGCCCCTATAGACAAGAGTATTATCCTTCTCTACTTGACGGTGGCCTACAAAGCATTGATCTCCCAACCAGCCACCTGCAGTGCATCACCATGTTCTGTCTAGGGGCCAGGATATCCTTTACTAAATCATGCAGAGCTTAATATAGCCCAGGTGATATTTTTATTTATTTATTATTACTGGTAAACACAGCTACCAATTTTATGCACTGCAGTACTAAGTGCTTGCAAGACATAGGCCAGGGCCTAAATGTTTCTGGAGAATATCTTATTGGACTGTGGCAGGCAACTAGTAGTCCAGTAGTTTAGGTAGTTAAATAAATAGTGCACCCTTAAATTGTAGGCTTAGAGAGCAGTGCTTTCTGTCTGTGTGAGCCCTAACAACCAGATAGCACAAATTGCTAAGACCCATTTAAAGTGAACACAACCCCAAATAATGCATTGCTGTTATCACATGTCAATTTTTTGTACAGAAACAACTTATGCAGCCTAAGCCCTAAACAGGTTTTAAACATTTAAAATTTGCAAATAATTATAATAACCACATTTGATACTGTATCTGACTGTTCTCAATGTCTCTTTGGCACATGCAGAACATCAGTCCTTGCATCTTGATGAGCAAATCGGAAAGAAATTGGCCATGGATTGTACCGTTGTGCAAAACCACAATTTGTAGAAGTCAGCTCATCAATCTTCCCTTGCCTAGTAGCTACAGTCAGAAAATAAAATTTATAGTTAAAAAGCATCAGCAGGGTTTTAGGACACATGCAGAACATTACTTTGCTCCTGTAGATCTGCACATTCAGTTCATAAGTCTCCCCCTTCTTATTTCCTCCTTTCCCTCTGGATTCAGTGGGTCTAAAATAAATTCACAGCTGAATCATAAACACAAGGTCTCTCTTTCCTCTCTACACAGTGCTGGCACAGGAAAATGATGCCAATTATTCCACTATTGTTCTGCTGATACCAAGCCTGGCACACTGATAATAGCATATACAAACATGCCATCTCCCTTCTGATGTTTCTTTAAACAGGAAAATGGACCCCCTCCACCCTGTAACATACTTTTATCCTAGGAAGCCAGGGTCATAGATCAGCTGCCACCTTGAGAGGGAGAGGATAAAGTGAGAGAGACAAAGCTTTCACTAGGGCTTGGCAGGGTTCCCAAAACAAGTGAAATTTTAGGGGTGTAGCTAGAGAAGAAAAACAGACAGTGGTTTCCTACTGCCGGCCCCTTCCTCATATAATAAAACATTTAGGAGCAAATTTACTAAATTTCCCCAAAAATCCCTCGAAATCCCTCGATATTCGATACGCATTTGACTATCGAATGTTTATTGAATAGTTTTAGGCTACCTTTTTGCTCTATATTTGATTTCTCGATGAAATGGGTTCCCATAGGCTTCTATTTGTATTCGGTAGGTTCAATCTGGCGAAGTAGGCATTCATAGGATTTTAAAATTTTTAGGGATGCACCGAATCCACTATTTTGGATTCGGTGAACCCTGAATCCTTCCCGAAAGATTCGACCGAATACCGAACCGAATCCGAACCCTAATTTGCATATGCAAATTATGGGTGGGAAGGGGAAAACATTTTTTACTTCCTTGTTTTGTGGCAAAAAGTCACGTGATTTTCCTTCCTGGCCCTAATTTGCATATGCAAATTAGGATTTTGATTCGGTTCGGCCAGGCACAAGGATTCGGCCGAATCCTGCTGAAAAAGGCAGAATCGTGCCCCAATCCCGAACCCGAATCCTGGATTCGGTGCATCCCTAAAAATTTTAAATCCTTCGATCACCGAATGATCGAATATCCGATCATTCGATCTATTCGATAACTCAATAATTCGGTATTCGATGATCGAAGAGGCCAAATTTGCATATTCGAATATCCGAAAAAAATCGTACAATCGGTATTCGATCACATTCGATCGAACTTCGAATCCTTCACGTGAATTTTGTAAATTTGCCCCTTAGTTTAAGATATTGCCAAAAAGCTGCATGTTACATAAATTGACCTTTTTGAAGGGGTTCGTTTAAAACTGAGGTTAAGCAAGAGCTGGTTTACAGCCACCTCTGGTATTGAAGGGTTAATTGCCCATTTGTATCTTCACAGAGCAAAGTCTTGTGTTTTTCATTCCATACACACGGTTCCAGTATTCATTAGCAGAACAAGGGATTGTGGACATAATTCCAGGCCACCGAGAGTGGAGGGCCTTTAATTAGTGACAATTCCAGCGGAGTCGTTTAAATGAAAAAAAGGGCAGACACCCAGGGAGAAGGGAATAAAGTAGAAATGAGGGAGGAGGACTCGTATTCTGGCTGGGTCTGTGCAAAACTACACAATACAGTATACATTCACTATTTATTTTACCATAGGCTTTATAATATCAGATGCTAGTGGTAAAGTGAGCATCACTGCATTCTTACAGGATCTGTCTTCATTTACCCTGCAAGCCAGAGGCCCCCACTTTCCTCTATACCACTCAGCAGGAAATGTTTGTGGTTTGTGCTCAGGTTTATTTCTTGGAGTCACATGTTCTCTATACTGTTAAAATGTATGTTTTTGTTTCCACACTTTGGTTTGTGCTAGTTTTGTCTCAAGGTATTCAGAGACTTCGAAAAAAAAGATTAAACTTCTCTGGGTCCTTAAAATGGGGCAACTTTCTCTAAACACAGGAAATATATATATTTTTTTTTTTTAAATAAATACTCTCCATGGTTCCTATTCCAGTTTTTCATAACTATAGGGAAAAACATAAAAAAGAAAAAACGTGTTTGAGATTAATGGCCTGAAAATGTTGTGATGTGACACACAAAAGGCATGGGTGCATTGTTAAGTCATGACTTTTCATTCAGATTCCTTTCGTTGGCACTGGGTCTGCAGGGCAAGTTTCACCTTACATTATGGCTCAATATTCATCAATTTTGTGCTGTTTGTGTCAGCTTTTGTTAGCTCCCCAAAAGCCTATTTTAGACTTGGCTGTATTATTTAAGCACCCCCAGTGATTTAAATTCAATTATGGGGGGGCCATTTAAAAACAAAAAAAAAGTTTTAAAAACTTCGAATTTCCAGGACTTCCAGGAAGTCCCCCATAGGCTACAATAGCAATTCGGCAGCTTGAAGGTGGCGAAGTGTCGAATTCAAAGTTTTTTTTACAGAGACATTACTTCGAAATTCGAATTTTTAGAACTTTTTCAATTTGAGTCGATTTTTGGGCTATTCGAAAGTCGAAGTAGCCCAAAATTACTTTGAATTTAGAATTGACCTCACTTCGATTTAATAAATGTGCCCCTAAGAATGTGAACATTGTTTGTGTACAATTTTGGGACAATATCATAAAAGACAAAAAGAGTTCACAAAAAAAGTTTATTACATTCTTTCCTAGTATCAATTAAAACACACTTTTTCTTTAACAGACGGCAATGGTAATCTAACACCCACAGTTTCTTCTGGCTTCTCCACAGCTGCTGACCTTTTAAAAAGATTCCAACCAGCTTACAATGGGTTAAAAATAGACACCAGAAAGGCACAAGTTTCTGGCTGCTTTTAAGCAGTGACTGGTTTTACCTCATTCCAGAGGCCACTGGCTGTCAGGTGTGGGACGCATGTGTTAGGCAGTTGATGAGTCTGACACCCTCACGTAAAGTCCCAAATCCAAGCGGCTTCTTTCCCTCCTCTCTATCCTTTCTTCTGTCCTGCCCAGGTGAGCTTGTGTGAAAGGTATTTTAACAGAGAGTGCACAGTGGAGCCTGGGTTCTTTCATTGGGCAAAGACATTAGCAGGTAATTCTAATGTGTTATAAAGAGGAAATGTAATCAAATATCATAACTGTGGTAGTGGTGAAAGCAAAAAAGGAGTAAGACATTTTATTAAAGGGGAGGGTAAGAAAAGAAAGTTGTTTTGGGAACACAAAGGGGGTGAATAAGTCTTCTTGTTTGGCAGGGATTAAAAGAAGGACCGCAAATTAAAGAGGTAGATGCAGGGGCAACAGGCAAACTGTGGTATCAAGTGAAGGCGCAGAGGAAACACTGAGCAAAAGAGATAAGTAGAGAGAGCTGATGTCATTTTCCTTTGGGCTTGTTTCCAAATAAATCTGGTAATTAAAAATCAGAACAGATAAATTGGCTGCTTGTTGTGGCATGCTTCCAGAACGGTATCTACTTCATGTCTGTAGCTGTCCTTTTATCCTACCTTGCTTTGCTGCTTACTTATACATGGGATTGTTTTCTAGTTTTCATATCTGAATATTCTGCAATTTTATAGCCTCTCATCCAGCACCCCTCATGCTGCCTCTCTGCTGCACCTCTTACCTCCCTCTCTCTCGGAGACATGCCAGAGTGTTGAGATATGTTGCTGTATCACACAAAGGCATGTCTGTGCTTCTTTTATTTTGCCTGGTGTCAAAATACAGAATGTTAATTTAAAAGATTTCAGTGAGGCTCCACATGAGATTTATTGTTATGCCGCCTACTGGATATTTGTTCTGAGTGGCTATATTGTAGGACATGTACATTTTTATTTTAGGGAGCAGGAATAGCTGTGTTCCAGAACAACTACAGAATTATGGGAAATAATCTGCTGCTTTGGCTGTTAGTCACACAGACAGTTATCAGTGTGACAATGCCTTAAAGCTTAGCTCCTTGTTGCTTCCTCTCTCTTACCTGATTTTCTGCCCTTATTTTTCTCTTTTTTTTTCTAATCCATCCATACCTATATGGTCGACTGACTACATCGCCCCTTTAACCATGGACATGTTAAAAAATATATAGTACTCTGGGGGTGTCTCAACATCCTCAGACAAGTATTCCAGGGCAAATATCCAGTTAGAGAGACAATTGGGTCAGCCAGCTATATAGGCTGTGTCACATGACAGTTTGTTATTGTCACAGATTCACTGGTTTTTATTTCCTTTTTAGAGCACAGCTATTTGTATTGGGTATAACTAGGACAGAATTTCCACAAATAACTGGGACACGTATGACTTACCTCACTGAAACTAATGGAAACTGTCCCCTACACTTTGTAATTTGGAAACTGAAAACCACACAGAAGCAGTTTAGTGTGAAATGGCCATTTCCATTTATGTATCCATATGTTTTCCCTTAGTGGCTAACATTTTACTTTTGTTTGCATGAATGCATCCTTGATTCAGAAATGTTTCTCCCCAAGCTCTCAATTCTAAGCTGTTAAATATTGCTTCTGGTTACCTGCTCTGAGATTTCCCCTGCAGTTTTTTCACTTTCTTTCCTTGACATCCAATTGAAATTAAAACATTTGCAACAGAGATGGGCATAATTGCTAATTCCTTGTGAGGCACCTGCAGATCATTGCTCCTGAACAACTCCAGTCTGAATGTTTAACTCCATTGGTGAGGTATCATCCTGCAGAGTATCCCTGATACAGACTTTTCTCTGAATCAAAAAAAAAAAAACTTGCAGAGCTCTGGCCATGCTCCTAACTAGCACATTGCAAGGTAACTAGTAATCCATTACATGTTATTTCTCCTGAACAGTATTGATTGGCTATTTTTCTAAAAGCAGATTGCATATAATGGTGATCAGGTAACTGATGGGTTATTTAGATTTTTATTTTATAAATGTTACCCTTTTTAGAGTAGGTCTGGTCACTAAGGATGTTTCTTTAATAACCAGATAGTCAGATGCATGTTTTTATCAGTAAGTGCATATATTTATAATCCGCATGGAAATTGTATAAGTTTTAAAGGGACACAATGGGGATATCTTTCAGAGGTTTTTTGTGCAGCAAAAGGGGTTAATGCATTTGCGGCATTGGTATTATTCAGAGTCTATGGCAAGAAATCCCTATGCCCATCCCAGCAACATGTATGCTGACTAGTTGTTGGTAGACACAGTATAATTACTGTTTATGATAATTCTTACAATACCCCCAGTTCATGCCCTTAGAAAATGCTACTGCATTGGCAGGGAACATAAAGCAGCAACTTCCCAGGTTAAGGGACTTTGGTAATTTCTTGCTGGGTGGGTAGCAGAATTTGGGGTGAACTGAAACATGTTAGCACTGGACTGGATGTCAGCTAACAGGGAATTGATTATACTTCAGGGTAGGAAGGAGGTGTGTGTGTGTTCAGATCAGTATGAACTACAGTAGTAAGCAATCAGGCACTGAGGTGCAGGAGGGGTTAAGGAATATACAGGAAGCCAAAGGGTGGGTCAGACATCAGACAAGTAAAAACTAAGATGGAAAATACTAATAAATGCCGGTAATGAAAACTAATTAGCTTTGGTGACAAAGGGGGGGGGGGGGTAAGAAAAGGATATGGGGGCAAAAGCAGAGCGAGAGAGTTAAGGAGGGGTGCCTGAGACATCCAGAAAATACACAGGCATGATATACAGGAAAGGAAAAAGCCGAGCACACCCAGTATAGTGTGACAGAGAGGGGCTAGTGAGGCAGAAGGAGGGATGAGAGCTGGGAGGGACTCGAAGCTTTGAAAATTCAGTGAGAGACAACCTGGAGGAAAGCTTCGAGGAGAGAGGGAAGAGAAGAAAGCGGAGTGTGGCGCTGCAAAGCTTATATAAAAGGTGGAGTTAATGGCTCTGTACTCATTTTTAGAGTGGGAATCAGAGTGCTCACAGAGAGACAGGATCTAGCAGATGTTGGAAAGTGTGAGTTAGAGCAGCAAAAAACTGATGTTTGAGCAGAAATAGGGCGTAAGCAGATATATTTGTGCTATATTTCTTTGTAGTCTTGGTTTTGGGGATGGGGTGATGTTTATACTTATGTTGAATGTGGGAAAGTGGAGTTTTTTAATAATTGGTCTGGTGAAGCGTCATTTGCCATAATCTGTAACTTAAAACATATCTCAAGCGATCTAAGATAAACATAGGTGTTTCGGAGGTTTGATAAGACAAGGTCTGTTATGTCTGATGTCTGCCTGTGAAGGCTGCACTGGATTGGTATCTTGTGGATTCTGGGATGTTCGCAGGCTAGCTTAATTTGAATAAAACCACATTGGGCTAGTGAAATCTAAAATAAGTTTGGAATTTGCAGGATTACAGACTAAAGAGGTTTAAACAGATTTTATTAAACTGAAGGCATTAAGGTTTTGAACCGATGATGAGTTAGCAGAATTTTATTGTAGCCTTAGTTTATGTGGTGCTAGTGGCACCTGGATTAATGTGATAGGCTGGTGCTGGTACGGTGAAGTCTGAGTTGGTGAATGTCTTATTTCTAGACTGATATTCAATTGTCAAGTTGTATTCTAGTGGCGTACACTAATAGCTGACTGGATGGGACTATAGTTGACTTTTGGCTGTAGGTTGCTTGTATGAATCTGGACTTCTAAGGTTTGGTATGTTTTTAACTTGCAGGGTATGAGCTAATTTCTGTCTTGGGGTCTTGTGTAGCTAGTGGACCTTGAGCTGGTGTTGGGAAAGATGGACTTGCACAGCAGGTGGAGGTGAAGTCTAGACTGACTTAACAAATGGGCATATTAGGGCATATATGATTATTGTTTTCTTGATTGATATACTGGTGGGGTCTGGCTTTATATTTGACAAGGGCTTAACCTTGTCAGGAATAATAATGAGCAGTGTCAAGCATGATGCCTAATTAGCTGTTATTGGGGTGGCCGTCTGTCCTAATTTCAGGAGAGCTTAGTCTAGACTGGTGCTGGGTTTGCTGAACTTGATGTCATTTTGGTGTTGGTAACTGAGTTTACCCTTGTCTTGTTTAGATTTGGAGGGCCAGGCTTGTGCCTTGGCTGATGTTACAATATATAATTTACAATATGAGATATGACTGGTGGGGGGCTGGACCAAGACTGGTTTTTGGCCTGGTATGGTGAAGGGGTAGCTGGGAGTGGGCTTTTATCCGGTTAGCATGGCCTGGTGACAGATTAACTGTGCCTGATCTGGTGTCAGGTTAGCATGACCTGGCCTGGTGTTGCATTAACTTGCCTGGCCTGATTTTAGGTTAACGTAGCCTGGGCCCACGTCAGCATAACCTAGCTATTCTGGCTCCAGCCTGGGCCCATCCATCCTTACACAAGCTATGGTCCAGCAAATCTGAAACAAGCCGACACTGACAGCAGCTCAGACCCAGCTGGGTTATAGTTTGATACTATGTCATGTGCAGAATATATTGTACCACATAGGCCTAAGCTGGTAGGTGACCTGGTGTTAGGGTACTAATTGCTAGGCTGGATTCGGGATACCAGAACCTGGGCTAGAGCTAGATTTTTGGAGCTTGTGTTAATTTTGTATTAGATAGTCTGAGCTGTTGGGCTGCTGTCAGGATATCTGCGATCTACACAGGTCTGACTAAGTGGAAATGCCTGTAAAGAATAATGCAAATATTTCTTGTATATACCTGACATGCACACTTTTCAGCAGGAAACATTTATGGTATTATCAGGGCAGCAATGAGGAGTTTGGAGAAGTTAGTGGATGTGATGAGTATAGAAAAGGATAACTGAATGCTATTCTAAATTCACTCCAACCTACATTAACCTACAGTAAGCCAAATGCTACATACCAGCACCCACTACCTTCCTGACAAGCACACTACTCTAGCTGTCCCATGTTAGTATAGCATGGTCAAGCTCATGGGGTTTGTGTGTAAGCCTATTAGTTTATTAAGATTCACAGTATTTTCTGGTAGGAGCTTGATAGCTGATTGGGGTACTGGGATAAGAAATTGTGGCAATGTAATAGGACTGCACTCATTTCAGGCTTGTGGTTTTGAGATCTGTAACGGAAAGTGGAACAAACATACAAATGCTCTTGGACATGAGCAGCTTTGTGGCAATAACTGTGTCCTGATACTACTGTTGTGTTACAAATGTGTTACAAATGCACCAATGTTTGTAAATAGCCCTTTTTTTTTAATCTTCCACAGTGGGATGGATTTTAGATAATTCTGTTGGGCTGGACCAGGCTTGTTTTCATACCTGGATTCTGCTCTAAAATGGACATCATGTGTTTGATGTTTTGGCACTGGAATGGTTTCCTAGCAATGCAGAGAGCTGAAATGAAATTATGCAGTGATGAAATTGTGGGATTTGTTCAGCAGGCGGTACTGTGTTGAAGTATGTTAACAGTGGTTAGGGACTAGTAAAATGTGCATTATATATGCTGTGTGTAATTGTATGTACACATGTATGTATGTTTGTAATATGTAATGCATAATCATCAGCAGAGGTAACAGAGATCCTTTTCTACACATGGTTATTCATGGGATAGGGCAAAACCGGGGGCTCAATAACGGAGGAAATAAAAAAACCTGGTTCCAGTGCCCATTTCCATAAATAATATCATCCTAGGTGCCAGGACCCTTTTAACACATAAGATTTATAGACATCATTTTGTCACTTTTTAACTAAGCTTTTGTTTCAGTTAACAAACTCTTTGGACCACAATAATACAAAAGCTCTTAATTTCTGTTGCTTAAGCTCAGTATTCGTCTAGGATGGTACGAATGTATTTTTCATAGCCAAGCTGTCTTTAACAGAATAGCCTTGGACTGAAGGAAAGGCAGCCTGTGAGCTGAACAAAGGCAGGAAACATCCAAACATCCTGGGCACCATAAAGGCCTGAGGTATTCAAGGATCTTTCACCACTCTTTTAACCAAGGAGCAATGGCTTAACTTATTTCTCTTAAGCAGTTTCCAGTATCAATAAGCTTCCTTTTCCAACTTGCCTTTGTTCTTGCATTCTGTAACCACAATGGATAGCCCATAAAGAGACCAGTTTTGTATTACTTAAATACCAGGGCTTTCCAATTCATTCCTTATTTCTTAGTTCTGTCATTACAGCTGTACATTATTTTTCTCTCTCTGGCAATCAGTGTGAGTCTCAGATCAAAGTTCCCTTCCGTTCTTGTGTTTGCAGGCAACCTGCTGTAAAACATAATTATGCTCCCCACCCCCATTCCTCATCTCCAGTAGTCACTGCTTTTCCATGATAAAGCTAATAAGAATTTCTTTTGCCAGGAAAAGGACTATCTGGATCTATTTGCAGTGTGTTTCAGGAGCCTCCAATATTGAAGATTGTTAACCCTTTTCATTGCCACTGTATGGTAGTGGCAAAGGAGGATTTGTGTTTGCTTTTTCTTATCTTTGTCTTATCATGTGGAGAGCTATCTTAGGTATAAGTACATCTTTCAGAGAGGGAGGTGTGCGTGAGTTCATGTATTGAAGGAGACTAATGTGAGATTGTCTTAAGTATTACACTGTAAGAAACTGGAAATAAGTTTCTATATGTACTTAAAAAGGAACTAATGAATTAAGATGATAGACCCTGGAAAGAGGTGAGTGTCTGTTGGAAGCTGAATCTAACAGACTGAAAATTGGGATGAGAGCAGTTCTTATAATTAAGAGGTGGAGTGCGTCACCACTGGAGTGGATGAAGTCACTAGAAAAAGCTAAAGTGAGCCAGACGGTTTGATGTACGTAAAGGAGGTGGAAACAGGGTTTTGTGTGTATGTGTGTCAGAGTGAAGCAGAACACAAGAGCAGCTTAAGTGTGTAAGAGTGAGAGTGGAAATGAATGGAGCATTCTGTTTGGAATTCTATAAAAAGTAAGGAAACCAGGAGACAAGATTCATTTATTAAGACAATAACATGAAACAGATAATCATAATTAAATGAACTGGGTCTGGTGATTACGAGTATTGGGATGGAGAATTGATAAACGAGAACTCTTCCTAGAGTTCTCAGTATGTGTGCGCTAATGGATAGTATTTTAAAGCACAGAGCCATACCATATGAAATCATAATAATATACATAGTTATATCAACTGGCAAGTTGTGAATACACTTTGCATTGCATTATAATTGGATCTGCCAGTATGATTTGGCAGAGGTGTAAAATGTCAACTTTGTAGTATTGATTTCCTTTAACACAATTTTTTTCTTCTTTGCAGATACTATTTTCACCTGATCATTGTCAATTCAGGAACAGGTATCATGTACAGCCTCCCCAGGTTCCCTTCAACACAAGGATCTTTGTGATGGACCCCGCATTCCATTCCATGCTGTTGCCCTTCCTTCTTTGTGGCAACAGCTCTTTTACCAGTTCCTTACCCAAGAACATTTCATCGCTTCTCCTACTAGACTCAGAAAGTGTTGGCTGGCAGTCCAGATGCCAGAGAATAGCAAGACTCAACTAGGTCACTACCGGCAGAGATGTGAAAAGGAGGGCCCCCTCTATGAGACATATTATCGCTTGACCCAGCAGTACCCAGTCATCTTGCTCCTGCTGCTCATTGTGCTAGCAGTATGCTGCACCCTCATAATCATCACATTTGCCACCGGTCGAGTGAGTTCTTTTGCCTATCACTGATTTATAAACATTTCTAAGCAATCCCTTTTGTTTCTGCAAGCCTACTTTACCTGCCAGAAGGAGACCTGAGTCTTTCCAGATTTGAATATGTCTATATATATCTACCACGCTAATTCAGCTAAATTTGCAATTCACAAGTTTTCTTTATATATATATTTTTTTGTCTGTAGGGGCAATCAAACTCCTTCTCAGTTAGTTTTAATATTGTTGTATAAATTGTATACTTTTCTCTTCAGTTGTAGCTTCCAACCTGGTTAATAGTTAGTGGGATCCTAGCAAGAAGATAGCTGCTGAACATTCAGACTGTAGAAATTGTCTAATTCATTTGAAAATTATTTAAAGATAAAGCACCCCTTTTAATAACATGTACTAAGAGTGTAAGTACTTTCACCACTGATCTGTCTCCTTGTATTTTCCTGCACTGCACATTTAAAAATAAAATGCAGTATGGCTCAATAAGAACCCACATTGTAAAGTTAAGGCATGAGTTAAATGAATTGTTCAGTATAAAAGTAAAAACTGGGTAAATAGATAGGCTGTGTAAAATAAAACATGTTTTCAATATAGTTAGTTAGGGAAAAATGTAATGTATAAAGGCTGGAGTGACTGTGGGTCTAACCTAAAAGAACAGGACACTACTTCTTGCTTTTCAGCTCTCTTGGTTTACACTGAGTGGTTACCCTGGTTACCAGGCAGTAACCAATCAGTGACTTGAGGGAGGGCCACATGGGTCATAACAGTTGATTTTGAATCTGAGCTGAATGCTGAGGATCAATTGCAAACTCACTGAACAGTTATGTCCCATGTGGCCCCCCTTCAAGTCGCTGACTAACTCAGATTTAGGGAGCTGAAAAGCAGGAAGGTGGATTCTGGTTATTATATTAGACACCCAGTCACTCCAACTTTTATAGTTTGCATTTTTCCCTAAATAACTATATTAGAAACATTTTTTATTTTGCACAGCCTATCTATTTACCCAGTTTTTAATTTTACCCTGAACTGTTCCTTTAAGGCAGTGCTGTCCAACTCAGGAGCGTTCCAGGGACTGCTGCCGCCTGAGCTGAGGCAACAACCCTGATGCTGCCCCACCTAACTTCTAACTTTTAGCATTCTGAGCGGGTCGAGGAGGGGCCACATCGCTAGTGCAGTGAGTGCTATTGTGCTCGCTGCACTAGAAGAGCCGAATTTCCATTTTAAAAAACAGAAATTTGGCTCTTAAAGTTACCAGAGGTGGCTTTTTGCCACCCCTGATAACTGGCCACTCCGTGGCGCCTGAGGCAAGATTCTCACTTGCTTCATGGCCGGAGCAGCCCTGGTCCAACTTCTGTGGTACCGGGGGTCGGAATTCTTCAAGCCTAATAATAATGCAAACCAGTGTTATTTTTAAACCACACCCACTTAAACCACACCTATGTTACCACAAGACCATGTCCACATTAATTGTGGCAGAACACCAAAAAAACCAAATGGCTGGAGCTCACATCAGGGATATCACTTATCACTCCTATGTGAAAAATGTAAGTAATTTAAAAACATATCCTTAAATCCATATGCCTCCTCCTCCTCTGGCAGTAATATAACTATGGGGTGGTGGGCCAGTTGCAGACTGTGAAATTGTACCCCCTGCTCCCCTGGTAGTTCTCCCACTGTCCCGTGGATATCGCAGCTTCCACAGCACATGATATAATACCATAGGGGCCCCTAACAATACTTTTCGAATGCTTACAACCCCCCAGAACAAATACCAGGCTTATGTTTTACAGACAGAGCAGGGCACACACAGGAAGCATAGGGAAGGCAGAGTAAGACATATACAGGGAGCATAGAGCAGGCAGAGTATGGCACACACACAGGGGGCATAGGGAAGGCAGAACAGAGCAGCAGAACAGACAAGAAACCTATCAGGACCACTCTTAAGATGTGCTACATACATTGACACAGTACCAGTGCCCCTTCAGCAGTTTGTATGTGTGTGAACAATGCAGGGGAATTACATGTGTGTAATTTGATGTTTAAACACTGCAGGGGCCAGTTAATCTCTTTAGTAATACGTTTTTAAAGTTTACACATGGTAAGCAGATACAGCAGGCAGACTTTGATGTGGAAGTCCACATAAGGGGGGGTCGCAGGTCGCCAGATGGACAGCCCTGCGTTAAGGGATTAATTAACAACTCCACTCATGTTAAATTTGTGTGCTTTCTCTGCACTTAGTTTGGAGGAAGATTTTGGTGGGGGAAATCACAAAACTCTAAAGTAGAGATTTTCAAGCTTTTTTTCCCTCCAGTGACCTCATTGTTTGGTCAATTCCATAAGATGATGATAGGCCATATGCATCTAGACACCTGCCTTTTCAACATATCATTCCAAAACAAAAGGTTTTAATATGAAGTTGGTCTAGATTTTGGAACATTGTTGTTGGTATTGCCTCCATTAGAGCCTCAATAGAGGTTGGAAAGTAGTGGTGTGTAATCAGGGTTAGCGTTCACTTGACTTTCCCACTTTACTTCCTCTATGACATCAAAACACTCTCTCTCTGCCCAGTATTCTAAACATTTCCAGTTACCCTGCGTACATTTCTGAAAGTGACCAGATAGAGTATACTTTTTTTTAATCCAAATATCTGAAATATATTTTCTGTCATTTTTTCAAATTCCTTATTGTCTGTCCTTCATACGTCTACACATCCCATTCTTCCATTGCTAGCTTAGCCAACAGACTCTGTTCAGCAGGGGAAATCCGGGCCAACATGCCGTCTGAGGCGGTCTTCTTTTTGCTGCCCCCACCCCTCCGCACGGCACTCACCTTTTCAGCACTGGAGGGGGTCAGAGGCTGTCAATAACGCTAGAGTAGAGAGTGAGATTGCGCTCTCTGCACCAGAAGAGCCGAATTTCTGGGTTAAAAAACGGAAATTTGGCTCTTAGTTACCAGGAGCGTCATTTTTGCTGCCCCTGGTAACCAGGGGGGCACTGCTGCCAGAGGCGAGTGGCTCAACTCGCCTCATTGGTGGAGCACCCCTGATGTTCTGGCACTGATTTGTGCATGGGGCATTACCATACTAATACAGGAAAATGCCTTCTCCAAATTGTTGCTATAAGTAGGAAGCATGAAATTATCATAAATTTGGCTATATGCTGTAGCATTAAGGTTTGCTTACCAGAAACAAGAACCCTGAAAACAATACCATAAATATAATCCCAAGACCACTATTACATCTCCAGCAAACTTTGCAAAAGCCCTTACAGATCCAAGCAGATGATGTTCTCCTGGTATCCAACAAAACATCACTTTTCTGTTAAACTGGCCATATACCCAAAGATCCAATTGTACAAATCCACGAACAATCAGACGTCCACATCTCCTGACCTGCCACTAACCTTTGTGTCCGATAAAACTTAGTGACAGTCTCCCACTGCAAATCGTACAATTGGCAATACACACAGAGATATTATTGGCAGCCGACAGAAATTTTCTAACCTGTTAAATGACCAATCTCCGCCGGATGAAAAATGTCGGGACTCTCCACACACCGAAAATCATTTGAATCCTCAATTCGTACAATTGGATAATTGCATCTATGGCCAACTTTAGGCTGCTTCCAGTGGAATCCTGTGCCATGTATTATCCTTAGGTGTTCTATAACCTGTTAAAGACAGAGATATGAAATGTTACATGACTCAAAAGTAATTCAAGTATATAAATAATGTATAATGCATTACTATCTGGCTGTTTGCTAGCCAAACTTGAGGATTATGGATTGGGCCTGATTTTTAGAATTATTAATTGGTACGGTTGTGTCTCTTTACCTATCACTCTAAATCAGTAATTGTCACTCTTTAAGCATTATGTGGACAGCAATTCTGTGATTAATCTTAATTTTTTTGCTCTTTGTTCTTCCCATTCGCGTTTGGAATTTCAGCAGCTATCTGGTTGTCAGGGTCCCCAGTTTGAATAAGAGACTTGGAAGAAAAAATCAACTGTTTCACTAATACCCATTTAAGAAATGGCATGAAGCATAAGAGGAAAATAATTTAAAAACTATAAAATATTTAAGACCAACTGAAAAGATTCTCTGAGATACTAAGATAACTTAAAAGTGAACTACCCCTTTAATACTGTACCCATATACAGCTGAAGAATTCATGGATGATCAGGCTCATCAATATTCATGTATATTTTAACCTGCAATTAGGTAATCTGGTGACCATATTATCATAAACTGAATATTTGCCAAAACATCTTCAGAGGTACCATTGTTTCTATTTTGCATGTGGAACACACAATTATTTATTTTTGTCCGGAATAATTGTATTTCTCTGCAGAAGGATTTTGATTACATGACTGGAAACCAATATAATTATAATATAAACCTACTGTGATATATTGTTATCTTGGCTGGGGCTCTTGGAACACTGGGAAGTAAATCTTGGAAGACTGGGAAGTACATCTTTAGAAGACTGGGAAGTACATCTTAGAAGACTGGGAGGACATAGGACACTGGGGAAAGTGTCATACTAACAGATGTTCTTATTCTTTTTTAGACGTTTTCAGACAATGTTGGTTTCCTGGTGACCATCTTCTGTGCCCTTGGAATATTCACTATTCTCTTCATCCCAGTGTGCATAGAAAAGGTGGTGCAGAAATGCATGCAGATATTAGGTGTCATCATCTGGGGATGCCTCGTCACCTTGGGTTATGTCTTTATCTTCACCAGTGGCATTGTCAGTGCATGGGACCAGGTGAGCAGAAGAAAGGAGGCAATGGCACAGAGGTGAATTTGAGCTTTTTGTCCCACCAGTGAGTTATAGCTCAGTGGGTGAAGGACAAAAAGCTCAAATCCCCCACAGCCTCAGGCAATTTCAAGCACAATGTACTCTTCAGTGTTTAGGTTAGAATTTTTTTCCACAAGCTTTACTTTAAGCCCTGCCATCTTCTATATTTTGTTGTCTCATAATTTGGTTTTACAGGTTATATGAATATGAATGTAGTTTGTACAAAATCCACCCACCATCCCCAAAAAACATTGACGCCAAAAGGAAGGTGGTAGCCAATGAAAGCTTTGGCAAGAGCGAGTTAGGGTGAACCACCAAAATCCTATTTGTCATAGGTTTTTGCTCAACTCTTGTCTTAGTTTATCCTTTGTTTAAATTCTTACTTTTTCCTCAATGTATTCCACTCTAAAGTACCTGGCTTAACTATATAATATAATGTTATATTTATTAAAGACTATGTGGGTAACCGTGCAGTTAACAGTATGTCCTTTTCAGTCATCCATAGCAACCAGTTAATTTTTTTCCCTATTCTACTTACACAAAACAAGTTAAAAGCTTTGGTCGCTATGGGTTATTGGACAAAAGCAAACATTGCCAATGTTATTGCAGAATCCCATATGTTAATTATTGATTACATTCAGCTCCATTTGGGGGATGCTGGGACTTGTAGTATAGTAAAAGCTGGAGGGACAGATGTTACAGATTCCTGGACCAAATGACAGAAGAACAGAAACCAGTTATATTTGTCTTTCCAATTACATAGAATTAGGCGGTTAATAACATCCTGGACTAATATATTATGTCTGCTGGCTTAGAATTAGAAGTTGGTTTGAATAATACCCATTGAAAAACAGTTGGAAAGCTATTTATAGGCAGCATTATAATGTACTTTTCATTATTCATTTTTTCCAGATCTACTGGACACTCTTTGTGATTATCAGCTTGTACACCATGCTTCCTTTGTGCATGAAATGGGCTGTATTTGCTGGACTTAGCTGCTTCGCGGCACATATCATTGTGTTGAGTGTCTATGTGTCTAAAGCACGTCAGCTTCCTGGAAGCGATATTGCTCTTCAGGTGAGATCCTGGAAGACGCTAAATTCATCATTTTCCTATTCTTTCTCATCACTGTCCCAAACTTCCTTTTAAGAGTCTCTTAAATACATCTCATTGATTCTCTTTTGCCACATTTACCAACAGATGATAGCAGACGCAATTATCTTGCTGTGTGGAAATGTAATAGGGGGTTATCACAAGTGTGTGACAGAGAGTGCCTTAAAGGACACTTACCATGAGGCTATTAACTTCATTCACTCTCGTCTTAAACTTGTCTCCCAAGAAAGGCAGCAGGTAAGTCTGATGAGCATTAACTGTGAAAAATATCTTTTGCATTGTAGTTCCCCTACACCATTCTAAAAACAAGGTACGTTCCATAATCTGGTAACAGTAGAACAGTTCTATTTCACTGATGCTTTCATTCATTAATGATTTGCAAATTGTTATTATTGTTGAGAGCTATGATTCTGAGGCATCTTTATAGACTATAGACCATGGTAGACTATGGAAGATTCCTCTGTTGAGATAAATGAATAAAACCAATACAAATACAGATATATACAGAAACAGAATACTGTATTTTATACCGAATGCTTGGGACCTGGTAAATGTCTGGATAAGGGATAGTTTTACTATACTTTTAAGTCTGCTAGAAATAATTTAGGTATGATTGTTTTCACACCAATATGGATTCACGTGGCTTAGTTAAGAGCCAGTAGAAGGTATTGTTTTTTTATTACAAAGAGAAAAAAAAATTAAATAATTGTTAAAAGATTATAATTAATTGCTTAGAATTGAATCTATGGGAGATGGCCTACCTGTAATTCTGATCTTTTGGGATTAAGGGTTTCCAGATAAATTGTCCTATACTTGTATATAGAAGACACTTCTGTGCATATAACTTATTCTTTACTCTCTAATTTTAATGGATACAATGTCTTCATTACCTGAATAAGGGAGTTTTGTAACTTGAAAGAAAAATTAGTTATTAAAGGACTGACCCTGCCATGCCATCAGACTATTATACAGTAATTGCAACCAGTTGAATGTGCTCATTTTGATTAGTTTAACTCCCTAAATGGAAAAATTACTTGAAACATTTTAGTGTTATGATAGCTGTGTTATTCTTAAATACTTTGCGATTTTCCTACATTTTTATTTTTGTTATCAATGGCTTTATGTTTTTTGTTTTGTAAACAAACTGCTTACTGGTTAGGGTTAAATAAGAATATAATCTGGGAGAACATACAGTACATGATGCTGGTTTGAATTTATACAGTTCTAGACTTAAATACTTGAGTTAGATGACCTATTATGGACCTGTCATATAGGTTTAGATCAAGCATAATAGTTACTGGAAAGAAATTATTGTGCACATAGTATTTGCATTTCACAGCTACAAAGCCAGTTACTTAGGAATTGAAACCTTAAGGCTTTCCCACATTTCTAAAATGGTCCCCACAAGTTTATCCAATATGTAAGACTGAAAATAATACATATATTTTTGAGGGGAACTGGAATAACTGGTTTGAATACGCAAAATAACTCAACCGTGTAAAATAAGAAACTTACTTGACTGCTCCTGTATGGGAGTGTGCTATGATTGTTACATAGATACATTAGGCACAAAATATTCCACTGCAAAAAAAGTATATTTAAAGGAGAACTCAACCCAAAAATTAAAAAAAAAAGGCCCTACCTTTTCTGAAAAGGTCTGAAAATGTCCATAAATGTTTTCCCACCTAACAGTGCAGAGTAAGCGCATGCAGCTTGTGGGCTCCATCTTTCGGATTGCGAGTCTTCATCTGTAACAGAGCGCCGTACTGGCACATGCACAGATGGAGCAGTCTTTTGGAGCCTACCGACTGCACATGCGTCAAAAGTGCCAGAAATTACCGAAGAGGACCTGAAAAAATCCAAAGATGTCGCTCACAAGCTCTGCTGTGCTGGTTAGGTGGGAAAAATTTTACTGACATTTTTAGGCCTATTTAAGCAGGAAGGAGGGACTATCTTGTAGTACTCCTTTCACATGCTGTTTAAAGTAAAATAGTTAGAATAAATTATATTACCGATTTAACAATATTTGTAGAAATAAGTCAAATCAACTGGACTTGCTGTGTTTTTTTTCGATTGAAGATGTTTCACCAGTCATCCAACTGGCTTTCTCTATTCAGAATAACTGTACATAGGATCTTGCTTTCGATATATATATTCTGGAATGTTGTTCCAATCAGCTATGAAATGTGTTGGCGCTATAGAAATACATGTTAATAATAATAATAATAATAATAATGTCATTAAGTTAGGTATTGATTGTATTCGCAAGACTGGAGCTTTGATGTGTTCTGAAACGTTCCAGAGAGAGGTGCCAATACAGCATTATATGGGGCAGACAACAGATGTCGCATCCCCCACCTCTATTCAAACTTGGTTTTTCAGTTTTTACATATATGGCTTCTTTAACACCTCTTCTGAACCAGTCGCTCTCCTGGTCCAGATTCTAGACCAGGAGATCGACTAGTTCAGAAGAGGTGTTAACAAGGTGAAACGTCTTCAAGGAAAATAAACACAGCTTGATTTGACTTATTTCTACAGATATACTATGACCTGGGTGAATGAGAATCTTCACAAACATACCGATTTAACTGTATGCCACACTGTGTAGAATCATGTGTAATAAATGTAAAGCTGTGGTTAAAATTCTAGTCAAGAACATCTGTAGCCACCAAACTTGTCCATTGACTTAAGGTATAAATAATGGAGGAAATTTCTGTAGCACATTAAACTATACATCTTAATTTGTTTTAAAAATGTATCACTTAATTTTCTTTCTTGGTTTAGGGTCAGAGATAATAGCCACCAAAATGTCCCTCTGAAATATAAATATATGTAACCAGAATCTTAATAAAACCAAAATGGGCATAGGTTTAAGTGAGTGATACTATGGATGTTTTTTTTCATAGGAGCGCTTGCTACTCTCCATTCTTCCTGCATATATTGCAACTGAAATGAAGGCTGAGATCATAGAGAGACTGAAAGAAAAGAGGCCTCAACCAGAAAATACCAACAATTTTCATAACCTGTATATCAAGAGACACAAGGATGTAAGGTAATGAGCCATAGTTTCTAACTGCATATAACCTATTGTGTCTATCTGTGATGCATCAATGAGATATAATAAGTATGGTTACATATTGTTTGCAGAAGTTGATTGAATTCCTTATTTATAAATATATTCCTATTGTTGGTTTGCAGCATTCTGTATGCAGACATTGTGGGCTTTACACTTCTTTCCAGTGAGTGCTCTCCCAAGGAGTTGGTTCTCATGTTAAATGAGCTCTTCGGAAAGTTTGACCAAATCGCAAAAGTAAGAGATTGCAATAGGATTTATTGTATAGGGGGTAAATATTGTTCTGATTAGAAATGTGGGTCTTTGTCTTACATTTTTTTCATATAGTCTTAATTAATTGACCCTGCCAAAATATCAAACATTGTATCAGTTTGTTTATCTCCCAAATGGAAAATAATCCGAGTGTAAAAAAACTAAGGGGTGGCAAATGTATTTTCCTGTTGAGGAGCAAAGGCAAAGTTTGGAATATTTTGTTCCTTAGGACCATACATTGTTGTTTATTGAAAGGGATACTCTTGGCACATTCACTTCTTGTGGTACAGTGAGATGGTTGGCTAGAAATAAATAATCATTATATCTTCTAAGACCAGAGGGCTGTAATCAAGGAGTGGCAATCCAATATGCTGTATTGACCTACCAATCTATAGACTATTTTTGTTAGCCGGGGCTCTTTCAACTTTCTGATTCCCAGGATAGTAAAACAATAATTTTGACATGAAGAGGCCCACTGACAAATGAGTCCTTCATATGAAATGCACCTCACAACTAAATTAGACCAAGATCACCCATGGTAAAATCAACTTAAGCCTTCAGATAAAGGGTCATTTATGCTAATCTGTGTCATGTGAGACATCCTTTTATATTTAGAATCAATGCTATTAAGTAATACTGGACTCATATTTTTTTCCAACAAAGGAAATAGAAACAGTCATGTGAGTACCAAAAATACATATCCATCTGTAAACAAAAAGCTAATGTTTTTCTTTTTGTTTTGTTTTTTTTAATGTCCCTTTCCACCTAAATGGTACTACTTGCCAGTACTTTACATTAGGTTGCACATTTAGGCAGCAGTGTTCATAATACTAGTGTCTGCAAAATAAATGTTTTTTTCTGTTCTTTTTATTAGTATATAAATAGAACACTGAGACATTTCATCCACTCTGTTATAGCTATAAGATCACCCAAAAGAGGAAAATCAGGGGCACTGCTTGAAAGCAATAGTTAAATTTATATTCATTTAGCTCATTAGCTTTATTTTTACATGTAGAAGTCTGGTGTCATCCCTATCTGTGTACAAAGGAGGGTTAAATCTGTAGCCATGCCCACAGTGAGAAATATGTACGTTAATACAGAGCACAGTCAGCGAGTACAAAAGAGTTTACATTTCAATTGTCTTTTTTTTTTTCTATTTTTGGGACAGAAAGTTGCACAAATCATATTCTTTATGCTTTCTGCAAAAAAATATATACTCATCATGACGGTTTAATTCTAACTGGAATAATAAAATCTGTGTGTAAACTAGAGAAGCCAAAGTCAGAGAAAGCAAGGAGTGATGAATGGTTCTAAACCAATAAAAATGCCTGTTTCAGTGGGGAGAAAGTACTATTTAACTAAAGTTAAATATATTCTATCAGCATTTCTAATGGGGCCAGCCTGTGGATGGTGGATTCACTTTATAGGGAACATCTTACAAAGTGATGCAAAAAGAGAATATCTTTATTTAGCAGCTTCTAACAACTAACCTACTTTACTACTAGCCTACAACTGAACGCTCACATCCCTAACTGGTACACAATCATTTGGGGTCCTTCTCCTAAACACTCACTCCTTGTCAGGGCCACGGACTGCCCTTGCTGACTAGCCTGGCTATCATCTATAAAGTGAACTGGTCCCAATTTCCTAATTGTCTAATTCTAACAGAGATTATCTGGTTTGGCTCTGAAGTTTTCTGTCCTGCCTGTCAGCCAAACAGAAAATTCTTGGCACCCACACTTTGTTATATGGGAGGATTTCCCAAAAGCTTAGACTAAAGGGTTCTGCCACCTGCTGACTGAATTGGATTATTGCCTAACTGGGCACTGTATGGGTTGCCTAAACCCTGTGTTGCTGAAAGCCAACACACACTGTGTTCTACTTATTAGTAGCCTAATGCACATTAATTTACTGTATTATTAATAAAGTCGTAACAATTAACAGACTTTATATTATATATATATCACAACTGATCGATACATGGGTAATACTCAGAACTCCATTAATAATTGAGCAACTAGTCATTAGCGTTGTCTTTTGCAGTAGTTACATTTGGTGCCAGTTTGTGCAAAGTGAGAGAGTAAAGCTGGTCATAGATGCAAAGATCCACATGTTTGGCGACATTGCCAAACAAGTGGATCTTTCCCTGATATGCCACTAACTGGCAGGACTATAACGGGGTAATCTGAACGTTTGGCCCTATGGCCGAACTACCGGATTAAGAAATTCGCAGAGGACTTCCGACAGGTCAGTTGGAAGAAAAGCCGACCTTCCCGATCGATATCATGTACAGAAATCGGTCGGGAAGACCCATCAGAAGCCCCCATACACAGGCAGATAAGCTGTTAAATTGGTCTAAACGACCGATATCGTCAGCTTTATCTGCCCGTGTATGGCCAGGTTAAGATCTAAGGAAATATGCTAGCTAGGTCTACTATTATTCACCAGTGTGAAGCCTGGTAATAAGAAAATATATGCATTGTCTGCATGTGCAAAGTGTTGTTTTCATATCCTTACAGAAATTTAAAAAAAATATTATTATTATTATTATTATTAACATGTATTTCTATAGCGCCAACTTGTTTCGTAGGGCTGTATATATGTGTGTGTGTGTGTGTATGTGTATATATATATATATACTGTATATCCAGGATTACCATTGGTCTAGCCCAAAGATCACAGTAGAATGAGTTTTATTAATATGCACAAGAAGAGACCAATCACATAATGCAACAAAATATCTCATATCTGACATAACAGATGTTATTTTAACCATCCTGGTAACGACCCTTGTTCCTCCCTTGAGTTATTTTTCATTTGATTATAATTTAAAATAAATATTTGTTATAAATAATTTTAACCTAATTGCATATATCCTACTTGTTTTCCTGCTTGTTTCCCTTTGTCTAGGATAATGACTGTATGCGCATTAAGATTCTGGGAGACTGTTACTACTGTGTGTCAGGCCTGCCTGAGTTCTTAACAAACCATGCAAAAAACTGTGTTCAGATGGGATTAGACATGTGCCAAGCTATACGGTGAGAAGTCATATCATACTGCTGCTATGTAGTACATAATAATATGCCGTGTGCAAACCATTTCCTGCAAGCACTCTCGATTTGTGAGACATTATTGACTAATTTGCACAGTGAGGCAATGAACCAATTCTGTCATTAGATTGTTGGTGTCTGTATAGAATTTGTGTTTGAAATGTTATACAAAATACGAACATGTGTCTCGCAGCCAAAGTACAGGACTTCAACTAATCCTCACAATTAAGTGCAAGCACAGCTAGCTGGCAGACTTAATGCATAAATACAAATTCTACCAGTCAGTTGCAGTAAATAGAGTCTGTATGTTTTCCAGTCATTCTTAAAAACATTGCATGTGGTTGTCATAAATGTGATGCAATAACCAATACTTGTTAAAAAGGTTATTTCATTCCCTTGGCATGTGCACTGCCCAGCTCTATTGAGATGATTCATTTGTTATCCAAAAGGCTTTTCTTGCACATTAACTTGGCAAATCGCTTTGTTAACTGCTTATTTATATTTTTTAATTATTATAAACCTTTTCATGAAACTGTGTACCACCTAGATTGATAAAGGTACTGTATATGTCCACACTAAATGAACTACTCATATTAAAATCTAATATTTCTATCAAGACTCATGTCATATATACACATTTGTGCCCATGATTGCCAAAATAGTTTTTTCATGTTCATATATACTGCTGTGAAACTCTAGAAGCCAAAATTTCTGGAACACTTCCATTTCTCTCAGACTTGAGGTTCATAGAAGCAGCATAGACTTAAAAAAATGGGACACTGTGTAAAATATGTTTTAAAAAAATGGGATTATTATTTGCAAATCATGATAAATATGCTAATTTTGAATTGTCGGCAGCACATTTCAGAAAAATTGGGACGGGGCAGGTTTACCACTTTGTTTGATTGTCCCTCAAAAGTGAAAAGTTGCCCCATTTTGGCCTGATATAGAATTTCAGCTGCAAGACAGACAGGGTCTCATTTGTCATATTTTTAGTTCCATTATGTGCCAAATGTTTAGGTGACGGATCTAGCCAGATTCTTATTGTGGAGCCATGCTGTTGTGATTTGTGCATAATGTGGTTTGGCTTTGTATTGCTGTAAAATACATAATTTGAATGGCAGCATATGATGCTCCAAAACCTGTAGATATTATTCAGCATTAATGGTGTCTTTCCAGGTGTGCATGCCAGGTGCACTAATACACCCCCATTCTATTCACAGATGCTTGATTTAGAATTCTGAGCTGATAAAAAATGAAGGGTCCTTTTCCACACAGCACCCATTTTTTCAAAGCATTTTAAATTTTAATTAGTCAGACCATTTATCACTTTGCCATTCATCACTTTAAAGGCCCGTTTATCACTTTGCCTCAGCCATCTTAAAGGAGAACCAAACCCTTAACCCATAAAACCCCCTACTCCTCTAACCTACATAGACCTCCCCTGCTCCACCCCCCCCCCCC